>VZTG01001435.1:602941-723236 GCA_013397845.1 Melanocharis versteri
AAGGAAGGAATTAGTTTAAGACTGCCAATTGGAATCCTTGTGCTAACAGAAAAATAAAATTAATTTTTAATATCTATTCTTTTTAGACTTTTACTCTTCAAGAGTCCTGTGAATATTATACCCCTCATACTTTATCTATCAGCATTGTGCCCTTTTCTGGCCTCGTAATTTTCCAAAAATAAAAGAAAAAAAAAATTGAGGGGGAAACAAAAATACTTGAATCTTACACATTGTGGAGGGGAAGAGTTTCTCAGTGTCTTTTATGTTGGTATATATTCCTTGATGAGTTACTTTTGATTTTTTTCTTCGCAACTTAATTAAAACCAATTAATTTTTCTTTGAACATTGTCATTTAAGAAAAAGAAAATTAAAAATATCTCCTATGGAAAAGACTAAGTTTTGTCTACAACACTTGTTTTTATCAGTTTTGGGTAAACTGGTTTATTTTGAGATACAGCTTTTTTTTTTTTACAGTCCAAGCGAAGTAGAACAGCAATGTGTAGTCACCCAAAAAAACCTAAAAAAAACCCCAAAACAACCCAAACAAAAAAAAACTGGTTATTTGCTGTCAGCCCCATCTGATCAGAGCCACCAGGTTTGGTGGTTACCAATAAAAGCAGGACGGTGGCTTTTGTCTCAGTGGCTGTGGAGGGGTCCTGTGCAGAGAGGTAAATCAGGAGGGGGAGAGAAACCATCAGAAGAAGTCTGGGTGATGTGATGATACTAATCCATGAGATAGGAACAGGAGGTGAGGGTGGGAGGAAACACTGCAGACGTTTTGAGTGTGGGCAGCTTGAATGTGGGAAGGATGAGCCAAATATTAGCTAGCTAGTGTTCAACTGCAGGAGGATTTAGCAGGCAAATCTGTGAGAAGACAGGAGAATTTGAATACCAGCTAAGAAAATAGTTTGCAACCAAGTTCTATTTAGACAGCTGCGCTGTAAGGCACACAATAGTTTAAAAATTAACTGTGCTGCAGTGTGTGTGTGTGGGTGGGTATAAACGGCAATAAAGCACAGGAGTGTGCCTTTCATACCTGTGTCTCTCAGATCTGATGCAGATGTATAACTGATATTTTCATTCCGCAAATGTCTATGTGTAGGAAGAAAATGTAGCTGGTTAAGAGGCCATAAGCAGTTTTGAAATGCTTTCTTGCAGGTCTGTGGGAACTTCGTGATTTTGAATGCTGAGTAAGAAGATATTCCCCCTGTGAATGTGATTGAGGTAGCCATTAAGCTTAAAGTTCAGGGTTTAAATAGAGGACCTTTGTATAATGTTTTCTGGAAAATGGATACTCTCCTGCGAAGTGTTGGTTTGAAATACAGGAAGGATAATGACGCATGCATATACATGTTGGATAAGTGACTGGGGTTTATCGGCTGTGGGGACGAGGCCCTTCCTCTCAAATGCTGCCAAAAGTGCTGCGGTGTCAATCTCCTTGCTTAAGGACAAAAAGCAGTGTCTGTTTTGCCGTGTCTTTCGGGAGATGAGTCTGTGTCTTTTGCTGGTGTTCTCTGGATACAAACAGCTGGAGCCGAGTTTCAGGGGGGGTAAACATGGAGAGGTATCCGAGACGTTTCTGCTTCCAGCCTCGGGGAGTGGAAAAAGGTTTTGCTCCTGGTGCAGATGCTCACGTGGGTCTGCCCCGTACTTTGGGCAAGAAGAAGCAGCAGTCCTTCTGCACCTGCAGTGCTCCACGGGAGCTGGGACATGTGGCTCACACAGGCCACTGGGAAGCTGGGCTGGCACAGGGCATGGCATTGGGGTGGTGGAGGTGGGTGCTGTCAGTGTGACAAGACCTTCTGAAAGGTGTAATGTTTTACAGAACATGCCCTTAGAGCAAGCAATCCCGCAGAGCCTGGGCTCCCGAGGAACAGATTAAGGCCATGGTTGCAAGTTTAAATTCTTTGATGGAAGCTGTTGCCTGCTGGATGGGTTGATAAGGTATGCTGCTTAAAGAAAAAATCTTATTATGAAGGTGAGATGCCATTATATCTGTTATTGTGGACCAAAACTTGATGTTTCAGGCTGCAGCCTGAAAATTAATACCTTAATTAGTGGTATGACAGCCATGTACAATAAATGCAGGTTGTAACCAGCTATGAGGTAGATGGTATACTTGCAGGGCCAGAAAAACCCTAAACCTAGTAATGTGGGATTTATATTGCCTTTTTTGCTCTTTGGGGCTACTGCTTCAAGACATGAGACATCCATTTTTAGGATATTTCTTCTAAATTAGGTCTCATTTCATACCCCAATAGGAATTTGCCCTAACTTTCTATTTTTGTTGCTCTCTGGGGAAATGCTTTTTTCATTGTGTTTAATCAAAATGTTTTCCTAAATACACGATTTGTCCAAAGTCTTTCCATCTATGCTTTGAACAACACTTAAAAGTTAGTAAAGAACACTGTATCCCTTTAGCACTGTCTTCTACCTTATTATAGATCTTCTCTAAAATCAGTGATAATGTGACTTTGTTTTAGAGCACTCACTTTACAGTGACCTTAGCCAGAGAGACAGAAAGTCACGGTCATTCAGGTAGGGGAGGAGCTCAGGGGTCCAACCTCCTGCTTCGAGCAGGGTCAACACTGAATTCAGACCAGTTACAGCCCTGGGCTTTGCCCAGCTGGGCAAAGTTGAAAACCAAGGTTGAAAAATCAAAGCAACAGAGCTGTAGAAGACAGGAAGCCATTAGTACTGGTAATTGGGGACAGAAATATTTTACATTTTAGTGACTTAGCATGTTTAAGCTTAGCACAGGCTCATTCTTTTATCTCATGATGCTGTGCTAAAATCATCTTGGCAAAGCAGGTGGCCAAGAAGGGTGTCAGCAAAGAAGCAGCTGCAGTCTCATCATTTAGTCTCAGAAGTGCCTTCCACTTCCTTGTTAAAGGGGCAGATAGGGCAGTGATACTGGGCTGGAAGGACTCCCCCGTCGTCTGCTGGGGCCACAGCTTGCCTTTGGAGCTGGAACTGAGCCCACGCCCTCCCCAACACCCACACACTCCGTCTTTTCCCTTTCTGTGGCACAGTGTTTCATGTATTGCCCCATTAAAACACTTTCCTTTGTTAGGGAGTTCTCATTCCTCTTTAATTATGTCCTCCAGAGTGGCATTCAAGGATAGGTTATTTTCCTTCTTTGTAGAGGATGTGGAATAATTTTCCCAAGGCAGTTTTAACTTCCCCTTTCCTTTAGTAATCCTAGTGTTTTAAATTACTCCTTTAATCACCGTCTCAAAGTAATCACCATGCAATAACCTGTCCTGTGATTCTGACTCAGAAATAAGAACTTCCCCTTTTCTGTGGCTGAGGAGGTGACTGAGAAATGACCATTTTGTGTTTTGCTTTTAAAACATTTTATTAATGGTGCTTTTTTTTTTGTTTCACCTACTTTTTAAGAGGATCTGAGTTGGAGGAGGGATAATGTTTCATGGATGCTTCAAATTTCCCTTCTTGTTTTAGGATTTTTGATTAACTCCTCAGTTTTAATGATTATCATCCTCTGCAGAATTCACTTCCATTAAGAACCATCTTTTCCAGATCTGATTAAACTCTCTTTCTTTAGCTCTTGTTGAGCCCTTTGTGATATGTGGAATCCAGCAGGGCTACAATTAACCAGCTCCGCTCCTCAGAGAGTAGCTTGAAACCACCTTTTAAAAAACCTATAGAAAAGAATTAAATGTGTGGTCTCCATCTCTGTGAAATGGCAATGCTTACGATAATAGATACCACACTTTTCTAAGAACACGTGTGCCAGCCTTTTCTTTTTTTGCCTACAGAACCAGTTCAGCATATTCTTTCCTATGTGGGCTTCACTTTAATTCTTTTCTACTAACTTTGCTTTCATGGATCCCAAACAAAGAGAAATCGTTGATAGGGATGTTCAACATTTGTTCCTGGACTACAGTTTTTGCGCTGCCAAATTACAAGCTTTGGCATGCGAGAATCCCAGTACAGTTGGTTCAGAAAATTTTAGATACCTTGTGATTTCTTCCCACTTTTGCCTGCATCTTGCACTCACAGTTCTTTATTTCAATTTAGTCAATTTTTAGCTATATCCATAGGATGGCAGCTTTGCATGGAATGTAGATGGTGTATGGTGAACATCTCTGTGGATGAGTCATGAAGACAGAAAGTAAAACTTGCCTTTTCAGATGAGGAGAAATCATTCCCATAGTATTCCCAACCTATCTTGAGGAAGCTGCTTGGTTCTTTGTCCATTTTTAAAGCCTTGGGAGTGTGTGACTACTGGGAGCAGGATGCCTTCCTTATCTGAGGGGACTTTTGCAAAATCTTTCTTGGGGGAAACCCAGACTTCTCGCCTTTGGCTCTGGAGATACCAGAGGATTTGCCAGCAAACTTTGTTAATCACAGAGCTGTTTTCAAAGTGCAGATGAACCTGATTTTGATCTTTTTGATCTGAGACATATTATTCAAAGAAAGAAGCCGAGGTGTTTGCAAAGCACGTACTGAAGGTAGAAGCCACCTTGCCTACTGATCGAAACACCACAATGCACAGAATAAAACCATTTGGAAGGACATGGGAATGTGTGGTGGAATAGCTGGCACCAGCATGGGGTTAATGCTTCTGTCCTCTCCATCCCCTTGGTTTCACAAATAAAAAGATGTGGTGGAGGCTAAGCTGGGACCTGCCCTCTCTTTAGTCCAGAAGGCCCAGTCCTGGTTAAAAGCTGACTGGTAATTTATCTCTTAGTGACTACTACTGGTAAAGTGATTTCTGACACTGAAAGACCTATTTCCCAACCAGCTGTTGGTTTTGTCCCAGTTTACGGAGGCAAAACTGGCTAAATCCCATTATAAGAAAGCCAAGCAGGCTAAGCCTTCCAAATCTAACAGTAGAGATCATGTCTGGGGATGTTGCTGGCTGAGGACCTGATCAGACTCAATATGCACATGCACAGAAAGCAGCTGTACTGGAGACCACGGGACAGTCACCCATGCCCAAGTTTTCAGAAAAGGGATTGAGCTCATACCATACTAGCCAGTTGTGAAAAATCCCACCCTTAAAAATAGGCAAGGAAAAAAAATGAGCAAAAGAAGATATAAGGCAATACTGCTCACTGGAGTTCTTATGCAAAAAAAAAAAAAAATCTCTACAATAATTTCTCATATGTTATACTCTGTGTTTCAGTGTTCCAGATACTCGGGGTAGGATCATAATCTTACGTGTATAAGAAAAAGCTGGGAGAATGAATCCATTCTAGAAATGAAATTTGGTGGTTAATAGCTTCGAGCTTTGAAATGGGTAACTTTTAGAAGAAGCAGATGGCTAATAATGAAGCAACATTTATATGTGATCACATGATGACATTTGATTTTTAGAAAATAGTTCCTTTTGCTGTCATTACATATGTTTTCTATGCAACACTATCTTGTGGCCACTGTGACTTTGAACCAATACAGACTGATACTGGCACAATCCTCTGCTTTCCCGCCCATATCCTCACTCCTGTGCAGTCATTTCTGCACCAAAACTTCCGTGGTTTAAGAAGTGAACTGGATCTCAAAAACTGAGATGAGTTAAAATAACAGAAGAAAATATAAACTGAAAATATGCATTTCTAATGAGGGTTAAAGTCCAGGTTCATCTCCTCTCCCTCGTCCAGTTCAGATAACCCTCTTTGTTTGCAGTTGCAAACACAGTGTGGGGTCAGAGAGTTGATGGGGCAGGTGGGACGTGGAACCCACAGTTCCTTTCTTCTGAAGGTGGCGTGGGAAGAAGACTCCGAAGCAATGACCTAATTAATAAGCTGAGGCTCTGAGCCAAGCTAAATTTCTTGGCAGTGTATGAGGTTTTGGTTTTTTTTGTTTCCTGTTCCGTTATGGGGTTTGTCTGGTGTTTATTTTGTTGTTTTGGTTTTTAGTTTGTTAGTTAGTTAGTTTGTTTGTTTGTTTTCGGTAAATGACCGCCTTGAGAGTTTTGGGTTAAAAATCAATCATTGGTTTGCTTTCACTTCAAATATAAAGTCCATTCATGCCTCTACCCCAAATTTTGTAGCTCCAGAGTAACCCCAAGGTTACGCGTGCGTGTCGAAAGTAAATAACTGAGCAACAAGGAGCTGAGAGGGGTCAAGATATCCAAGTTCAGCAGACGTATTGCAGCAGTGACTCAGGAGGACAGCCACATTAGTAAATTAGGCTTTTGCCAGATGTAAAAGCTGATCCTTTTTCAATTGGGTATCATCCGAAAGGTCAAGAAGTAATGAAGCATGGGCGCACAGATCCCCTATTGCCATGTGTTGCTACAAACTCTTATCTCATAATGCACTGGCAGTTACAAGGTACCAAACACAATAAACCAGCATCCTGGGGGTGTCCTAGTGCAGGTCAGTGGTCAAAAGAGTATTCTGCAAGAAATGACAATGGGTGGGAGAGTAAACAAGGGGCATTTTGTGATGAATTCCTTAATTTTATGGTTTTAGTGTATTTGCAATTTTCTGATATTTCACATTCCAGGGCTCTCCTGTGTTGCAACTGAGAGCTGTTTACTCTTGAATAATTATCAAAAGATCAGAAGCCAAATACTCTTCTGATTTACACCAGAACATATTAAGCTACCTCTGTTGATTTTTAGCTAATTTGGAGGCACTCCAAGTGCATACTGGTGTAACCGACAGGAGAATTTGGCCCTGTATCTCTACAAGAAATAATTTCCTAGATGGATAGGAGTCCTGGTACCAAGGTAAATGTGACAGAAAATCTGTGATTAGGTTGGATTGACTTCCACACTGGAAACCTTTTTTGTAAATACTATATATAAATACCAGAAAAATGCTGTTTGTTTTATATATCTGTGGATAAACACAATTTTATTAGAGCTACCAATATGTAATAAGGGAAGTAGCCATTTTAAGTAACAGATGTCCTATAGCAGCCCCCACAAAACAGGGGAAGGAATAAAACAATCTTAAAATATTGTTAAAAAAGGAGTTCTATGTTACCACTAAAAGTAGACCTGGTTTTCTTTGTCTGACCACTTTAAATTCCTAGGTCTTGGTTCTCCAAATTGTGCGTCCTCTAAAATTAAAAAAAAATCAGTAAGGATCACACTTTTCCCTTAGGAATAATCCACTTTTTCAAATGGGCACACCACTTCTTGAATCAGAGGTCAGAGTTAGGATCACCTTTCCTAAGTATTTTATTCAGTGCTTATCTTATGTGATAAAGTGATTCCTTGTCTATGTAGATGCTTGTATTGCACAGTCTAATTGTTGTTTCCTAGTTTTGAGACAAAAACCATAAGTGTTTCTGACGTCCTCATAAGCCACCAGTGAGTCAGTGAATTGTTGCAACCACTCATTATTTCCTGAACTTCTGCTTGCCTCAAAATGGAGAGAAGGATGGAAACAAGCTTAATTGCTTAGACTTGGACACATTAATACAATTCAAATTAATGTTTTCTCTTCGTTATCATTACAGATTGCATATTCATAAGAGTTTTTCAAGTTCAAGTGCCATGAACAAGTGCTCTACTTCTGTAAGTTGTTTTTTTGTTTGTTTGTTTGTTTGTTTTTTGTACAGAGATGTCTGTATTTCTAAGTTCATTGGCCAGTGGTTATTTCTGCTCCACTTGATTGTAGGTGCATCATACCTTCTAGTTTTGTCGGGATCAATTCCTCATTTATTGAGATCATTGCAAAATCCCAAACCTTAGTGGAGCTAGCTTGCTTTTCCACAGATGTTGATGTACACTCCAATTCTTCTGTCTCTTCTTGCTCTCTGCTTGTTTGCACTGCTGGAGACCATGTTCCAAGTTCCCATTTTCTACTGCAAGCAATAAAGTTATGGAAACTTCCCCTTAGGACCAATGCTCTTCCTCATTTCGTCTTTAGTGGAAAGTAAATCAAATCCCACCAAAACCGTCAGCGTGGAGTGCGAGCTACAACCAGGCACAGGAAACTCCATTTGCATGGTGTGGGTGTTTATGCAATCCAGACTTTATCAGTGAAGTGTCTCTCTGCTGAAGGCCGGAGCATCAGCCTAAAGACTTTTCCACAACATTAGTTGCCTGCCTGTTAGCTTTTTAATTATGTGGAATGGCCTGTGAAGTGTTCACACCTCTGCCAATAGCAGCGAGGCACTCCAGAGCCCCACTGAAGTCATCACTGGAAGTCAGGAAGCCCATACGTGCTTCACTGTCATACAGGATTAGTCAAGAGTTCCTACCTTCATTTTCTACTGTGTTTTCGTGCTCTGAGTATTTATTCCACGAGTTTTACCCCAGACAGCTGTTTTAGCCCCAACATATTCTCTCTCCCCAGCAACACAGCCTTAAACCCCACAAATAACAGTATAAGTCAAATGTAATGTGATGGGAGACATGAATCATAACATTTGAGACAGCATCTCTGCCTGAATCTGCGATTCATTCCGATTTATTGACAAGAAAACACGGCAAAAAGTTTTTGCCTTTTGCATTGACCCCCTTTGTTTTTAAAATCCATTGCTGGTAACTAAGCTGCAGCCTATTTGTGATCGGAACTCTGCAGTGGTTTACCTGTACTGTCAAGTACCAGTGAAAGCCACTCTTCTGTGCAACACAAACACTTACTAATCCATACTGTTGCCTTGAGACTGAAGGGTTATTTCAGAATTAACCTTGACTTCAGCCCAGGGTCTCTTAAATTGTGTTCAGTTTCTGTGCATACGCTTTAGCACAGACATCCTCGTGTACAAATAAACTGTATGTCTGGTTAACTTGGGACCTACAGAATGCACTTTGATATTATGCAAGATCTTGTTAACTTTATCTATGTTTCACTGCCTTTTCTGCAGAAAGGGAGAAGGGGAAATTGGATCAAGGTCTTAGTTTACTACTATTCATCAACAGTGTGAAAAAAAAAATCAAAGCCACATTAATAAACTAAATATTACCTCCCACTGATCACTGGCTACCAGGCAGATAGAGTTCTTTCTGATGGACTCCTAAGAGGGTCTTCAATAAAGTAAAATATTGAGCTTGACGTTTCTCCTGCTTGCTGCCAGGAAGGTCTAAATTGAGTCCCAGTTGTTTTTCAGATTAATCCATTTGAGAGTATAGAATCTGGCAAGAGTATTTTACAACTTTTTGAAAATGTGTTTAAGCTTAATGTAGTTTTGGGTATTTCATGTATGTGTGCTTAATTATAAAACACTCATCTTCTATCAAGTACAAGGTATTAGCATGAATGCCTAGAGAGACTTGATAGAAATAAGCAAAGTGCAGCAGCAAAAAGCGATGCTCAGCTTGAATGAGGGACAGAGCCAAAGCATCTGCAGTGCTTTTCTGAAACGTTGCCATGTTTTAAAAGTGATGACTGCTCCTGCAGCACTCCTGTTCCTGGGGGCCTGGTTCTTCTTGTTTACACCAGTTTTAGCTCAGTTGACTTGAGAATTATTATATTCCTGTAAATCAAGAGAAGGAGGAGACTTTGGCTCAGTCTTTGCTGTCAGTTGGAGAAATATAATAACTCTCCTGTGCGGACTGTAAAAGAAATCTGAAGAGAGAAAGAAGGGTTTAAGAGTTTAGAGGCCATCTTCAGTTCCAAGCCCCTTCTTTTGAAGTTTAGCGAAGGATGTGGCAGCAGCACATGTAAAGGAGTGTTCAGCTTTATGAGCAATTAGCTTTTAAGCACTACATGGCTGCATTGTGGCTTACAAGTGATGTGATCTAGAGCTGGCTGTTAGTTCTCTAACACAATGTTTTTCCTTGAAAAAAACCCCTCCACTCCTTAATGAAGCTGAAACGACTTTCTATTTGAAAGGCATTGGTTTTGACTGAACTTTTGAAGGGGAGACTTTTTCATCGAGGCTTGAATTTTGAGAGGAAGTAAAACCCCACCCCAGAAGGGAAAATGTCCTCCTGGTTGGATGAACTGCAGGCTGGGGGAGCCAAGGTGAGAAGAGGGTTTTGGGCACTCTCACATGCCAAGTAAAACTGCAGAAAACTGCACAAGTGGTCATTCTGATCTTCACCCTCCTGTTCCTCGTTGTGCTCATCCTGAATGGGAGGTGGTGAGAAGTTTTTATCCCCTGTGAGTCTTAGACATGCTAAAGCTCTCTTTAGCAGAAGAATCTTTAGAGGACGCTCTTCGTGTGTCATCTACCTCTGTGCTAGAAACCTGTGGATCACTAAAATTCTCCTGCTTGAGTTCTGATCCTCTGAGTATTCTGGGCCATGCTTCAGACACCTACCATTATTCCTCAGGTTATCTGATGCTTTTTCAACTGACGTTAGAAAACTGTTCCACCTTTTCCAACTCTCTTTTCTTTGTTTTGGAGGCTTTCACAAACATCAATTTTGGTCTGTGTCTAATACATACACTTGCAAATATGACAACATGCAATATATATATATATTTAATGTGTGACTTGCAAAACCCATCTACTACCTCCTGTTCTGGATGAGGAGAGACATCAAAGCCTCCAACAAAATGCATCACAGTTCACTGCTTGTTCTGGCCATAGCAGCATGTAATTCTTGTAAAGGCAACCAGAGAAAATTTGTCAAGGTTACCAAACTTCCTTCTGCTGGAAGCACAGCCACTCTCTGATGCTGGTACATTGCCAGTGACATCTGACAACGGAGTATAACAAATAATCTAATGCTGATCACAAAAAATAGCAGGGAGAGATGGGGTTTATGTAAATTAATTTAGTTTTTAGAATTAATTCTTTGGCATGACTGGCAAGTGAAATCGTGGAGGATTTTTCCTCCTCTGGCTCTCAGATGGGTTTAATACAGCACGATTGTTAGCCCTATAAAAATTGCTCCACTATGGGAACACGCTTCCTGCATGATCAATCCTATCACTTGGATGCAAATAGAACAAGGTTGAATTGGCACGCAGCATGTCAGGGTAGGAACAGCCAAAAAGGAAAATGGTCTGAAAGCCCATAGGGAATGACTGTACACATGGCTATACAATAGAGTAAATATCTGCTCAAAGACAATGAGAAGCAGGGTACCCTCCTTTGCTTCCAAAACATAAGTGACATTTCTCAAAATAATGACATCAAATGACCAAACATGTCCTTGGACATAATGTGTTATTTATTGTGTTTTAAGTTTAGATCACGAATGATTTGAAAGTGTGATAAGATACCTGAAAATGTTAAATGAGCATATATTGGAAATATTATTGTAATTACACAATGGATTTTCATCAAATGCCTATAAGAGTGGTTACTGGAAAATTAGCTACTGGTTATATTTTGAAAACGAAGTTAGAGTTGAGCTTGACATATAAACAGGAATTAATTTTATAATTTTGTGGTTTTTTGCTGACTCCTCAAGGCATTGCAGATTTTATTTTAATCTGACAGATCTTAATGGCTTTTAGAAAAATGTTTTATGAAGAAAATCTCAAGTCATTGCCCAAGAAAACCAGTCCAAGATTATTCTACCATCTGTGGGCAACTTGGATGCACACAGACATTAATCTATCTACTGGTCATGTCTCGGGTTTACTGACGAAAAAGCTCTTTTATTAAAAATGCCACTTTCTGATCCTTATTGCTCAGGAGGGCTTAAGCCATAATGTGACATCTGTTGGCTCAACCAATTATGTATAAGGCATTTTTGATGCAATGGTTTTGTTAGAACATGCCAAAATCATTGAAACTTTAATTGGAAAAAATTTCACAGGTCCAGATTTTAATTTCCAGCGAGAGTGGGAAGAAGAAGAGAACAGAGTTCATTCATTTCAGAAGAGTCAGTAGTTAAGACATCCATCTGCTGTGAGAAGCCAGATTCATATGCCTGCCCTGCCATTTTCATCTTCATGTGAGTTGTTTGAATGGAGGTCTTAGAACAGCCTGACCTGGTGAGTAAAACTGATATTGAAATAAAAGAAAAAAGAGAGGAGGGGGCTTATTTTGCAATAGACAGTAAATAAAATGGACATCCCTGGCAAAACAAGTCTCTTTGACTGCCCTTTAAGCAGCCTGGCTAAGTTCTGGAGTAGGCTGAGGACGAGTTGTTATGGAGATGGTAGTGCAAGAAGAAAGAAAATATATGCTTAATGTAAAAGCAGAGAATTGACCTGACAGTACTACTGTTGAACTATGAATACCACTATAAACACAAGTCAGGGAAAGCCCTCCTGAGCACAGAGCTTTCAGAGGCACCTTTTTTAGGTCTCAAGCACCCTAAGACCCAAGTTACAGCCGTGGAGGTCAGCACAAGCGTGTCAAGGTTCCCTTAACTGCAGACTGACAACCTCAAATCAGATAAAAGTAGCAGTTTCTGGTGTAATAGAAGATATCTAAAGCCCTCAGCTGTGTCTTGGTGCATCTGCATTAGGTTTAGGGGTTTTAGGGTTTTAGTCCTGGCCGGGCGAATAGGTTGACATGAAAATCTCAGTCCACGCCCCTCATGGTTTACACTATGGTGAGGTCTCCAACCATAGGAATTTATTCTCTTCAGGTGAAACTAAACTGGGATATGTTTAGGAGCATGTTTAATGGACTCTATCTGGGAGCATGCTTAATGGACTTTAACCACTAAGAGAAAATCAGAGCACAGGCTAGGGCTCGTTACTGCCTATGTCAGTGATAAACCGCAACCAGAGTTTACCAAATGCCAGATTTTATTTATTGTTCTAGTCTATTCATTAGTTCTGAGCTTTTCAGGTGTACTTATTTTGAAGGCACGATTTCCTTAATCGAGTACTCATAGATGACCACTGCAGAACCACAGAGCTGAATTTTTCTAAGCAAAAGTTGATCACTGAGTGATGTGAACACATATTGAAAAGGGTGTTCTGACTTTACAGAGGTGCCTTTTTATACTGCCCCAGAGCCATATTTGCAGTCTTTTTCCAATGGTTTCAATCTCTGATCCCTGAATGCTTTGTATGGACTGTGAAAATTAAGGAGAGTGTGGTTCTGGTCTTGTCTCTTGGGGTATTTGAGATCCTGCCCTGGACAGAAGATGCCTGGACATACTCCAGGCCAGCAAAGGGAGTTAGAAGCTGGTTATATTCAAAGGGTTCAAGCCTGTTATGGAAGGACTACTTCAAAGCAGAAGCTATGAATTCCTTATTCCTTAGAAGACTTTGACAAATGCACAGAGATTGCTTTGAAAAAAAAGGGAGGTGGTGATGGTGGCCCATCCCTAGGGCCACGTGAAAACTGTATTCAGCAGAATCATGGTATTTCTAAAAAAGTTTCTAAATAGGGTAGTAGCCCAGTTGGCTGGAAGGTTAAGGACCTAGATATGAGATCTCTATATACTATACAAGAGAATAAGTGAAACATCATCAATAAAGAAATTTTGACAGCATATGTAACACAAATTAAATATTACAGAAACAAGATTTGCATGAAGCATTTCTAGCAGTATGCATGAACCCAAGGGGGGGAAAAAAAGGTGTAGTTGATAATGTTCATTAATTACAAAAGTTTTTTACATCTAAGTTTTCTTGTGTCCTACATTCTAGACAGCTGCCTACTTTGAAACATCATTTTTATCAGATAGTTCAATGTCTTTTTTTGTTATGGTGCATAAACTTGTAGCATCTGTGACGTTCATGTGATTCCTATTCCCATTGGAGGATGAAGTTTCCTTTGGTGAAATGAGATTCTGGCAAAAAAGGCTATTAATAAATGTAACTTCTTATGCGTAGCAAACTATTTTGTGTACTTGCAGCATGGGGAATTCTTCAAATGGTTTTCTTTTATGAATAATTGTAAATTTAATGTTGGCATCAATAACTTCTTTAAATGGCTCATTCTATATCTGAGTTACACACTTCTTAGCAGCACAGCTCAGCTTTGATGAATCTTGTGCATAATTTTGGGTTTTACTGTGTGAGTACAAAAGCAAGGAAGATGGCTCTTAAATGGTTTGAGGGAAAAAGGAATGTGTTATGCTTTGGTCATTGAGATCATAGAACACAATGGAATCAACATTTTTTGGTTTTATTATTCAGTTGCAAAACAGATTCAGAAAAATAAAAAGGCAGCACACCTACTGAAAAATAAGTTTTCTCCAAAATGATCTAGGCAAGGAGGATTTTCCTGAGAACAACTTTCTTCTACAGTCTGTGAGTTTGCTATAGACAGCTGTAACCACACAGTTACGAGAAGCTGTGATGGTATTTGTTTTAGGGCATCTCTGTTTGCCAGTTGGAGTTCTTTCTACATAGGATATGGCACAGGGCAAAGGCATCCTGGCATACTTGAGTCTGTGCATTCCTCCTGATCTTGCTTTCACCTCCCATATTCTTCCTTCTCATGTTTGAGTTTTATGAGTTTTATCTTCTTCTTAATCCATGCAGGCCTCCTGTCACCTTGACTTGATTTTCTGAACTTTGGGATGGACTGTTCTTGAGCTTGGTGGAAGTGACTCTGCAAAATCAACTAGCTTCCCTGGACCTTTCTTCTCTCATGGACCACATCCCGTAGGATTCCTCCAAGCAGGTCTCTGTAATGGGCAAAATCTTCTCTTTAGAAACCCAGTGCTGGGATCCTGCTTTTTTTGGCCTCATTTTCCTCTCGGAATCCTTAGCTCCACCATCTCATAGCTCCTGCAGTGAAGGCTGCCCCTGACTTTCTCATTCCTAACCAATTTTTCATGTTTGCAAGTATGAGGTCCAGCAGAACATCTGTCTCAGTGTCCCCTTAATTACCTGTGCCATCCCTCAAAGCAGAAAGCATTTAAGGATCATATGTACTTGAATTAAGCCATCCAGTATCTTAGAAAGTTCAGATGTCTCACATGCAGATATTAGGACATAAAACCATTAGTTCTTTCTCAGGTTTTGAAGGTATGAATAAAAGGGGCCAGGGCATCCTATTTCACCTCTCAGGACTACATTTTATTTTTGGCTGTTCATTAGAAAGCACGATTTACACGGCGCGACTTTGTCGAGGGATGTTAATTTTTATTTTGCAGTTCATAATTGCTGCTATCTTTATTGGGCAGCAAAGCAATATAAGAAAAGTGCAAAGAGAACAACTTCAAGATTAAGTAGTTACACCCCTAAAAGGCTTAAAAGATAATAAGGTCTTCTTGAAAATGGCTGGCTTTTTTCCCTTGTCTTGCCTGATCTGCCTCCTTCTACCCAGTATATGGTAGGAAGACTGGAGTTTCTGGGACCCCAGGGAAGAGTTTAATGAATAAATGTCCTGTGTTCTACATTATATGAATCCTGCCTTAAAAAAAAAAAAAAAAAAAGTTCTTAAAGTTGATGAGCTATAGATTTGAAGTCTTTCCCTCTGCTCATACATGCCTTGAAAAATAAGATAAAAGACAAAATAACCTCCAGCTGAAATTAATAAAACTATCCTCTTGCAGTTTGAATAAAATGTTAGGGCTAGACTTTGAAAAGTTTGAGTCTAAGACACGCTCCAAAACTTAGTCTGAGTTTCTTTAGTCCCGATTTTTTCTCCAAGCAATGAGCTCTCAGCATTTCTTACTAAAGAGGATAGAAATTTCTGAGGGCTGATAGGGCTTGAAAAGTGGGTCTTTTAAAAATGGATTCAACATCTTATTTCAGAAGTAAGTGAAATACAGATTTAAATATCAGGCCTGAGGTCTATTTCTGCAACAGATCAAGTGTAAGCACATCATTTACATCGGGTCACTCCTAAGCTGACTCCTTAGTGCCACGGCTTGAGAGGGGGATTAAAGTGGATGGGAGAGGAAGTGGAGGAGGAACAACTTAAGTGTCCATCTTAAGAGAGATTTTTTAGTCTCCCTTTCCCCTCCTGTGCCACCCAGAAAATCTGCACAGTATTTTACAGTTTATTTAAAAGATTTGGTTAAATATTTGTAAGTGGTAGCACACATTTCCTTTTGCTTTTGAGTCTCTGAGTGGGAATACAAAAATGAGATTTTGCAACTTTTCTAGTTCTTACACTCTTTACAGGGCCAAAGCCAGCTGAGCACTTAGGAGCAGTAATTCATTCTTTGTGACCTTGATATTTACAAATCGATGTATAAAATCCCAAATACTTTTAGAGTCTCTCTTCTAAACTTACACTGGAGCAAACCCCAAAATTCTTGGTGACAACTGCCAAATGAGGGCAACAGACAGAGAGGAACCTGACTCTGAACCAGTATGTCACAGTGTACCAGGGCTAAAAAAATTAATGCAATTTTGTGTGAAATTTGGAAAGCCTACCACAGCATGCCAAGAAGAACCATATTCCCAGCTGCAGAAACCCAGGGAGGAAGATAAAACAACAAATACATCATGCAAATGTATACATAAAAACTCAGGGCCAAAAGCTTCTCAAGCCACTATGTAAGGCTAAAATAGCAACTGCTTTACAACCAACAACACCCTGACAAGGCTGTGGTTTTGGAGATTGCACAGAATTCGCCCAGTGGGATACTTCCTCCCAGTGATTTATGTTATTTGGGATGTTTGGTTCTTGGCAGCTCTCAAAAATGTGTATGGAGAGGCCGAGCCAGTATGATTCAGTATAATTCAGTATCATTTAATCTCAAACAGGAGATAGTTTCTGTCAGACTTGGTCCTGCTCTGATCCTCACCCTTTTTGCCATCCTAGTTCTCAAGCAGTGCAGGAACTCTGCATTTCTGAACACGGGAATGAACTACATTTTCTATGAAATGCATGTTTGAAATTTTGGGTGTTTAGGAAACATACTGCCACTTTTTTTTATTTTTAGGTGGTACTTATGCAGCATATTAGGGAAGACAGGCACCATGCTTTTTTATGGAAAGATTACTTCTTCCTTGATATGTCTGTCCCTCAACAAACATAAGAAGGATTTTATGGATGTGCATGAAACAAGGCAAAGCTACAACAAATATGACTTCAGCCAGTTCCACTGCCAAAGTCCTAGCAAAATTATTCCTTTTCAGATAAATCTTTAATTGGTTCCCCTCTTAATACTATTTCTGGACCCCAGAGTCCTTTCTGAAAAGCCCCTGTGGAATATTTTTCTTCATTTTTAATTAATTATCTGCAATGTAAATTAATGCACAATAGCATTTTTTTAGAGTCAAGAGGAAAGCATTTTCGCTGTAAATTAAGATTCCTCCATCAACAATTTTACCGCAGCTAAGCTGCATCTTCCCTTTTCCAAAGCTCCAGACTCTCCTTCGTGATGTTGCTCTGCAGCAGTAAAGAAAGAAACCACGGCTTCACAATGCTAAGCACTCCAGTGGGAAACACAAACAGAGTGCATAAACCAAAGCATTCATTTCATGAGATTTTATTAAAAGGTTTCACCTCTAAATTGAGCTGTCATACGCTGTTGGGAAACTTTTTACCACGGTTTATTTTTACTATGTAAAAAAAACATTAAAGGAATGAAAATTCTGCAGTTTTTCATATAAAAGGCGTGACCTTTCACACCCCACCAGCAAGCCATAGTGCATTTAATCAAATTGGTTCGAAAGTAAAATCACGCCGAATGTGAGGATTTTTTATTTTTTCGCTCCCCCCACAATTCTTCGGAATGACCCCAACCTTGTTAACATGCTGCAGATTTCTGTGTATCTCTGCAGCAGGCTCTTTGGAGTTCACTCGGAGAAAACTACAGCGCATGATTAAAAGATATCCTCTAGATGAGAAGGACGTTCAGTAATTTATAAATCATTCATTTGTGACATAGCTTTATACAGCTTTTCAAGGAATTGCATTAACTGCTTTTGCAGCTTCCTCAAATGTTGCTTTCAGTAGACAGTGTCATAGGTCATTACCAGTTTTTCCCTTATGTAAGCAATTCCAACTTTCTATTAAAAATACTAATTTCCACCCCACTACAGTATCTTTTGAAGTAGCATGTATATTAAAAAAAAAATTCACAAGTTGCTTTGAAATATTAAAGGAATATATTTAAGTGAAGGGCTTTCAGGCAGGTTGTTTTTCTGTATTCCTGATGACAGAAAGATTTTAGCCTACAAAGTCAATAGTAAATTTTATTAAAGTCATTATTTTCCTGTTACAGGCCTTGTGCTTTAAATAAACTATAGCTGACAATGCTGTCTTACATACTGTCATGCTGTAAAACAGCCTTTCTTTATTACCACAGGGACAACTCATTTAGAACTTTGAAAGTGTTTTCACACTGGAGTTGCTCATTTGTGGTGCTGGCCGGTGGCTGTTCTTGACAAATACCTTTTATAGCTGGAACTTTCTCCTTTTTTCTTTTGAAGATACAGGGGAGGAAAAAAAAAAAGAAAAGAAAAAAACTTGCAAACCCAACATTTTCCTGTTAAAGATAAATATTCTACCTCCACCATTGGAGACATATCTCTATCTTCCCATAATATTTTCTCTATGACAGCTTGAAAAGCCTTACCCTAACCCAAATTTTCCTGGATTACTCTTGTGCAAATTGATGGTAGCTCCACATCAATAAAAAAAAAAAGAGACATTCCTGTTATTTAAATGTTGCCATTTAAATGTTGTTTTTTTAGATAATATTACAGGTTTGGGCTGTGGCTGAGGCTGTAGTTTCCCAAAACTATTGTTTTGATAGGAAAGTCAGCACAAGGAATTTCCAATCTCTCCATCTCATTGTCCTCAAGCCTCTGTTGCCAGCCCCTAGGGCTCGGGAGGGAACTGGACAAGGAAATAGAAGTCAGGGCAGGATAGGATTGGGGTTTGGGCTGGTTTTGGGCTGTGGTCAGTGTTCTGACCCAGCAGGCAGAGGCTCTGGGCCTCTTATGCCTTCTGCCTCCCAGTTTCACGTCCTTTCCCAAGCCAAACAATTTTTTTTTTTTAAGGCCTGAGTATAAGAAGGGTAGGTTTGGACTCTTGGCATTGGATGTATCCGCTTGCTCTTTATGCAAAATATCCTTTTTCCTCCCATGAGAAGGTATGGTTCTGACTGCCTAGCTTAGCTCCAGGCCTTCATCACAGAGCCATCCTTCCTGCTCCCAGAACTTTTGTCAGCTGTTGTTATCATGCAAATAGGATTGCAGACAGGCCAATTTTGTAAATTGTCCAGATGAATGAGTTATATGAGCAAATGCTGCTTGAATTACAGATGGATAGCTCGATCTTTGTATTTTGCTGTTCTGAATACATTTCTGTGAATTAAACCGTCTATCTTGATATCTGAAAAAATTAAGTTTATCTCTTTGAACTTGTGATAAAACAGTAGTGCTTGAATTGGAAAGACCACAGGAGATGATCTAACTGACCTCTCTTCACCAAGAGGGAGTAACATTGCCTGGAACCTCATCCAGGTGTTTAACTAAACGGGGTCTAGCCCCATAGCCAAAAATCTTTTCCGTCCGTCCGTCCATCCGTCCATCCATCCATCCATCCACCATTTAAAAATCCCTTTCAAATGAAATTAAGCCATGTTTTTCTTGGTTTTGCTCCCTCGCTTTCTGAGCTTTGGGGAAGAAGAAAGTGTTAGTTCTATCCAGTGATGTTTTATGCATTAGAGATGGACATTTTACTCTCTGATTTTCAAGCTGCCCAAATCCAGGCTCCCCTTACAGAGTTTCTAACAACTCAGTGTTGCATAAAACTTCCCCTTTTGCCTTCTCCTTACTACCCAATCCCCAGATCTTCCCTCACCTGGCACCAGCACACATGCCCATAGGATCCCTTATAAAGCACAGAAAACAGCTTGATAGCTTTCCTCTTGGTTATTAAGCCGAAGTGGACGATGACAGACTCCAGCAAGGCTCAAAAAGCAGTGGGAAGGAGTGGATGTGTAGGCAAGGGGTGTGAATCAGGGAGGGTGGAGGGCGCAGTGGGCTGTATGGATGGCTCTGGTACCCAGAGACCTGCAGCCTCAGAGCACAGATTTAATGCTGAATTTTGTCTGGCACAGCTGAAGACTGCTGCTGTGAGAACCTCCTCTCGCCGTTCCACACTGCTGTGCTCCCAACTTTTCCTTCAGGGCTGGATCAGTGAGTCACATACCTTCACGATGTGTGGTTTGATGGGCTAGTTTTTCCACCAAGCCAGTAACCAACTCAATTCAGAGCCTCCTAGGCACGGGATCAGATGTGAATGAGGCAGGAGCAGCAGGTGGACACACATGGAACCCTTGGCAGCACTCCACGGTTGACTCAGATCACACATCAAACAAAAGGAACAAATTCTTCCCTTTTTAAATGCTGATTTAGTCTGATCTGCTTATCTCTCAGTGTGATACTCCACACTGGATCTACTAGTCCAGCAGAGGTCTTTTCAGCACAAAGCAGAGACGCTGTCCCAGTAAAACTTCCAGGAATGTGTTTTGCCTTTGCTAAAGTAAAGGCACAAGAGTCTTGCCTCAGTGCAGAAACAGGGTATTCATTCTCAGCTTATAATATTTTAGTCATGTCATTCAGAAGCAGCAACCATCCTGCTTTATTCAGCTAGTCAAATCAATTCTGAATAAAATCCCAACCAGAAAAACCTCAACCGAAATAGTGGAGATCAGAATATATATATTTCATAGGTTAAAATATTCTGAATCAAAAATACTGAAAGACAGCATTAGAAATAGGAAGCTCCTCATGGAAAACCCTCAAAAGGACAGAGAAAAGACTAAATGTGCTTTGAGTCCTTCGCTACGAATATTCTCCTTGGTGTGTGCACACCACCCTCTTTCTCCCAGAAGAGGCTAATTTAATTGTTCTTTTTACACTTTTAGGAAGTGTTTGAAACACAGAGGCCATAAATTTACCACTTGTCAGTTTGGGCTTTGTGTACAGTATGCATCTGGTGCTCTGCTGACTTCCCAAAGCTTGTGACTCTTGACAGAGAATATGTATTTGTAGATACCCAACCAGGAGGTTACATTTAAAGTCTGAATCCATGGACTGTACTCATGATTTATAATAAACATTCTCTCTTTGGGTCACCGATGCTTTAATTCGCTGCCCGTTTAATGGACTTGTTTTAAATGAAAGAGTTTAAACACACACCAATGATTTTTGAGTCTCAGTGTGTCAGCTGTCTAGAAATAGAGGTAAAATTTCAGAAATTAAACTCCAAGTACACACGTTGAAGTGATTTTTGTCCTCCTGGACATCAACAGGTATTTTTCTCCTTCAAGCTGTGAATTTCAATAGATTAAAATGCTCACGAGTATTAGTTATTTGCTGCAGAACCATCTGTCCCACCTGCAGGACTGCCCAAAGACTGTTACCCAGACAAAAGACCTACAAAGACTGTTTCAAATTCTGGGCTGATTGTTTTGATATATAGCAGTAGATATCCAGCCCATATTTTGCAACTAATTTTTGCTAGGTTTCACTGCCAGAAACTGAGGATTTTTTTTTCCTCTTCCCCCTACAGTCATGTCCCTCATGCTTCATGTAGCTAATGTAGATTCTATCAAAAAGCATGATTTGTGATGTTTGTGTGTTACTGTTTACTTAAAAGTGCTAAAACCACCTTTTCTTATCAACAGGAAACTTTCAAGATATTTAAAAGCATGCCTTTAAACCTTCTGGCAGCAATAAAGCAAAAATGGCAGGTGGCTGTATGAAAGAAGCAGGATATGTTTATATTATAACTAACCATGGGGAGGGGGGAAATTATACCAGATCCAGTGGGCTGGAGTCTCATCTCCTTTACAAAGGTGCAAATCCAGACTTCTACTGGGTTGACACCAATGCTTTTTAAAAATGTCAGACTTTATCACAGCGTGTGAATATAAAAATCGAACTCTATTTCTTCTAAACAGAGATGTATTAAGTTTTTTGGGGGTGAGGTGGGACAAAGGGCTAGTTTGCCTGGTTTTTTATTTTTTGGTTTTTTTTGTTTTTTAGGGTATTTTTCCCATCTGTCCAGCCCTAGCCAGTCCTCTCAAACCACGCACAAGCAGAATCTTCCCACAAGTGAAGCAACAGCTATTTTGGTAAGGTAAGGTAACCTGCAGACTGGAAGCAATTACCACTACGCAGATCAGACACATTGGTAAGGACAGTGGACAAGATTTAGCTTTTTGTAATATTTTTTTCTTCTGCAAAACCTATGAGCCTTTTGAAAACTAAGTCCTTGCTGCTGTTTTCACACATTTTTTTCCATATTGTACTTCAGTGGAATAAGGACATTGAGGGAACTTAAGCTTGTTTGGTCTCCAGTTTGGCAGTCTTTGAATCACAAAGGATAAAACCACCTCAGAACTGACAATATTTGAGAATTGTTGCCTTTATTCTTGTAGCTGGCTGTGGAAAAGGAGGAGGTAGCACACCTGTTTTGATGCTAAAGGCCCCTTCTGTCAGGAAATGATTGTCCTTGGTTAAAATAAAATAGAATAAAAGTGCCCCCAATGACTCGAAAGGCAGCCGTTTTAACAAGCTGTATTACTTCCACTGTTTTTCTCCCCCTGTCTTTTCCATCTAATAGACTCCTTGGTGCTAGTGACCAGAGTGACACTGGAGGCAGCAGGCAATGACACATTACAGGAATTCCTCTAACTGACTTTTATCCAGTGACTTTGAGTGCAGGTGTGAGCTGAATTGCGCGAGGTAGTTCAAGCTCCCTCTCTCTGATTTCAGTCCTTCCAGGGGGTCAACTGCTTATGAAGAATATCCATTATTTATACCTTTCAAGAGAATTACATCAGCGGGAACATAGGTATTCATGTAATAAAGCCAGGAAGCACCGTGCAAAGCCACGCTGCTTTAAATATGAATGTGAAACACACCGAGCCAAGCTCTGTATTGACTTGCACCTCTCTTACGCCGCTGACTCCGGCAGCAGCACTGGCTGTAAGTCAGGAACTTTGGCACATCTTGAGTCAGCTGCCCCTGTAGGACACACAGCCACGCCCCATGTGTGATGTGTGGGTCAGGATTCTGTCCCCCCATCGTCTGCTGGGATGGAGAGCTTTCTTCCTGGGCCTGGCTTAGGATCCTGGGTTCGTGCAGACACAGGGCCCTTCCAGGAGCTGAGGTGTGTCCCAGCCAAGGGCTGCGTCCACACATCACAGAGATTCAGCCCCTGCCTGCCGATCAACAAACGCCTTGGCCTTCATTTCGGAAATCAAATTTATGTCTGCACAAGCAGTGGAAACTCAAATGTTGTTTCGTCCTGGCTTCTGGCTCTGAGCTGCGGCATTACTTATCCCGAGCAACTACGTTTCTCTTGGCTACATTAATCAATTGCGCTTTCAGGGCAGGTCCCTTTCTTTCCTGGAGGAAGAAACTTCATCACATTAGCTACCAGTCAGCTTCAAACCTTTCACTTTGGACTACGCTCAAAGAGAGTTTAGCCAGAGAGAAAACTGGAATCAATACACCAGGCCAGCACAATCTGGATTTCAGGTCAGCATGTGGAGAGGGAAATGGCATTTGTGAGACTGATGGTCAGTGAACTGCTGTTTCTGGGTAAAGGGCAGACTTTCATCCTCAGTCTCCCGGACCTGTCTGCATCAATCGACCCAAAAACATTAGGACAGCAGTTTGCACCAGGGTTTTGGGGTTTCACTCTAATTGTTATAAGTTTTGTTAATAGATACATCCAGACCTACAACTTCAGACTTCTTAACTGTGAACTACTCCAAGGATAAACTTTATTTGTATCTTTTTCATGATCTAATGCAGTCTGGAAGAGAAATAGTTAAAATATGGCTGACAAATGCTGTCAGAATGCTGAATATCAAGTGACTGGGAAAAAATATTTCTAAAAGACAGTGATAACATAAATGAGATTGAAGGAAAAGACACTCTCCCAAAACAGTCTTTCCTAGGGGCTGGATAAAAAGCAACATTTCTAGTAAGTGACAAGTTTTCTTTTAATTTCAGTCTAAGCTGCAAATTCTTAACCATTTTTTAACTGTGGTCTTGGTACCACAAATACACCTTCTGGCATGCAGGTAAAGCTCTTGCTTTATATTGGGCAAACTTTTTTTAAACCAGAAAGTTTGCAGATATCTCCAGCCCACAGCCTGAAGTATTCTCAGTTTCCAGGAGGTGTGATAATGATGAATTTCAGTGAGACGAAAATTGCTCCAATTTAAGGATAGCTCAACCATTTCATGTTTGATACAAAAATATATTAAATTTTTTTCTAAAAAGTCTAAAGATTTGGGCTTTGTACATGCAGTGCACGAATAGAAAATCCCTATCAACAACATTAACTGAACTGAAAATCCTTCAGGATAAGTTCTCTGAAAATTAAAACAGACATCAAGCTACACATCTAGATGAAAGACTTCCACAGCTTTATAAATATAATGCACTCAGAAGCCAAGTTTCTAAACCCTCAGTAAGAGCATCTAATGTCCAAGTCTACAATGGCAGCCCTATACATGAAAAAGACAATATTTACTCTGTCTCATGGTATTAAATTGGGGGTTTTATCACGCACTTAGAAACCAAGTGATAAGTCCAAGGCCTTTCATCAAAGGTATTTTAAATGAGAATTTCTGGATACCTCCTAAGACCAGATGAAAACCTTTCGGCTGATCTTCATATAAGAGATGGAACCATGTTTACGTTACTGATTCAGAAACCTACTTCTCTGCTTTTAACTGGTGTCATCCTGTATTTGTCTTTCATCCCAACATGATCTTTTAGCAGCCTTATTATTTTAAACTTCAGATAGCTAAAATGACTTGTTTTTCTTCTTCCTTCCAAATTTTGGTCATAGTAGACAATACTGTTGTTTGCTGTTATTCCTGTCCTCTTCATCCACCATTTTCTGACTCAGCCTTCCATCTTTTGACTCCACTTTTCTGACAGCAGCCCCCTCTTGCCACCCATCTCCCTCTGCTTCCAAGAGGTCTCTCCTGTGCGTGGTTTCACCACAGAAATTCCTCTCTCACATCCTGCACCTTCTGCTGCCTTCTCTCAGCATTTATAGGAATCTTCTCTGACCTTCTGACCAGCTTCCTATTCCCATGACATATTCAAGATACCTGTGGTATTCTGTGTTGCAGTCCAGAGAGATCCTTCTCTAGCTCCACCTCTTTCATGTTTGATCTAAACTTATTCTCAAAATCTCTGCTCCTCCCTCCTGCCTCCAATTCCACCCTTGTTTGGTCAGAATTTCACTGCCAGCTGTGATGCCAGTCTCAGTGATCAAGGGCTATAAATCCTTTCATATCTGCTGTATTTCATGTTGTCTGTTCTCAGTGCATACAGATGATGAAATCATTAGCGTTCCCGCTATATTAATTAACGTTGATGTAAATATTTCATCTCAAGTTTCTCTTCTATTGTGACAGCCACAGGAATTATTACCAGAATTGACTGTTGCCAATGGGCAGCCAATCTGACTATTAATATTTACTGATTTTACACATTTAAACAGCTTGTACAAACAACCCAACTATGTGACCTCATGTTCCTGCTACACATATTCTTCCTTCTAGATTTCCATGACTAAAAAACAGAATAGAAAGAGAAAAAACAATTTCATATAGTCTCATAACCTATGTGAAATAACTTACTGTGTTTCGTCCAAATAGAGATGGCAAATTCATTAAGAAAGAGATGTCAGTACACATTTCACAGCATTTAGCACAGTGAGGTATCAGTCTTATTCCAACAGCTGAATTCTTTAATAATTTGTTTCAACTATTCTAGAGAACCAATAGTAAGATGCCAAAGTCTGTCTAATTGACTGCTCCAACTTTCTGAACAGCTGAATGCCCAGCATCTCTTCTTGTGTCATACATGCACGTTCTCATACATGCTGTGTGATGCTGAGCAAGCAGTTTCAAGTCATGCAAACATCTGAAAAAAATGGGAATATTTTGATAGATATGTAAGAGAACTTTAAGGGAATTTTAATTCATGCCCATAACCTTCAAAGATCAGGGAACCCTCTAATCAAAGCAGTGACTTATATGCAGTTCTCCACAGTCCTTGTACTGGAAGCAGCACGTATCTGTTGTTTATTTGGAACCAGCTCCTCACCTTTAAGGAAGCTCTCTTCCTCTAGTGGAACTGTTGGGGGTGGTGAGGGAAACAAGTCAAAGGAGGTATTATTGGATTATTCACTCTTCTAGGACAGACCTTGTTTGTATAATCAGAGATATGCCTTAAGTGGTCTTTAAAGAAAGTCAGATTTTGTTTAAAAAAGGGGAAGGAGGAGGCTTCATTAACTAGACTGACAGGCTCCATAGATTTCTCAAGTGTTTAAATTAAGGATTGTGAGTTCTTGAAACTTGACAAGGAAAGCGGGATTGTCACTGCTGGCTGTCTGAACCAGAGGTAAGTGCAGATTAAGCTCTTCCTATCTCTATTATAAACATATTGCTCCCATTCTCAAAAGTTCAGTGAAATAGAAAAGAGACTATTGTTTTTTATTATTTGAAAAAAAACCCCAAACTACATTTTTAAAGTGTCGCATAAAATTCTAAAGTACTTCAAGTGCTCAGATGCTACTCATTATTATTCTAGTGGTAACTATTTGGCACTTGACACAAATTCCTTAAAGAAATAAAGAAAATTGAAATCAATCATATCTGGACACCTAGAACCAAATTTTAAGAGCACTCATGATGAGCATGGTGTACTTGAAAGCACATTAAACCATTTCTGTTGATTTTTCTAGAATTGTTTATGTATCTGGGTTCAACCAATATTGCATTCATGTTGTACTTGTGTGGCAGGTTTTCTCAAAGACCAATTCTGGCACAATTCTTGCAGAATCTCTCTGCTTGTTCTTACAGATATAAGTGTGGCAGAACAACACGAACTTAAAAAGTCTTGAAAAAAATTCACGTTGTTTAGATGGAATTTTTTCAGATGCACTCGGGAAAGCAGGTTTTGTTGAACTAGCAAGTGTAGGCAACTCCTGAACAAAGCCTGGTCAAACCTTGGCTTTGCCCTCAGAAAAGCTGGAAAACAGCTTCCTTTGACTACTCAGTCCTACTCAGGATTCATAAAAAACAGATTAATTTTGTGTTCTGTACAATTATTGGCACACAATTATAAACTGATGAGGCAGCTGTTACAGAACTGGGATTTCAGGTAGCAGCATGGATGTCAGAGCACATAGAGGAGGTTCAAAGCAAGCACTGGATCCCTCTCAAATTGGCATTGAAATGGTCTCATTCCTCTACCACACCTAAAACGCAGCATTGGTGGTGGTGCTGGGAAGCAATTACATTTGTTTGTGCCCCCGTGTGCCTGGCAGAAACTTTCAAAAGCTGTAAAAATTAATTTGATTTTTTCTCCCAAGCAATAATTAGGCCCATGTCCATTCTAAGAATACACAGTTTTTATAAATTTTTTTTTATTCATACTAACCCCCAGCCCCACACTGAAAAACTCTTCACTTGAGGTAATGTCATTTTTTAAGGAAAAAGGTGTATGTTGCAGATGTTCATGGGTCTGATAACTTCGCTCACAGAACTCCTTACTTGCATGCTTTTGTTAGAAATGGCCAAAAGCAAATTAAACTTAAGGAGGTTTATATTGTGCACATACATCGGATTTTATAACCACCCCCCAAATGCTTCTATTTCTTTCAGTAGGAGAAAACATGCTTTGGCTGCTTCTGTCACCTGGCTGAAGAATAAAAAAAAAAAAATAAATAAAAAAAAAGTTACTGTGTGCAGTTAATATCGAACAGCAGCCATCTCCAGATGATCCCTGCTGCATCCAATTTCTGCCAAAATGCTTTCTGTTAAACCTCCATCAAACAGACACACGGCGCACAAAAGAAAACCTCATCACCAAGGGAAACTAATCCACCGGTGCGCAATGTAAGCCTGTCAACTTTTTATTATAAGAAGTCATCACTCATTTCAGTGAAGATTAAAAGTATGACTAAATTGAGAAAATCCTCTTAGCCATTCGGAATTTTAATAGAGGAGAAAAGGGGGTGAGTAAAATTTAAACTGTATGTGCGTGTGTGCCTATATATCTATCTATATGTGTGTGTATGAATCAAATATATAAAATTACATATATATCTCCACACACAAGTTGTATTTTATATATATATATATAGAGTAGGAGAATGGATGTTGGAAATAAGATGCTTAGAGCTGTCCCCTCCTCGCCCCACAAAAATAGACTACCAAAAATTCATACATAAACATGTAGCCTTGTAGAACGTTTTCTCAGTTACCACAAACAGTTTCTGATTCAGACGAGCTTAAGAGATAAGAATGGAAAATGAGTCCTCACAGCTTTAATTACATCGCCACTGGCAACAAGGTGTTACAGTGGCAGAATGACAATTGCTTTTACTCAGAGTATGGATTCAGGGTCAATATGCTATTTCATCCTAGTACACCACAGCAGATGAGCACCATGTTGTTTCTATATTGGCCTTGCACTACTTTATCCCTGCAGGTAAAGTTGGTCTGATGTGCAATTAGAATTACAGATGTGTATTTAGCTACCACTTTCTTTCGCAGATTATGGGGAAGACTGTAAGTTTCACTTAAGCTGTCATTGAAGATGTGGGTAATCTTTTGCATTTAGAGACCATAATCATCTTCCCATTCTAAAGATTTAGCTGGCGTTCAAGAAAAATTACTGCTCCAGTCACTTTAAAGTTTGAAAGTGATCAGATGTTATCTTCAAAGCCTTTCGCTGCTTATTCAAAATACCCAAAAAACTTTAGAGTTACGTAACTCCTGGCAGCCCTCCCCCTGCTCCCCCAATCACTGCATCCTGTTTTCATATCGATACCCACGCTCACAGAAACAACTCGAAGAGCAAAAGAGAAAGATTTAGAAGGAAACATCAGGATTAACGGCCACGTTTCACAAAAGACAAGCACATATGCACCTGAAGTTAACTACTCTACTACCAAGAAGATAAACTGCAACTGAGCCTTACCTTATTGCAGTTGCACGGGCACCAACTGGCAAGGAACTGAGTTGAATTTTTTTTCTGCAAATCACTCAGGGCTGTAAGACCAGGCAACCTGCCTCTTAGAGCATAGCCGAACAGTGATGCTGACACCTTTGGGAGAGGCAGGGAAACCTGTCAGCAATTTCAACGTCTCCTGGCCCTTTGATTAAGCCTTTTTTTTTTTTTTTTTCCTCCAGGTTGCTAAACCTTTTTGCTATTCAAGTAGCCTGATTTGCGAGGGGTAGACAGCCAGTGAACTGCTTCTGCTTTCAAAGCCTACTTTACTTTCCATAACCTTCCCTTCCATCCAATGAAAAGCAACTGTGGCCTTTTACTAAGTAAATGAGCAAATATTTTCCCAGTGTTCACCAGGTTAGATCCCCATTTAATTAAACTGGCTCATTATGTCCCTATCTGATTAGCAGAGTAGAATCAATTATTCAATGCACAAACATGGCTGCAGGAGCTAGAGGTGTATACAGAGCTGTTCATTTAATTCCAAGGACACTAATTAGGTACAAAGCAAGCAATAACTTTAACAATTGCAGGCACAAGCATACATGCAGTACAGGACAAGGGGAAAAAAAACAGGCCTTCATTTTCTTAATAAGCTGGATTCTCTTCCCCCTAACAGGGTCAAGAAAAAACAGAAAGCCAGAGAGGATGAAATGTAGATCAAGAAAGCTAAGCATCCAGGAAATAACCCTTGGGATTTGCATATGTAATAGTGTGCTGCTACTTTTGTACTTTATAATCAAACAGTAGGCAATTATCCAAATTATTGACAGCAGATTTCTCATTTCAACTGCAAATTAAGGCCATTAATAAAGCTTTCTAATGCAAAAGTGACTAATTAACTAATGGAATGGAACTCTGAAGCCGTGATATCAAAACCAGTCCACCACATATTGTGGAAACACAGGGGAACTAA
The DNA here is from genome assembly GCA_013397845.1 of Melanocharis versteri. Taxonomy (NCBI): domain Eukaryota; kingdom Metazoa; phylum Chordata; class Aves; order Passeriformes; family Melanocharitidae; genus Melanocharis; species Melanocharis versteri. The sequence goes on from VZTG01001435.1 coordinate 632,576, forward strand.
TTAGTTTAATTATCAAAACAGCTAATTAAAATTACACAGTTGCCTAATTAGTTCTTTGCGTTTTTTCTCTGGTTTAATTGACAGGATGGAGTTAAATAGGTAACTGGTCTCAAAGAGGGAAAAGGAAAAAAGAAGGGGAAAAAATGTGAGGAGTAGCTTCTGCTGAATATTTTAGCTGATGATATCTCATTCGTGTGGCAGACTGGTAACAGGAAAATAAATGACTCTCATCCTTTTGGTAAGCAACTCCAAATTTTCTGGACATAAATCTGCCCTCAGAGTAAGCTATCTAAACAGATTTTCATGAAGTTAAAAGGCTTGGATGTCTTAATGCATACAAAGGGTCAGGGCTGGCACATAATTTTGGGAGGACAGTCAGGAGTTTTTCTTCCAGGAAGTTAATTTTTCTCTTTGTTTTATTTATACCTCTCTGTATGTGTGGTGTTATAGTCTTTGTCAAAGGACAGGCTAGAGAACAGTAGAACACAACATACTTTTCCTTAGTGTCTCATCAGAGGAGCGTCAAACAAAGGGAAATAAAACATGAAGTTTTGATATCTGAGCCTCAGAAGGTTCAAAGTTCAAGTCTGGCTCTTATCTATGCTTGCCCTTGTCTGCAAGGTAGAGCTGGAAATCTTGAAAGAAAAAACGTGCCCGCTGAATCAATGCTTGTAAAACTTGCAAAATATCTCTGCTTGGTTCATAACTCAGCCACTGATTTGATACATCTCTAGTCCAGCAAAAAGAGATTTTTTTTTTTGTCTGTGTGTACTATCTTCTGTTTATGCCAAAAAATTTACAGCTATCCAAAACTGCAGTAAAGCTAATCCCAGCTCAAGTACTTGTTCATGCTGCACCTTCTATCAAGTTTATTAATGGTTTTAATAGAAAATAAAACAGGAAAATTATCATGTACTTATTAAATTAAAGAGTAGCATGGTTAAGACCAAGATAGCTGGTTGTGACTTGGGCTGAAAATACTGCACAACATTACTTAGTTACTCTCTTAAACCTAAAAAAGCACAATGGAAAGAGCTAAAACTAAAAATAGGCAAGCAGCAAGGGGTCCAATTCCTAGAGAAGCGAGAAGATTTTCTGTTTGGCTTGATTTGTAGTTGCTCAGCTGCTCCAGCAAAACATTCTACATAAATACCCAGATAGATGTTTCCTATGCTTACTTGCAGCTCACCAAAAGAAACAATTAATATAGTATTTCTTGCATTTAAATCATGCTTGCCCTACTTCTACAACTATAAGGGGAATAAAACTTGTTTTTACAAAGCAAGCCCTTTATCAATGTTGCCAAAAAATGAAAGCTCACAGCAACTGAGCATCGAGATGATAAAAATTACGGAAGGACAAATGAGAATCTTGGTATCAGAATATTAAAACTACAGATAAAGATGTAGAGGAAATCAACATGAACTTCCTGAACCTGAAAACATGCTGAAACCATCCTCTCAAAGGAGTCACCTGGGAGCTCAGACAAAAGTGGAATCAGCTTGGGGGGCGAGGCTGGTGATGAGACAAGAGTGAAATAAGCTGTGGGGGTCCATATTGATACCTATATTGATAGAGAGCTGAGATCCTGAGCAGGAAAGGGACTTTTGGGTTTGAGTTCCGTGCAAGGCTGTGTGGGCAAATTAAATCCAAGTTTTTATCAGGTCCTTTCTATCTTTTCTTCAGCAGAGGAGATGGATGCTCACGAAGCACCTCGTCTGAGGCCCCTGGACTGGAAGGAGTGGGTGAGTGTTTGGAACTACCCATTAATTAATTTAAGCTCTGCTCAGGTCCAATCTGTGTGATTTGGGGGGGTGCTGTTCTTGCAGTGAATTTGGAAGAGTGGAGAAATGTAAAGCAGAGCTGGAGCTGCAGTGGTGAGGAGCGAGGTGAAGAATCCATGGCAGGAGGTGTGTTTTGTCACGGAGTGCCAGGAGCAAGCAGCTGGCTTGTGGGGGAGGCACGCCCAGTGTGGGATCCATGTGAACAGAATTCACCCAGGGGAAGCTGAGCGTGTCTTGGGACAGGAAGAGGAGAAGCAGCGTGGGTTTTCTGGTGTTTTGCAGGGCTGGTTTGTGCAATGGGTGGCTGAGACAGCCCAGAGTCAGCACAGCCAAGTGTGAGGAGGTGCCAAAAGCAGTCTGAGAGGTGGCTGGAAAAGGGCTGCCTGCAGCCACCTTGACACAGATACAGAGGCGAGGGGTGTAACACCCCAAAACAACCTGCACAGCCTCAGTTAGCCTGAAAAAACCTCAGTTACCTCTGGAAAAGGGTAGAGTTCCTCACTATAGAAACCACAAGCATTGCTCTGGATCATGGTCCTAGAGCATGTTCCCCATTGGCTGTGACCCTTGCTTCTTGTAAATAATTTCAAAGATTTTTGTGGTTGCTTGCTGGTTTTGGTTGGGGTTTTTTTTTGTTTGTTTTGGGTTTTTTCCCTTTATGACTTTGTGAAGAAGAAGCTTCCTTTATTTTAAGAGAGTCATTTACAAGCTTATGAATGCTAGCTTCGGAGCAGTGAAATGTATGGATGCTTCAAAGAAATCACTGGAATTTATTTTTTTTCTTTTCTCTAAATATCATGTTAAAGACTAGTTTTCCTTGATGCTCTCAGGAACAGATTAACTTAATTACTGATCCCCTCCTCCTTTAAACCAGCTTGAGGCATTGTTTTTGGCAAAGTTATAAATGACTGAAAATAAGGAGTTATAATGAGAATGTTAGGCAGCCATAGCTTTAGTTTTCATTATCAGCACTATCTACAATACTTCACAGTACTTTTTGACATAAAATGTAGACCGAGGCCATGAAAAGAGCAAAGCAAAGAGGGCTTGTATTTATCACTTTGATATCGTTCTTATTTAAGCATTACTTAACTAGCAGAACATCAGGCAGAGTTTGTTGCTGACTACAGCTTGCAATTCACAACTTCCCAAAAGAAATGATGACCTGGTAAGTGTGCCCACATCCTTACATAAAAACAGTATTTATAATCAAAGGGTAAAATTATATGGCCCCAAATAGGCTTGGCAGACAGCAAGCTCTGTGAATCATCCAGTGAGACTCCCCACCTAATAGAGGGTGGTAAGAATCATGTGAGTGGGGGGTAATGAAAAAATGGTGGTTCTGTATGTTTTTCTTCAAAAGCCAGATGCTGGAGGCAAGTGATTCCTCTCTAATTTTCTTTCTCGTGCTGTATTTTTTTTTTCTTTTTAATGTATATTTGTGGTCCTCATTGCTGTGGAGGAAAGCCAGAAAATGTGAACCCAAAATACTCTAGAGGCTCAGAATCTATTGCCTTCCTTAAAGAGAGTTCCTTGATTCAGCAGACTGTTGCTTCTGATTTGTGATTTAAAAAGAGAAAAAAAAAAGTCCCTCATAATGGTGTATTGGGAAGGGACACAAGGCTTGGCAGCAGGAGAACAGAAGCAATGTTGTGGAGAAGCTAATGTGTACAACTGTAGCTAAATTAGAATTGGATGCTCAGAGTTGCACTGTAATGTCCTCAGTCCAAAACAAGATTAGATATCAAGAACATCTAAATCATTGTGATTTAGATCACTTATGCTGAGCTGCTGCTTGGCCACAAATCACCCACGCTCTGCTGCTCCTGGTTTTGTCTGTTGAGGTGAATATTTTCGTCCTGCCCTGGTGTGATGTGGTTAGCTGCATTAATCTATTCCTTTCTGCTCCGTCCTTTTGGAGGCATTATGTACATCTAATCCCCAACATCCGCTCTGAGTCTCTTACACGGATGCCTGGAAAGAATGCAGGAGAAAGGCCAAATCTTCCACCACAACAGCAAAGCTGTAGCTGGGCTGCTTGGCAGACACCGAGTCAATGCTGGCATTGGAGGGGGGACTGAGGAAAGCGTGCCCAGCTGGGTGCACAGGGAAGGGCTGAATATCGGCGGTGCATTTCCAAAAGAGAGAAAAACTGATGGCCTTGTTTGCAACACACCTTTATGATTGGCCAAGAAAAGCTGAAGTGTTCAGAGGCAGTCAAGAGATTCATCCCGTGAAGTGGTGAGCATGGGGTTAGCTCCTCCTGATGTCTCAAGCACAAGACTTGTGTGTCTAAATTAAGTGAATTGTCTGAATTTCTTCAGTCTTCAAAGAGGGGAGGTGGTGCACAGTAGGGCATGAGTTCATAGGTGCATCCTGAAGTCTAACTCTCCCCCTTGCCTACAGAGATAGATTACACTGTTAGATAGCTGTGTCTAGGTGAATTTAACCAGGGCCTACGCACCTGGTTGCAGGTATCTTGGATATAAGCTTTCTGCATAGTCAGCTGAGAGGGGATGGTTTCTTCTGAGGATAACTGGGACCTTTTCAGGTAGGCTTCCATTCTAAATGACTCACTGAAAAAGATATCCATACCTTTACCTGTATACCTTCACCTACACAGGATGTCTGCATTCCTAACCAGCTGCTAAATCTAAATCCTGGGTACCCACTGAGAGCATCTTACCACAGGGTGCATATTCCTACAGCTCCAGAAGACATGCCTACAAAAGGCAGGATTTTTGTTGCAACACCAATTTCTGATCTTCTGTTAATGGAATTTTTGGTGTCAGTCTCGAAAATAATGGTATTTCTACTGTTAAAAAAAAGGCCTAGTGAAGGTTGTACATGTTTTCACATGAGTTATTATCAACAAACAAATGCTTTGGGCTCTTCCACAGTTGCTGCAAAAACTGAAATAATATATTTTATGTCTTGAACTCTTGCAAGTACCTAATCTTATAACACATGAAACTAAATAACCCAGGAATAAAATTAGGGCAATATCCGTGCTTCCCTATCAGCCCCTCTCGGGCTGCTGCAGGGCAAAGGGCCTTTTCTGCATTAATTACATCCCGTGTGCTGAAGGGTTTGGCTGGAGCCTTAGCCCCACACAGCTTGGCAAGGGTCTGACGTGGCTGGCCAAGCCTTTCTCCCCACTGACCTGACTACCAGGGCTGACAGCTGCCAGGTCCTGTTGTCCTCAAATGGAATTTTTCAAAGGTTCCTTCTCAAACTGTTGCTGCCCACTGTCACGGAGCGAGCCCCGCTTTCTGGGTCAGCAATTTTGTGTACCCTGCCTGTATTTGCCAGCCCACCCTTGTAAACTTGAGGAGACTGCTTTGAATGAAGGCACTCAATAATTCACACGTGACTGTGCACAACATTTAGCACCCTCCTTTTGTCCCGGTCAAGCTGATTCTTCAGACTCGGGCTGAAGCAAGCAGCTGATCTGTGTATCCATAAGACTGGCAGGATGATGTGTGATGTCATTCCTGTTTGGGAATGACAAAATACGTTGTGTATATCAGTGACCACCACCTGTGTGTCTGGGATAGGGTCTTTTTTGGATGATATAACCTCCTGTGTTACTGAAGGCTGAGAAAACACTTGCATTGCTAATCCTGAACCCTGTCATAGTGTGTTTGCTCTGCTGGTGCCTTTATCCATCGTGGACTGCCAAACTCATGCTGTCCTTATCTCATCCAGAATTCTGGCTTTCATTATTAATTAGAGGTCAGCTTTATGCCTCCAACACCTGTTTAAATTATCAGGCCAAATTTGAAACCTTAGTAATGAACGTGCCCTGAGCTATGGCATGAGGATGAAATTCAAAATCAAGCCTTCACCTGTGGAGGAATTGTGCGGATAATAAGACAAAGAAAACATTGGGCACAAACATCTGGATTCTGTCTTTTAAAGTCTAATTGATGAAAGATTGTGAAAATGCAGGATGGGTGTCATGATGTGTAGTAGGAAAGGTGAGGTGGCTGAAGATTAGACCAAACTATAAGGAGGATAAAAACCAGCAACTGCTCTGAGACAGGAATTCCTGTCCCGTATAAATGGGAAATTATATGTAATGGCATGGTTCTTAATAGGAAGATTCAAACTCAGTATTTATCTAATTACACGAAAAGAAGGATGCAAAAGCCACTGCTTGGGAGCTGAAGGTTTGGTTGATTACCTGAACAGGAAGCGTTTCAGCCATAGTGCTATAGAGTAACCTCTTTTAAAAGGTACTGTTATCTTAAGTAATGCTGTATCTTTTTGTTATCAAACTTGGTCTATCACTTGTTAGATCAAAATATTAATAGTTGTGTTGGTAACGTGTGTCTTTCAGTCTGTTTCAAGCTCTGGCATCTTCTGCTCTCTTCTCTTGGTGCAAAGGGTAAAATGCTGCCCTGGGGCTGTTTGCATAGTGATTTGTTCAGAGCTGGAGATGAACAGAGCCACTGGGGGGGAAGAGCTCTCTGCTTAAGTCTGTGGGTGAACAGAAATGAACTGAGCTACAGGGAGGGTTTCGTTTGCATAACCTGTGGGTTTCATTTGCAAAAGCTCTGTAACCATCGTTATCCTGTTGGGAATCTCTGAAACAATTACATTTGGGAAACGTACTTAAGGAGGCAGAAAAGGCTACTAACTAGTTGGAGACTCTACACCCCTGCTAGTGAGAGCCATGGTTGTAGGCTGGCATAATGATGCTCTTTTTCACCAATGAAAATTGCATATAGCTTGAAAAAAATCTTAAGGAAGAAGGAAATTTGCGGAGAGCCTTGTGTGAGAAAATTACAGAGCAGGGCTGAAGCTTCTCTGGACTGTGCCACTGCTGGCATCCAGAGTCATTGTCATTTTGCTATGAGTTGGCAAGAGCTTCAGACTGAGGAGTGCTTTCTCAGACAGATTTGAGTAAATTCTTTTAATTCAGTGGTTCAAATGTGTGATCATCTGTCCGTTGCTTGATACAATGGCTGCAGAAATGAAAACAACATTCTAAGGATCCCTTTCACAGGTGACCCAGTTACTAAATCTCTCGTAACAAATTTCTAGGCAAGTATGGATACGAAGCACGTGCTGCACTTCTCTTGATAGTGTGCTTCTTTCACACTTAATAAAAACTTTCTAGCTTTTATCCGGAAATGGGTATTTGCAAGTATGAAGGTGTTGGATGTTAATGGCATTCAAGAAACATTTCAGCGATCCTAGGGATTTCTTGGGGGATTCTCCGAGGTGTTTGTGCAGATGATACTTTGTTTTAGAGAGAAATCCTGTTTTTTAAATCTCATTACTGTGGCTTTTGACTTTTTTGATCATGGATTACACTTTGAATGCAAAGCAGTGTCATTTAGATAAGACAAGTTGAAAAATACTACAGAACTGATGGCTTTGTGTTTAAAGTGGTTACTCTTTCAAAATACCCACTAGCAAGTATGTTCAGCAGCAAACTTCTGAGAGAATTGTTCCTAATGGAATCAATTTTAAGGAAGGGAATTGCAGGATATCCTGGTGTGATCTAGTGAGTGATAGGGCAAGCATCAGTAGGATGGCTAAGGCTTGGTTTCATTTCAGAAAATTGTGGTGAATAGCAGAAGTAGGATGAAGGGGAGGGGTTGGAAGATAAAGAGACAAAACAATAGAAAGAAAAGCAGGGAACATGAGATAAATTATCTTCTCAGAAAGTGCTTTATGCCAGACTTGCACAAGAAATGCTGCCTTTTGTTGAAGAACAGTCAGGAATCGGGACAAAGCAACACACAGAAGAGAGAAGAATCCCCCCAACTGAGAAAAGTGTGAAGATTTTTTTTTTTCTAATAACAAAAAAATTTCTGGGATTTTAGGATTTCCAGGGGTTTCCTCCCCTGCTCTAGAAATGTCCTGGTTCTTGTAGTGCCCACATTTAACTCCTGGGAAACACAGGCTTCTGGTTCTATTTGTAACAGTCAAGAAGAGCAGCGTCACTGCAGCGTTTGAGCGTGTATTGTTTTGCCTCGTTGAGGGACACTTGTCCCTGGGGACAGGAGTTCATTTATCTTCATGTCAGCTCCAGAGGGAAATTGTCTCGAGCAGAGAACAGTTAGCTGTAGTGAGCTGTGTATGTATGTGCTGTGTTTTGATGTAGTTCACTGACAGGTGGTAACCAGACCTAATCTGTCAAGCTCATTTCACCTAAGACACAAAGTGTAACTCCCATTCTTTAAAGTAAAAGCATCACAAAGCTACTTGGTTCCTAACCTTCTGGTTTTTAGTACATAATACCTTTTTCAATTTCCTACCTTTTATTTATTTTTTTTTTAATTTTTATTTCCTCTTCAGAAACTCAGGTTCTTTCAGCCGCTGATGTTTTGGTTTTCAGCACCTGTTTGCAAAAAAACTCAAAAGAAAAAAAAGAAACCAATAAAGCCCTCCACCCCAAATAGCAAAAAGCCACAAAAAAACCCCAAAAAAACCCCAAAAGGCAGTTGGTAGTACTATACAAACCATTTGAGTAGAACATATTATAATGCAGTGACTGCATTAACATATTTGATGTAGCTGAACCCCTATCCTTACCTGTTAGAGTTGTCCCTAATTGGGTATTTCTGCATTTCTTACCACTTTGCTACCTTAGGTTACATCTTTCAGATTAATTAGAAAACTGGAATCAATTAAAGGTTCCTAGAGAACAAGAATCTTGATTGTAGAAATGTTGTTACCTAGGTAATAGTTATTAGGGAACAGGATTCCCAACTATGTGTTCACCTTGGCTGCTTCTGTTTCTTCTGATGGACTCGTAAAGCAGGGAGAGATATTGCTCCACACCTCAAATTCTGCCTCTGAATTTAAAAAAGATCTTTTTTAAATCCACCCTGCTGAAACAGTTCTTGTTTGTCTAGCCTGTTTTCTTCTTCTTCTTCTTCTTTTTTTAACTGTTGCAGGGTTGGCAAAGTCCTCCTTTTATTCTGAAAGCTGCTGAAAATATTCTGGGTAGAAGCTGAAAATGCAAGGCAACAGTCCTCTTGATGCTGAAATGCTTCATGGCCAAATGTTCGACGACTTCTTGTACTATTTTTGTTTCTGGTGGCACTACAGCACACACAGAGCTTTGCACTAGAAAAGAGGGAGAGCAGCTGACGAGGATTGCTCTTTGCAGACTGGGCCTAAAAGGACCAACAGAAGATGCTCTTTCTTATCTCTTCATCTGTTGCTTGCTCCTAAAGGGAAAATAAGGCTATTATATATCTTCTATGAATATTAATGAAAGGGAGTGGCTGGTGGGATGATAAAATAGTGGCCAGGGGGTCATGCTGTACTTCTGAAGTGCCCTCTTTCTAGTGCCAAAATCTGTGAGAGTTTTTTCAGGGTACGTTGCACTTGTTTCATTTGGCTGAACCAAAGACTTTCAGTTTGAGATCTTAGCCCATGTATGAGGTTTAGGTGTTATTTGGCTTCAGTTTGGACAAGTATTTTATGGTTGGTTTGTTTGTTTTTGTTTATTTTTTATTTATTAGGTTATCTATTAGACATAGATGAATAGCTTAAATCTATAGGTAAGGAGTAGAGTATATTGTGTTACTCCCAGCATCAGGCCAGGTGAAATCTCTCTAAAATTTTCTGTTCTGCTTCTGTTGGTTGTGTTGTTCTTCACTTCCCTTAGCAAGAAGATGTGTACAATGCATGCTCCAGGAAATGATAGTTTTCTTACATGAAATGATTAAAGGGTGTTGGTCTGGCTTTGTGTTACTGCACAAGTACTGTCCCATAAGAAATCTTATCATAAAGCCCCCAAAAGTCATTGCTGTTACCAACAGTTTCTTTATTATTGTCTACCAGGCTGTTTTTCAGAACTGAGATTTTAAGGAAGAAGTTGGAGGTACATCACAGTTCCCTACACAAAGACTGCCATTAGCATTACATTTTGGGTTTGGCAAAAGTGTTGGCAGTACAAAAACAAGGGAGCAAAGATGACTTTTGAAATTATTTTGCCCAGGGCATGGCTGAAGAAATAATGCTGAAACATATCAGGCATGGGTTGATGACATGAAGTGTGGTTGCTAGATATCATTGAGAGAACTGAAGGGAGAAACTGAAGCAGAATTTCACTGAATGCGTGAGTCTTGACAATGCCATGAACACAAAGAAAACATAATCATGGTGACTTCCAGTATTACGAGCAGCGCCAGTGCTTGTTGCAGCCTTGAGATTGCTCTCATGCAGAAGAATTTAAAGAGAAAACTGCTTTGGGTAATTCTTTGGAGAAGGCAAAGCACAGTTTATTTCTCCAAAGTTACATAGCTGTGGGGTGTTTTATTGACAGTCTTGTACGATTTCAAGGCTTTTCTCCTGAAAGTCCATTTTTTTATGACAAGATTGTGATAAGTTTTTTATATTTACAGGAATTACTGTGATTGATTTAGTTAACATATATAATGGAAGTGCTAGAATCGAAGATGCCAGTGGAACCTTAATTTGGTCTTCTTTTGCGTATACACCATAATATAGTTTTTAATTATGGGAATATGTACTATTTTACTCATACAGTTGTATGTCTGCATATATCCAGAACATTCTAAGTACACCACTTACCTGTAGGGCCTTATAGGTATTTTCTCCTAGAAAGGTTGGATACAAACCTCATAAAAATCTCATACTAGTTTTTGAACTCTTGTTCCTCTTTCCTCTAAATTGCTACATCTCTGCACACATTAAAATGATGTCGGTTTTGCTTGGACAGATCAAGAACTAGACTGACAGTACCAGAACATCTTTTTTCCCCAGTATTCTCTTGTTCCCTTCAACGAGCACCATCCTCCTCTGTTATTGGGAATCCTGAGGCAGTGGCTGGCTACTTAATCTATTCAAACATATGTTCTCTTCCAACATAATGCTGGTGTACATGCAAAGTGTACCAGATTAAAAATGAGCACTTATCACATCTGTGTTGCTTGAGAATCACGGTGTGACCATAAGAGCTCGTAGTTATCATATACATGCTGCACTTTAATCAAACCAACAATTAATTTGGATTGTCTGTGCAAGTTTGTTATCAGTAAGGCTTTCCTTTAATCAGTATAAATCTGAATGGTGATCTTTATCATTGCAAATGTATTTTTAAAAAAGGAGTTGAAGTAATAGATAGGAAACGCATTGCACAAAGCTATTAACACCATTAACTCCCAATATGCTTCAAATTCATTGTAAACCTAAATTAACAATGCAGCTAATTTTTAACTTGCCTGAACAAGGTCTAAAATTTTAGATATAAGTTACATCTGTAATATAGATATTACTCTAAATTTGCAAAATGGAGAAGCCATCTCTGAGGCTCTCAAAACTGTGCCTGTCCTCTTCCAACTGCTCATGAAAGTTTCACAGCTTGGCAAACCTCCTCAGCCTTTTGGCCTGACTTGTCATAGAAAGGAAAATTCTGTGGCCAGAAATCACAGTTGGCTGCTGGTTGTTTTATCACTTTTTTAAAAGCAGTCTAAGCCAAGCTACCTCTTTCCTTTCAATTCAAACCTTTCTCTTTGCACAGCACACCTACTGAAAAAAAAAAAACAAAACAAAACCAAAAAGACTTTTTGTCAGTTCTAGAATTTTTAAAATTTCCACTCTTAAGTCAGTGTTGCAATTCAATGAAACCCTTCTCTGGCTCATTATGTAGAAGGAACCTGGGCAAGTTCTGCCAAAAATTTAAGCCACATCAAGCAGCAGAAACTGCTGTAGAAGGGAAATGCCCAAAGTGAGCATTGTGCTTTCCTCAAAGAATATGCACAGGTCATTCCATAGGAATTTAATTTAGATAGAGTATATTGATAGAAACTTTTAAGCTGCTTCTACCTAATAATGGATTATGGCCATTACTGTGGTAGATTCTGAGCAGAAACCAGTAGGCACGTGTGACTTAACTTAAGCTAGATATTTTAATTTGTTTTTAATGTTAATTTCATAGATGAACTGTGTGTAGATGGTGATCATGCAGTACACTGTAGAAATTCTTTCTCCCCCTATTAAACTGCAAGATCTGCAAATAAACGTGGGCACAAATGTAAACTATCACTGTTCTCCCAGGGGATGGCAAGACCTGGGAGACCCAGAACACGGTGAGGTGTGAAAGGGCAGGTTGTATCTCCAAAAACACTCTGACAGTCCAGCCATTGACACCTGCAGCTGGTGGCCAGGGCAAGCAATCATATAGCCTGGGCTGTGGATTTCTTAAGGGCTGTGGGGTTCTCGTGCTGAAACCCTGTTGTTACAGCTCAAGACCAAGCTACAGACTTCCCTCAACATCAAAGGAGATATTTACATCAGGCTGAAGTTCTGCAGCTGCTTCCAGGCAGAATATCTCTGCAGTCCCATTCTCCAGTGCCAGCTGGTTCTTGTTTCATGAGCCCAGACACGGCTTTGTGGGCAAAGGCTGTTCCAGAAAATTGTTGCTCTGGAAGTTGCTGTTCACTCCGTGTCTTGCAGTCACCACGAGAGATCTGGAAACGCAGAGGGAAGCAGTGGTTGTTACCATGGCTGCTCTCATGAATCATTCAGCCAGGAATGTTTCGTGGTGTCACAGGAGCTGGCCTGGAAGCTGTCTCTGCTTGGCAATACCGTGTCAGATAAAACTGGCACATGGTTTGTGCTGATCTGCTGGGAATCTGAGAATCACATCACCTGCTTTGAAGGTGTTGAGGATCTGAGATGTTGATCCCTGGATGCAAAAAGCAGTCGGTTCTCCCTGATTTCTGTTGCTATGCCTGTGTGCCGCCAATCCCAGAATTCCTGAGGCAGGATATAAAGAAGATGGGAACGGGTTAGCTGGTCATATAGCTGTGCTCATATGTGAAAGATCATCCTCCTTCCTGCCCCGCCTTCCTGTCCTCTCCTTACCTGACTCTCAGCAAACACAGCTCTTAGTTTGGAAAGGCCAGCTGGTACAAAGCAGTTACAGCAAAGACTTGCCTTAAATCTCGCACGGACAAACCTTCGGATGAACAAACCCACCTCTTGTGACTTTTTCAACCTGTGGTCTTCACAAGTCATTGCAATGACATTTGAGGCTTTGTTCATGGGTCCGAAGGATCTCGTCCTCTAGACTTAACCCTCTGAAGTGATCATTTACATGTGCTGGCTTGTTTCTGTGTGTTTTGAGCTCTGACACTGATTCTTGCCATTTCCTTAGGCAATAACACAGATAGATTTCTCTGTAATTTACTTAGGACCTGAAAAACTGGTGGTGACTGTATGATAGCAAATAAGATGTTCACTGTCCCTGAATTTCTCCTGTATACTGGAAATTTGCAATTCTTGAAACACTAAAAACTATTTAAGCTCTGGTCCCTCTCAGTCTAACCTGATGTGTGGAAACACTCCCCAGAGCTGTGTGTCCAAGAGTATGATCATAATAATGCTGTGGGTTTTTTTGGTTTTAATAAGTTTTTCTGTACGCCAAAAATCAGACTTAAACATTTTGTAGGAAGAACTTTCTTACCCTCTACTCAACACATATTTTTGTGTGGCAATAAATAAAACTTTAAGAGGATAATAGTTAAAAAACTTTTGCTGTGTTGTAATCAAATGAGGACAATGGCATCCTATGGTAATAACAAGTTCAAAATGTAAATGTCCCTTAAAATAAGGCTACTTTTTCTTTTCCAGCCATAACAAAAATAGTATGTCTTGTATTCTGCCAGTTTTAATAGAGACTGGAAGGATAAATTAAGTCCAAGTCAACAAAGTTTTGCATAATATTTAACTTCCAAATTAATTTCTCACTCGTTTGCATAACTTAACCTGAATATCAATAATGTTTTATTTTGTATGAAAGTTTGCTTTTTGCTCACCAATATTCCATTAATAAGGAACTTATTTTCTTTAACAGATGCAGAGAACCCCCTTTTCCCCACGTCCCTACGCAGAAAAATAACACATCTGTACTCAAACCAATAAAGAATATGCTGTAGATAAATTCATACCATAGCAATGGAGCGTAAGGATTCCATTAATGCTTTAGTGATATTATCAAGCAAGAAAAAGGCAAAATGGATCTATGACTCTTACTCTGCTGGGTCTGTAATGAAGCAATGTTGTAGCAGCTGCTGTAGTTTTTTTTTTCTTCTGTAGTCATCGGTTGGTGTATTGTGGAAGTTTAAAAAAAAAAAAAGTTCCTGACATTTCCTTTTTTATTTTCCTGTCTTTACTTTTTTTATTTTAAAGAACAGTCAGCTTCCTTTTGTTACTACTGTGATGTACTTTTCCCTACTAACTCCTAGAGCAATATGGAAATTACTAATATGACAGAGAAATATGAGCTTTATACCGTAGAAAAAGTGGCTGTAGCAATACATTAGAGAAATTATTGAATGTTATCGGTCATGGCACAATTTATTATTTTACCAGTGTGCTGTGAAAAGTTGCTCAGCCAACTCAAAGCTTTCCTGCTATATTAGTGCTGTCTGGGAGTTTAACTGGTAGCACTTTGCTAAATGCAAGCACAGTAATTATTTGCACGTCAGGCCCTTGGATTCCCCCCTCCCCACCCCAACCCATCATCTTTACGTACTGTATGTGCGAGAATTTGATTTACCTTTGTTATTTTGGACTTCGTATGGTAAGGCTTTCACAGAGGAAAGATGGTTGAAAGATATAAGGGAGGGCTGAGAATTTGGAAATGTGTCTGCTCTGCACTTTGTGCGTGCTCCCTGCCAAACTCACGCGTAACTCTCATTAATGCTAATGGGATTTAATACATGCTGCAAGAGGAAAATATCCTCATTTATTTTGCACTGAATCGAGTGGGTAGCAAAAGTGCTGTATTGACAAGTCTGGAGCCCTCTATTTATCCAAAGAACAGGCGGTGTCAGAATAAGTTCCTCTTACAACTTTGGTGTCTCAATCCTCTTGTGGAGGGAACTCTGGAGGAGAGCGATGAGTTTAGTGGCACTCGTGCAATACATTGACTTTTTTTCAGTATGAATGAATGGCAATGATAACTTTGTCTCCCGTTATACATGTGAGTGTAATTGTCAGAAAATGCACCTCTCTATTGAAACTTCTCACAGTAGTTTTATTAAGCTAAAATATTGGAAAAAAAAAAAAGTAGGAGGAGGTTCTTTATTAGGATCAAGACAATATTGTGTTCTTTTGACTGAGATAAAATTAGGCACAATTTTATGCAGTTTAACATGCAGAAAGTCACATTTCATGGAAAATTTTGACTTCTTTCAGAGGAAGAGGTTTGAGTTGACTTGCCCTTTCATGGAAAACCATTTTATTTACCTGTTTATTTTCACTATTATCCTGACTCATCTAAACTTGACCGATTGACATTATTTCCATTGAACAGACCAGGAGGCTCATGTCAGCTTTCAAAATCAGCTGCCTCACACCCAGCAATTATCAAGGGCTACACAGCATTGTTTTGTTCTTTCTGGGTGGGGTCTCCACGTGGCTGGCCTCACACATCTTCCTCCTGCATCTTTGTGTGATGAGCTGTATAAAACACACCTCAGCACAAGCAGCTGTCAGCTGTTTTACAGGAACTTCCTGTGCACTGCTTACAATGGAGAATTTCAGGATTAAGCATCGTTGCTTTTTCTCCTTTGGGCTAGAGGAGAAGGCTTTTGAGAGAATAAAACTTGCTGGGGAAGGAGTCAGAGCATGCATAACTCCATCAAGCATGTTGAAAATCAAGGCTCATGTGCATTGACCTGACTCAGGTTCTAAAACATTCTGGACTTCAGAATTTACTTTGAGTCCTACTATTAAGGAATTCCTTGTTGAATGTGTGTCCAGGACATCCTAAGGTTTTGACTATCCTGTTCTTCCTTTATCTCCTCTGTTATTTCAGTAACACCACCCTGTTTCTCATTTAAACCCACCTATCATTGGATTGTATGTGACTTTTATAGGTGTGTATTTTTTAAACCTCATGCTGGTGCCTATCTAAGGAAAAATCTCAGAGTTCTATAATCTCATTCTAGCAGATGTATGCTTTTTTCACCTTCAGGTGCTCTGTGTAAAATGGGCCCTATGGAACAAAAAGCTTGAGTTTTCTTATTGTCCAAGCTGTTGTCTCAAAAGTGGATTGATGTAAACAAAACAAAATAAAAAAATGGAATCAGCTGGAAGTTAACACCATCCTAGGGAGTTCTGAAGGCATCTTGTAAAACTTAAATCAGATATTAAGTAATGTTTTCATCAGTTTCTCTTATTTTGTGTGATACCAAAGAAATGGCTGATGCTTAGGTAGTAGGCAAAAGATATTGGAAAAGGAAAATGATAATATAAATATAAGGTGTGTTTTGAAAGTTGGACATGAGCCTTTCCTTTACATTTTCTTCTATAATGTTGCAGTTAATTGTTATTTGGGTCATTAAATCAACCTGCAGATGCCAGGAGAGAGACCTCATTCTGAAACTTATGTTTTGGTTTAGGTTTTTTTGAAGGCCATCTTATTTTGTAGTTGAACTGAATCTTTGCTGATACTAAAAATGATCCCTGCTAAGCTCCATTTCCAATATATAATTCAACAATTAAAAAAAAGATGCTTTCATTTGAGAAAAGTGTGTGGTTGAACAGAATTTAGACTTGCAGTGCAAGGCTTGTTTGCAAGGCTTTTTAACTTGGCTAAACAGTTCACTTCTATTCTGCAATTTATTTAATTAATGTTCATCTCATTAGTAGGGATCTATCTTAGCCATCTACCATTATACAGTAAATTGCTTTAATGAATTCTGTGATTCTCTCAAAATTCCCAATCAGATGAGAGGCCCTGCTAATGTAATAAGTCAAAAAAGTACAGCTTTGGAGATTCATTAGATTTTATTTCTTATGAATTGTCTCTGGAAAAACTCTGAGAGCAGTGCAATGGTCAAAAGGGGCCATGAGCAGACCTACTTGTTAGAGATGACCAGAAAGAAAAAAGTTTGGTCTGGTTTTGAAATCCATTAATACACTGTTATCTATGTTTTTTTTATGAGTTGTTTTTATTTGTTGGGGTTTTTTTTAAAATTATTTTCTTTTAAATTATGGTCAAATTCCCTTTAAAATAGGCTGTCAATGCCTGAACTTCATTTTTAGCTTAACTCAAATGATAGAAGAACAAGGTGTGCTTCAAGAAAAGACCACAAAAGGTGTCCACTAAATTTGTCAAGTTTTCCAGCTCCTTCCAAGTACAATTTTGTCTGTCCTGTTCCTCTCTCCCTGGTAACTATCCCTTTCTTTAAGCTCTTTGATACTCCTCATTCGTAGGACAGTAGAATGATGTTACAATAATTTCCCTTCAGCAGCAGGAGACACACTGCTGTATATTATGCCCTTTAGCTAGAAGAAAAATTGATTCTGTCATGTATACATTTATATCTCATCTATTTTTTTTTTTCGAGGAAATTTTTAACTTTCCTTATGAAGCCGAGGTAGAAAATAATAAACTATTGAGATATATGACATGATTCTCTCATCTTGGGAAGACTGTCCGTCTTGAGAAACAGGAAATTCAGAAGCAAAGCTTAACAGTGATTAGAGCTCTAGGCAGGTTTTCTTTTCTACAAAAAAGTCCAGTTACGTTTGAGGAGTAAAAAAAATAAAAATAAATTAGGGAACTGAATGCAACTTGTCAAGTCTTTGGAGTCTCTTGCTTTCTGAATGCTGAAATTTGAGAAAAACGTATCTTCGCAAACAGCCAAATTTTAATCCATGTGCTGTAAAAGGTTTATTATCTTGAGATAGGGGTACATTCTCTCTAGCAGCAGGAGTGCCTTTTGCTTAATTCACTGGGCTAATCAAGCATCTGGCTTCCAGTCCTGGACAGTCCTGTGTGATCTTCGCTATCTCAAAGTCTGTTTCCTCAGCTTTCAATTTGAAAAACTGTGATAATAGTCTCCTTGCCTCACCAAAGTGGAAGAAAAAAATGTAGAATGATGATGCACATAGAGTTTGCAGCACTGAGTGCCCTGTAAATTCTGCAGAAAACCAAATGTGGGCTGTGTTACAGCATCCTCATCCAAAAAAGTGGTCCAAAGACCTGTATTGGAAGTTTGGCTTATTAAAGTGTCTTTCAAATCAAAGTAATCAGTATTCACAGGGCGTTGAACATTGACCAGCTTCCTACATAAAAAGGGACCAAAATAAATAAAATACTCAGAATGAAAACAAATCTCATTTTCTTGATGTACATTATGAAATATGGAAAAATCAAATACTTTCAGTCCAAAACCACTGGTGTTGGTTAGTTTGGATTTTTGTTTTTGTGTATTTGGTTTTTTGGTGTGGTTTGTTTGTTTGTTTTGTTTTTGTTGTTGTTTGGTTTTTGGTTGTTGTTGTTTTTTGTTGTTGTTGTTTTTTTTCAAATTAAACTGAATACTTTTTTGGTGTGATGACTTTCAGCCCAGATTTAGCTTCAGATAAATTTAAAAATCCCTATTGAGGAGGTAAAAATGATGGTCTGTGATCAAACACCCTGTTTTATACACCCTGCTCCTGATTGAAAAATGTTATTAAAGTTTTTACTACCAGCTCTATAATTTTGATATTCCTGTTTTGCCATTTTTCTTTTCAAGTGTTCCTACTTTTTGTTATGTGAAGGCAATGGGCTCACTGTATCAGTTTTGTTGCAAGCTAAAATCTTTATTTCTAAGCCTTTTGCAGTTAATTCCACAGTTGTGATCTTAAACTGAAACTGAGGCAAATATGTGGGGTTTTTTCCCACATTTGTATTGCATTGATTGTAAAGAGTATTTGCAATAATTTTCTGCTCTGCCACAGAAAGAAGCTACTGGAGACTGAGGTTGAAAAAATGAATTTGGAAACTCTGGAGCAAAATTGATCAGAGTAGGGAAATTGTTAGCATCTATCTGCTCTAGAAAAAAATCTTTAGGTGGTAAATCTAACCAAACTCAGAAAATTTGACATTGATAATATTGTCAGGATTCAGTAGTAATTCCTGAGGGTGATGTCTCACATTCCATTCCCCTTGGTTGTCTAGATGAGTTGCATTTCCTGGGATTCCACACAGCCTCTTGTCATATGGAAGAAAAATCTGAAATAGTGAGTTCCAGACCACTGCCCACTGTGGGAAGTTGTAGTCTGGATAATATCCATTCCAGGCTGTCCCATCAATGCCAAGCACAGACACCTCTTGCAAAGTCAAGATTCACTTAAACAGAAAAAAAAAACCTCACCCAAAATCTTTATAAATGCATTTTCATTAACCATTCTTCAATAGTAAATTTTCATACTGTACAATGAGGAATAAATGGGCAAACAGGTAGACAGAAAGGGCTAAGAATATTTGTATATATGAATATGTGGACAAATAAATGTTTTCCTAAAATGAAACTGTCTTTGTTGTAACAACAGAGAACAGGGTTTCTAGGAAGGGAGATTTCTCTGATACAGAGGCAAATACTTATTCCAGAATAGGTTCTGTCCTCTTAACTTATATCAGGACCATGTGTGTCCCCCTGAGAATCCCCAGTTATCTTTCCTTTTTTCCTTTTTTATTTTTAATAGTAGCACTTCATATTACCTATAAAGAAAAGTGAACCAAGTTTTTTCAAGAACACATGTTTGATTATTTTATCTTAGTATGTTAAACTTTAAAAAGCGTTTTAGAATTAATTCATTGTGGAACCCTGAGGCTAAGAACCACATGTCACAGGTAACCAAATTAGAAGTCCATGGGTTATGAGATCACAAGCCCCTAGAGAAATATTTAGTGGTATGTTTACTTAATATCAAACAGCATGTGAAGTTTATTTATTAATATGCCTGCAGGTTTCTCTCTAATCCCACTTCTCAAAGATGCTCACACACAGATAGGAAAGCCAGGAGGGGGTGAATTGCCCTGGTGCTATTTCCATCTAATAGAATAATATATCTGTTAAAGAAAAAAGTTAGGGAACAGTACATACCTTCCTGACCTTGACCAAATCTCGAGTCCTGGTTTACACAGAAGCCTGTTGTGCGCTGTTTACAGAGAGCAGAAAAGCACATGCACAGCAACTTCCTCTTGGGGTTATGAATCTTTAAGTAAGAAGAAAATTCATTTTTTAACATAGTCAGAAGAGCGGTTGCTCTCAGCTAAGCAGCGAGAAAGCAACTCACCCATCCTTCCCCACACCGTGCTGCAGTAATAGAGCCTAGTGGGAGGAATTCTGCAGGAAGGAAATCTCCCCCTTTCCCCTCGTTAACGGTGGTGGAGCTCCAGCCACCGCTCGTACCCCAGCCAAGCACAGGACCTGCCTTGGTTCCACCTGTTCTGAGGGGTCACTGCTGTGTCCCCCCACACCTGCTGGATGCCACCCCCAGCCCCGGCAGCCCTGGCAGGTGTGTTCTGCACACACCTGGGAGGTGCAGGGTTACGTCTGTCCGTACTGGGCTTGTGTTTACTGTCCAGACCCCTTGTGTATTCCTCAGGCAGCTTCACCAAGGACAGAGTGCTGCTCTACAGCTCTTGGTTGCACTCCCAGACCTGCCACTAACCCGCTGATTTTTATGTGTGTCTCTGTATCACAGCAACACTAACATTTACCTCCTTAATGAAGCATTTTCGGATTTACTGACAAAATTTTTTTAACGTAACGGCAAGAGGTACTAGCTAGTTTATCACATTGCTGAAGTGCTGGGAAGGATTGCTTGTGTTTGCCAGAGTCAGTTCAGCCTTCTTTATCATTTAGTGTCCTATTTATGCACTAGATAAAACGTTAGACCTAGGCACTGTTGAAAAAAATAAAAATTGCATCAATGCTATCCTTCACTTTTTCAATCTATGCAGCACATCACTACCTTAAATGTTAATAGCCAAATGCCTGGATTTCCTCTGAGTTTATAATTATTAGGCTCATAATAAACCTGAAAATTAAAGGCGAGAGAGGTATTTTTACGCTCTTGTTAAAATGTCAAAGCTTTTGAGAAAGTTTTACAGAATGCTGAGCTCTTTGTCTTCTGTGTCAAGGACTATTACCAGGGTAGGTGCCGAGACAATCTGGACACCTGCAATCTTCAGACAGATTCCATCAAGCTCCTATCTGTTAGAAGCTGCAGTGCTTGCATTTGGATTCGATATCTAACAATAATGTGGTATTTTATAAACATTAGTGGGCCTGATTTTGCACTGGTCAGCACAGGTAAAAAATAGGTACTTTTGGAGAACAAATAAAAAAGGAATTGGAACTGTCTCGATAAACAGTGCAAATTGTAAATTTCCCAAAGATGCAGTCTTTTGCTCAGGCATAAGAAAATAAAGCTGGCAATTACAATATTGAGAAATTGCACAAGCTGCTTCTGCAGTTAAGGCCCAATATTTACTTGACAATACCGTTATATTATAATATATAGCATTACATCCTTTTAATACATAGAATTGCAATTTCCCCTTTCCGTTGCGTTAGAAAAAAAATCACCTAGTATCTCTGTAAATGGAGTAAACCCATGAATTTTCTGACTCTTTATATCAGTGATGATCTTAATACTTCTCTTGATAATGCATTAAAGAAATAAGTGGAATATTCATGTTAAGAGAGGTAGAGAAACTTGGTTGAAGTATTGAAATTTATTTCGCAACCTTTTTTTTTGGTATGACCTTCACTGAGGAATATGCTCCCTGTTTTTCCTGAGACCAATTCCCTAAACCCACAGATACAGGAAATGTTAAAGTTCTGAAACATGATTTCAAGGAATACAGTAATTTGTGCCTCTGAAACCCCATTTTCATGAAAAATATCATCATTCTATTGCTAGACACCTGTTTCAGGGTGTCATTTTTGGCAAGGAAGCTCGGTGAATATTGGTGTTTAATGTATTCCATGTTTTACCCCAACTGTGGAACTTGGTTTCAAACAATATTGTCTTTCATCCAAAAATACATTGTAAGTGACAAATACATATTTTTGAGATGAATAGTGAAATCCAGACAGACATAACCACATTTAGCTATTTGAAGAGGTCACCTGCTTTTCAGAAAAGTTGGACACATTTTGGGTTTTTTTCTGGTAGCCTTTGGCTGCTGAGAGCACTTTGAATATTTAAACTCGGTGCCAATGCACATAAATTTGAAATGGGATTATTTTATGTGTAATTGTAGGGTAAAATGTGGTTGAATTACCAGCTACAACTTAGCTATTATAGTGTAAAAAGTTGAAGGGATACAGTTGTAAGGACTTTCTTCTCTTTCACAATTCATCTTGTCACACAAATCTGGTTTAATTTTTGTGTTTGCTGTAGTTTTTGTAGTGTGCCTACTCACTCTGTGAGCTATATCTTTTTTCAATGTGTTTTTTTTTTTCCTTGTAATTTGTGGTTCTTTGGTTTTCTGAGTTTTGATGAGTTTGCAGGGGTTTGCAAATCTACCTTGTAATAGTTATTGATTATTTTGCACCTCGCAGCTTTCGTTATTAGGTAAAGTCTGGCTTCAATAAAAGAGAGCACTTATGAAGTAAGGGAAAAGGCATCTACACAGATCCGATTCACAGGTGAATGAAATGCCTCTGAACTTTTCCTCTTCGTCCCCTAAAGCAGAGCCCAGTTGGTGTCACGGTTTATGAACATTTTCTGTTTATTTTTGTGAATATTCTGTTAAAGAACACAAGACTGTGTACTTGCTTTTACCCAGCTCATATCCACCCCAACACGAAAATGGGCTTCTTGCCAGATGCTTTCCCTGCTGTGTTATCAGAGGTGCTACTACAGGCAGTTTTGGGCTGGAGATGATATTATTTCAGCTGGCTCCTGGACAGACAGGTCACCAACAGAGTGGTCAACTGGTCTCCAGAACTGTGCTTGCTTTCATTTGCTGATGTGGCTGCATACTTAATCTATTGGTTGTTTTGAATTTGCACAGAAAGTGGAATTAGGAGCCACACTTCACACCGGGATAGCTGCACTGCATCAGCATCTAAGGAGTTCGAAGAAAACCTATTATTCACAATAAATTAAATTTCTAATGAAAGCAAAAGGAACAGTCTTAAGAAGAAACAATTTAGTTTTGTTTTTTTTTTTTTTTGTGAAGGAGATAGGAGAGCTCCTTTTATCTTTTGTTTATGCATTACCTAGACCATCTAGAGCATGTCATGTGTGATCTATGATAGATGCTTTAGAAAAATACCTTAAAGATCTCAAAACTCTATTTGAGCTTGTACTTGCAGACAGCCTTAGCTTGCAAATAGAATCTGTCTCAAGGAACTCTCAGCATAATTTCTATCTGTCAAGCACCAGTATTAAGGCCCCTTAGATGTTCTGGAATTTCCATTTCTGTGGGAAATTTCAGCATTTCTACAATAATACAGATTTTTTTTTTTCTTTTTCTTCTTTAGACTAGAAATACTAAAATAAATACTGATCTGGTACTTTTCCGTTATGGCATACACTCACAAGGAGATCTGGAGTTCAGCAGTCTAATCCATCTCTTTAATCCAGATGAACTCCTTCTCCTGAAATGCATCTGAATCATACAATTCCTATGACAAACCAATCAGCTCTTCCTTGCTAGGCAATCTAAGTTGCACAAAAACATAGATGAAGATGGAGAGCAGCAGGAAGGTCAGACTCCTGTAATACTTCAGCATTGGTCCAAACACAGATTTCTTCTCTCTGCAATATCTCAGTGGTAGAATTTTTCTGGGACATCTCGATTATTTAGTTAGCAACAAATGGACACCAGTTACCCTCCCATGTTCAAGTGTAGGGTTTACCATGACTGAATTGTAATCCAGAGATAAGGGCACAGCAGAGCAATGCAGAACAGAACCTAAAAGTTAAGTTTTGTTTTCTTTGATGGCTTGCAGCAACTGTTATAGACCATATTCTAATGCATTGATTCAGTAGTGAAAGATCTTTACTAGCCCAAAAACACTGCACTGACTTCACAGTGACCATGTGCAGGGAGCGGGCACCACAGGCTGAAAAAGGCTCTCTGGATGAGGTGTTATGGTGAATTAATATTTTGAAGCAGCAGCAATATATAGCATGATAAAGAGAGGCACTACACTCGAAATAAGAGATGGAGAGTAACATCATTAGCCTGAAATGCACAAAATATCATCCCATTACTACTACTGGATGGAAGCTTTACTCACCACGTATTTTTAAGTCCGATTTTTTTTTTAAACCTCCACAAGCTCTGCAGCAATGTTGATATCTTTTCTTGAATTGAGTGACAAAGTTGGAGAGAGCTATACTGAAATAGAAAAAATATTTTTCTCCACATCTCT
Source organism: Melanocharis versteri (assembly GCA_013397845.1). NCBI lineage: Eukaryota > Metazoa > Chordata > Aves > Passeriformes > Melanocharitidae > Melanocharis > Melanocharis versteri. The sequence goes on from VZTG01001435.1 coordinate 656,535, forward strand.
GTTGACAAAATGATTAATTCTTCCTACAAAGTTAATCAGAGATGACAGCACTACTACTGTTTCAAACTGTATCAGTCTAAAACCTGCCCTGCAAAATGTGTCGTCAGATTCCAAATATTTGATATTTGGTTAAAGAGTAGTCTGTTAAGTCAAGTTGTTTCCAAGTGAGAGAGCCTTAACAGTGATTTGTTCTACATTTCACATACTTTTAGCCTTCCTGTTATAAAAAGCCCACATTGTTCTACAAAAACTGTTAAGGAGTGTGTGACAAATTGCTGGGGGTTTTGAAATTAGCTGGTGAATAAGCAAAATTTCAAAAGAAGATCTTTTGCTTCGTAGCGAGTGCTTTGTAAGTTTATTTGCCAAGTGTAGTTAAGCTGTAATTATTTATGATAAAGCTTTATGCAAGACTTAACGGAACATTCCTCAGAGTAGTTTGCACAATTCAGAAGCGAGATAGTGGAATTACCTCCTACTGTTCTCAGTTGTAGCTGTACACATTTATTCTATGCCTGCTTTAGTTTTTAGGGTCTAAGTGACTGTAGCACTCTGCTATTAATCTGAGATATTCCAGTGGAAACTGAGTCCGTTGTATTCGAAAGAAGGCAGGGTTTACAGATGTTATTGGGTGCAAAGCAGTTATTGTGCATGATGATAATTGTTAATAGGTGTGACATGAGAAACACATATTAGTGAATTGTGTATCATTCTGGATAATTCAGCTGAAGTGTAGTAATCACAACTTTGGGGTGAATTTTGTCCTGATTTGTAGCTTATAAACAAGAACTGATAGGAAGCTTTCCTGTCTACCTATTTTCCAAATATTTCTGCTGGGAGAATAAAGATGGGAGGTTCAGGTGTCTAAACACAATTGTCTAGTGTTATTTTAGGGGCTACAGGCCATGAAGGATGCCTACATATAGACTGCATGTGCCTTAGCAAAAAATGGAGAGCTGTGTCCTTTTGGACTGGCAGCTGGGGGATTTATAGGCTACAAATCCCTCAGATCACTCATTTGAGTGACTAAAATGATGCTAAGCCCAGGTATCTCTTGAATGAAATATTTGCATGCCTGCATACCAAGTGTTTGGAAAATAGGTGCAACTTAGTTTCCAAATGCACTGATTTTATATGCTCTCTCTGAGTTTTTTCAGGATGTGTTATTATATTAGCTTCTTTATATAAATTTACAATTTCATCTTAAGGAACGTCATTAATAATTTTTTAAAAAATTATTTTATTTACCTTTGGCACCAAAGGTGAATAAAATAAAGTATCCCTAGGAGGCTGTCCTTGCAGGAGACACAGTATCCATTTTGGGCCTGGATTACCCTTGCCTTCTGCAGTGGAAAAGCAAACTTATTTGGCCTTCTTTAAGATGTAGTTAAGGCAAGATCAGTAATATGGCTTTCCACAGTCTGTGTGTGTAATGGGTTGTAACCAAGGTCCCCTGACACCAAGTTTGTGGCTTAACCACAAGACCATTGTCTTCTATTAAAGAAATGTTAACCTCAGAGAAGTGAAGAAGTCTGTAAGCTTTCTTATCTTTCAAAGTCTGGCTTAATGAGCTGTAGTGTCTGATTTTTCAGTAAAAAGGAAGGCACCATGGAGGAGCCTGCAAGGCAGCGAGAGACATGAGTTAAACAAGGCTTTTCTTGCATTTCGTATTAGTGGGTAAAAATGGTGAGATGAGGTGCTAATTTCAGGGAAAGTATTTCCTCAAGCATTTTTCACATCTCTCTCTGCATCCTGTATCTGTCTTGCTGACCACCGGGCAATCAATATTCTTACAATAAGTACTAGAAGTTTAGGGTATTGAAATTAAAAAAAAAATCTGTAAAGATAAGGGAAATGTCCTTAAGATTGCAGCTGATTGTTATCCATCATTAATATCAGAATTTGTGGGCGCTGAGAGTTTTATTTAAGGTCTAGGGTTTGATGACTGCTCTCTTTAGCCCTCTTAGTTCCACCAGCTTGAGCAGGGTTGTTCTACCTCGGAAGCCAGAGAAGTCCACGAGGAGACACAAGTGACTGAGAGTTGGCACAGCTTACTTGCTGTTAAGGAAACATATTTTAAGATTCTTCATCCAGCGTAGCGTTACCTAAAATGGGCTTGCCCTCTAGTGTCAGGAAAACTGAAAGGTGATCTCGCTTTTATCGGTTTCGTACCTCAACGATTCTTTTCTATTTCAAGGGGTGGAGCTGCTGCTTTGCAATCTGTGACTTGTCAGGTCAAACCAAAGCAGGAGCCAACATCTCAAGCAGCGTGGCTCCTCAGAGGCTAGCTAGTACCATCTCTTTGCAAGTGAAATCTAAAGAACTTACTGTATCACCCCATTGGTGCTTTCTGTCATTTTTGAAAATCTCTTAAAAAAATGTTGCAGTGAAGAAAACTGCCAGAACTTGAGCTTGTTTTGTGTTTGTGTGAGTGGAAGCCAGTTGGTATCAGGTGTAAATCTCCTGTGTGGAAAAGATGCTGTACTCAAACTGGCAATAAATGAGATGGAGGACTTCTATGCACAGTGAGCATGCTATGAAAACATAGGACTGTAATCCCATTGCAGTGTTTGACTCAACACGCTGTAAACAGACTCCCTGTCTTCAACCCTCCATCTCCTTTCTGGAAAAAGCCCAAATCCAAAACTGTCAAAGGTAATGAGAGAAGGAATCGAACCAGAAAGAACAGGTCTAGTCCAACAGAAGGAACAAAAGATGCTTCCTGGCTGATTTTGTGGCACAGAATGAGTGAGTTCACATCCTCCATTCTGCAGCACTTCAGGGCAGGCGGGAATCAGATAAGGAGGAGAAAGCAGGTTCTTTGCTTCATGGGCTGGAGGTAGGGATGGATGAAGGCCAGGACCAGAAGGGCTACGTGACCCTGAAACCAGGCAAGAGAACACAGAAAACAGGGCTGAAGACCTTGTGAAAAGAGCTCGGGTCCCATCCTTGACTCGTGTGAATTTTTCTTTGCAGGCCACGCATCTCTGCCCACGAGAGCACTGGCTGTACTGAGATTTGGCTCTGTGCAAACACTTCTGCGTAGAGGAAAAAGGGTTGCAATAAGTGATAGAAGGATGAGGTAGCCAAATAAAGAGGGCTCTAAGGTGAGGCAATTAATGAGCTGCTGTTTTCTGTAGACTTCCTCCAAAAGAAATGAGAGAGGAGGTGTAGGAGATCAATTCCAGTGAAGAATGATCTGTACTTTTTGTGCCATCGTTGTCAGTCTGGCTGGAAACGACATTATAGAGAAGGAAATGTATGATGTACATCTATTTGCAAATCTGAATTGGATCTGACAAACTGAGGCATGAAATCTGGGAGAAGAAATAGCGAGATTTGGAGACATTTTAATTCTTTTGATGCAAATTTTCTTTTCCAATATAAGAAAAGAAACTTCTCATTTCAAATTGTCACCTAAAAAGTTATCTTTAAGTGAAAGAGAGAAAAATTTTGCAAACCAAAAAAGCAAAAAATTATTGAAACTTTATAATAGGTTGTAACTAAATGTTTAAGGTAAATGATGTGATGCAGAAGACAAATGTTTCATAGGAGTTGTAGGAATAAGGGAGATGAGTTGACATCTTGGTGTGTTTTATTCTGCTGTAATACAATGTGCTATGTGACCAGTGCTGATCTGTAGAGCCAACAAGGCTCACAGGTAGGGAAGGTCCCCAGAAATTATGTTTTATACTCTGTAAGGTAGACAAAGTTCTGACCCAAACCTCTGAATTCCAGTTCTTCCCTTTTCATCCTTCCTTCTCCCTTCCTCTTCCTCATTTGTCTTCCTCCTTTCTGCAAATCCCCCTCTTTCTTTAAGCCTCAGTATCCACTTCTTGTTTACTTTATTTTAGCTATATTTTGAAAATTGCAATTATTAGAGAATGAGGAAAAAGATACGTATGGTTGGTTAGAAAAATTATTCATATTTGAAAGAAACTTTTATGTTTCTGATTTTTAGTAAAAAAACAACCCCCAAAAACAAGTCTTCTAAAATAAGTTTTAAAAAATGTGAAATTGTAGTCCATAATTTAATTTGGTTATTTTCTGATCAGTTTATTTTTCTCATGGCAAAATGTTGCCCTACAATGTAAAACATGTAAATGTATTTATCTCTTAGAATTTCATTAAATATCTGCCGTTAAAATGGCATAATGCAAAATTCTCAAATTCTCAAAATTATTATATATAACAAATATTGTTGTAGCTCTGAAAATAATAACCTCAGATTTGAGAGGACCACTATGGACTTCTCTAGCTTTGAAAACAAATGATTTTTTGAAGTAGCATTTTCCTGCAAAATTTTCTTGAGAAAGTTTTGTTGTTGTTGTTGTTGTTGGAAAATGGTTCTGCCAAATTTTTTTTTTTTAGACTAGGTCTGCTTATAGACTTATCATTGACTAGAAAGAGGCCTGGGAAAGGGGAAGAACAGCAGGAGGCCTGGTTCATTTTCTTGTTTTGCAAGATGTCCGTGATTCCTGTTTGCCTAAGCTGGGAATGCTGTCCCCCACCTCTATCATCAATCTGAAACACCCAGTCCAATAAATTTAAACAATGAGCTGAATCTGAACCAAGTTTTGTCCATCCATATTATTCTGTCTCACCACTGCAGTAAAGTAATGAGCTCTATTACCATGTAAATTTTCCATTAAATTAAGAGATTCGTTTTTAAACTCCTTATTTTTGTTGCACCTACAAGAAAATCATCATCTTACCTGCTCTAAGTGGCTCAGTATTTAGTGTAGGGGCATCTTCCCTGTCAAGTCATTGTTTTAGAAATATATATTTCTAATCCCTTGTCCTTTTATTTATGATCTTGCTACATTTTTTTATCTGCCTCTGTTTGTTTATTTTTTATTTGACATTCAATGAATTTGCTCTACCTCTGTCTTTTTACTACTGGCTGATGTTTTATAACATATTGATTCCCAATATTTTAAACTGACCCACTGTTGATATGAGGATCACACTGGGAAGTAAGATGTTTACATCTCGCTATGAATAGCAGATAAACGAAATAATAAAGGTTGTCAAAAGCTGAGAAATAAAGTACACCGGGTTCTTGTTTGCTCTCAAGGATATATGGCTGTGCAACTCAGAACTAGCAAAGTTCAGAATTCAAGGCAACTCCAGTTTTCTCTTTAATTTTTAAAACTATTTTTGTTTTTTTTGATAAAAGAGAAATAATACCAGTCTCCAGGACTATAATTTCCCTACAATGCTGCATGACAATAGTGGCTTCACCAGTGATTTTCTCCCATAGTTTTACAGGTAGTTCCTTTCATAAATAATCCATGTTCTAATGAGCACATAAATGAAGCAAACAACTTTCTTTCCTCATTGTATTTGATCCTGTTGACTAATTAAAGAAAGAATATGCAGAGATATTGACACAGATTTTTACTGGATTCACTGAAAACTTTCTCCCATATAAAGGCTTTTTTTTTTTTTTAACTATCTTTTTAAATTGCAACTGTTTCCTATTGAGTTTAATTCCTTCTGGTGTTTACTGCAGTAACATTAATCATGATGAACTCATCCTGTATTTAATTTTGATGCAATTTCAGTATATACTATTTGTGAATTAAAATACTTATTTTGTAGACAGTGAAAAATTATTTACTGATTATAGCACAACTGTGTGTGTGTGTGTAGATATAGATATATTGTATACATTAACGGTGACATGTAATTTAAATCTGCACATTTTGCATTATTCAGTAGTTGCATGCCAGCTGCTTTTCTTTTGTACTTTGTGATTAATTTCATTGTTGGTAGATTTTATGTTTTCTGAAGAGTCTTTCACAGAGCCTACACAGGATTCAATGAGGAGAATATGAATACACAGTTGTCAGTGGTGTTTTAGCCTGATCTACAGCACTAAAGTTCAATGGTCAGAGTTACAGGATAATGAGGGAGGAAGAAAAAAAATGAACTGTGGCATTATTTTCAAAGAATACTTGATTGACTTTTATCACATAACCAAAAGAATTAATCCTTTCCCTCCACCCTTTTTTTTAAATTTCCACAGCAATAGTTTGTCTGCTTAATAGAAACAAATGCCAGGTAAGGGAGTGCTTTGTCTGAATTTGCATGTGTGTTCTTCCATGCAGCCTTCAACTCTGAAAAGCACATAGCTGCTCTGTGCAGCTGAAGAGCTCCAAAACTGGAGTTCTCAAGTCTGTTTTGTATGCTGCATTTTTGTTTGCTTTGTCAGGGCAGCTTGAAACAAGAGCACATGGAAAGAAAAAAAGCAAGAAGTAGTAAGCATGAAAAAAAAAAAATTGCAGCTCACAACCACCACCAGCAATTATAAGTTCTAAAGTTCTGTTTTTGTGTTTGTTTTTAAAAGCAATTTAATAAACTACAAAATTTTGGAGTACTCTAGTCAAGGAAGTTGCAGGTAGAATTTATACTACATTTCTCAAAAGACGTAAATTCCCCTTTTTTGTAAAGCATTAGGTCCCTCCCTTAATTAAGCCTTCTGGGGTTTAAATGTGTTGATCTCATTTTAAACTGAGCTCAGCACAATTAGACACACTGAGAAGATAGCAGATAATCAGCACATACAAAAACATTTCAGACATAAATGCTTCATCCTGCCAGGCCCAAAATTACTATTTCATATTTTTTTTCTTTTTGGGAAGTGGGTGGGGGGGGCAGGGAGGGGAGAAAGAGAAAGGAAAAAAATTGATTATTTTCAGCTCGTCATACATCTCATTTGTAGTGGGTCAGACCTTCCCCATTCACAATTACCACTAGTTAATCTTATCAGAGAAAAATTCAATTACATTTATCAAGGTTATTCCATACACTCAAGTTATTGCCTCGGAAAAATCGGGTTTCAGTGTTAAGAATGTCAGCATTGTGTGTGTGTATGGGGTTTGGCTTTTTTCCCCCCTATCTTTAAAAAATAAATAATTAAATCCTGCTTTTACACTGACGTTACTAATATATAGTTATAATAAAGTAATATTTGACAGCTTTGTAAAAGGGATCATTAATACATAGATTATGGAAGTTTAGGAGGGAGGCTCATAACTGTTAATAGACTTCAATTCTCAGCCTACACTGACATTTTAAAAAATCTAGTTTCAAATTTGATAACAGATTACCAGCTAGGCTGGGAGCCAGCCACCTGATTAAGGCAATTTAAATGCTTGCAAAGTGGTGAGATTAAAATCAAATAAGTGCCGATTTTTTCCCTGCTTCACTTATCTTTCCCTGGATTCGTTCCTTAACTACCAGGTGGCAGAGGACTCTGGGTAATTTTCCTCTGCGCCAATTACCCCAGGATGGTTTTTAGGGTGAAGCAGAATAATTACTGCACTATCAATCCAAAATGGGCTGCTTAATGTGTTTAAGAGAGATTTTGAGCCTTAGCAGGGAGGCCGCCTGAAGCGTGCTACGCTCGCGGTGCCAAAGCCCGCTCGGCCTGCGCGGGTAGTTAACTGTTCACGGAGAAGGCAGCACACACCCAAGGTGAAAGAAAACAAGGAAAACTCCTGGGAAGCTGCGGGAAAGTTAATGAGCTGCTTCCAACGCGTGGCAGGCTGCGGTTGCAGGTGGCTGACAAAGCTAGGCAGGTTAAGAAAATAATATTTATCATCCAGCTGCCAGGGCCGTCTTTATCAAAAGTCTTTCTGAAATCCACACAAGGCGCAGAAAAATGGGTCTGAAACAGCAACAAACAACAACAAAAAGGGCGTATGGGGGATAAAATGAGGAGAAAAGTGCCGTCGACCAAGCAGCGTATCCTTGGAGGGTCATTTGCAAAGCTTTGCGGGGAGCTGATCTGATACGAGGGCACATTGATTTCAATGCTTTTTCCCCCCCCTAAGTAGGACGAAGGGTGGGTTTGTGATCAGGGTGCTCAAGTGGAGAGCTGGGCTGGCTGGGCTGTGCCATGGGTCTCTGGTGTGCCCAGGCTGCTGGTGGAGGCCTGCCGAGGGAGGGGGTGCCTGGCTGAAGCCTGGCTGCTGCCGCATCCCCGCTTTGGTTTTAATTGGTGCTGTGCTGGAAAATGAGGTGCTCTCCAGATGCTCCCCCATTGATGCTCTCTAGATGGGAGCCAGCTACCCTCCCCCTAATCCTGGGACTGCTAGCGAAAAATTTGGCAGTAATTCCCCACTTTACAGCTTTCTCCGTGCGTAGCACAGAGAAAGTAACACTTGGCGCAGGCACGGCACAAGAAATAACTCGTTAATTATTGGTTCATTAAAGCATTTGAAGATCATGGGTGTAATGGCAATACAGAAAAGCTCAAGTGCAAGGTGAAGAAGCGGTATGTTCTGTCATCAAACTGGTGTGTGGTGGGGGAGGGATGGAAGAGGAGAGCAGGGCTTAAGCTCAGCTGAGACTCTGAAATGACATTACTGAATAGTATACTGTAGCAGCCACAAATTAAGTATTATCTTCCATCTGGTGACTCTGCACTTGATTTCTTTAATTATTATTATCTGAATATAAATTGTGAGTTTTAGCCAAGGATTCTGGAAGGTTGTCGTTAGGAGCAGAGAGATAATTAAAAAAAAATCATTATATTTGTGAAGGGGTTGCTGCTGTTTCTTGCCTTTCAGTGATTTGCTTACACAGTTTTCCATATGATCTCTAACTACTTGATGTACCAAGCTTTTTTTTTATTATTTAATGAAAAATTGATCTGAGATTTTGCTTAGCAGATAGTTTGGATAATGTGAGTTAAAATGTTCAATTTTAAAGAGAAAATCTCTATTCTAAAATTGTTTCAAGGTGCTCGGTGACCTCAAGTGGACTTCAAATATATCTAAAAATCACCAGATATTCCATCAAGATGTCGATTGCCTCCCAGGAGCACAGGGTATGGGTGTGCATTTGTGACTGAGGCTATGTAGGTTATGGGTTTATGTTCCAGCCCAATTTCTCACGCAAAACTGTTGTACCTGTGCACCCACTCCCTGCTGCCTTCCTCCAGCAGAACAGTGCCCTCCCAGGAACAGGAGGGGTGAGGGGGAGGAAGATCAGCTCTGTGATTTAGATGCCAATTTTTAAGCTGACCCTGTTTTAAATCACAGGAGTCTCACCTGCCACTGCAAACCTGTTCGTGTCCATCCCGCCAGATGTGACAGCTTATGCAGAAGTGTGTCTTGTAAGACACAGGCAATCCATTTAAAGATTATCACATGAAACCATATTTACTTCAGAGGCCTGTAATAATTACACCTTCACTTGAAAAATCCCTAGGACTTTAGCTGCTGTGCCACAGATTTATACTCAAACATTTTCATTTGATGCGCAAAGTGTGAAGTACTCTTTAGTGGCAAGACAATTATCTGATTCTACTAATAAATGAATGCACTAGTAGTCATTTTTAATTGAACAATTATAGGATATTGCACTGTCAGTTGATTATAGAAGTCATTTCATAAATGTCAAAAATCTCTTTAAACGAATTATGGAGCTCCAAAATAACTCCGGCAATCAGCCAGCAATAACACAATAATCTGTTTACCCTGTTGTCAGGCAAACTACCGCCATATTTTTTTTTTCTTCCTTTTGAGGGGGGACTGAATCTTAAGGATTATACTCCTGCTCAGGCTGTAGCAGCTACCGAGGCTTTGATTAGTAGAGATCATGAGTGTTGTCAAGTGCTGTGACATGTATTAACTAGCAGGAGAAATTAAAGTTGTTTTAGAGAGGCGTCAATAGCAAACAGGAGGACAGATCTCTGAGCAAAGAAGGTGGAAGTCTGAAATGTGCTTCTGACATCTTCTAGTTTTCTGATCCATCAGTTGACTTCGATTTTTGTTTGGATGTTGAACAGGAACACCAACCCTTTTCTGTTGTTACGGGATAATCTGTTTCCTCTGTTTTCCTCGTTTTATGTACAAATGATAAAGAGGCCAGCTCTGCTTCTCTCTGTGAACACCTGTGTTCATGAATATCAGTGACACTGGTTTATCTGCCTACTCATACAAAATGACGATAAGAATTTGACTCCCGAATATTATGGATATGGCAGGTCCTTCCCTAGTGGCTTGCATTCCTTTCTTTCCTGGAGTAGGGAAACATGTAACAGCCCCAGGAGCTATTTAGGTATATCTGCAAGGGTGGCTTCCAGTCATATCAAAGACTGACCAGGGGAAGGTAAACAGAGAACACCAAAGAAAGAGGTTGTGGACCATTGCTGTGGAAGAAACTTTTGCTTGCTGACAGACAAAGAAGGTGAAAGTATTTTAGACCTTTTGCTTTTTATCAAAATAAATTCAGTGTGACTCATAAGCTTACTAATATTCAAAGGCTTTGAAATAATATACAGGCAAAATGGAATCAAAGGTAAAATGAAAATAAATATATTTTGGAAAGTACTCGCTCTCTAGAGATTTTGAGTGTGTAGTTGGAGTGGGTGCTGTTTGGGTTCACTGTTTTAAGTGCTCAATTCTAGATACCCTTGGTCTGAATAAATTTAACAGGATTCCATTACTTGGAACCATTTTTGGAAATCTGACACCTGATTCTAAAGCTGGTCATCTCAAAATGAGTGATCATGAAAGAGTGGATGGTATTTGGGGGGCTGGTGGTAGTAGAATAGATTTACTGCCGGTATATGACAAAATCTTTAATCTCTTTTAATCCTTAGCAATATACGAAAGATACCTGCAGCTTTGGCTCTGTTTCTTGACATATTCATATTTTCAAATGTTGAAAGCTGAAATCCTCTGAAATCAAACTCAGAGTGGGGCTGACAAGAATAAGAGAATATTTAGTCATAGGTGGTGGCAGGAAACTTTGGTCTGGAGACTGTGTGACCTCATCATGTGTTAAAGGAGGCACCACCACAGGAGCAGGAGAGCAGTGGCCTCCTGTATTGTCTGTGCCTCACGGAGTAATCCTCTGCCAGCCCAGCATGAGCTGGCACAGAGGAGAATTTTGGGATGGAGCCAGAGGCATTTTGCAGATTCAGTGTCACGATCACCCCATACAAGCCAGGTGTGGCTGTGGCCATCCTTCCAGCTGTGGAGCTGGCAGGAGCGAAACTGGAGGATATTTGACCTGTTATTCTCATTTGCCCCACAAGGACTGCTCGTTGGGATCAGATAGATCAGACACAGAGAGGCCAATGGGACATCTAAGGAATCGTCTGGGTGTGGAGCTTGCTTGCTGCACTCTGAGCCTGGTAATGGTGAATACTCATGTTCAAGTGCAGTAGTGTAAGTCAGCAGCACGGCAAGGGCTTGATATGCTGGGAGCACCAGGTTGGCCACACCTGGTCGTTTAGACTTTTTAAATAATAAACCCCAATTTTCTGTCCCTATTAACAGGTGAGGTGTGTACAGGAGAGATTACATCCGTTTGCTGCGTGTTTCCTGAGATGAATACATCTGTGCTATTAAGAGTTACTATGCTGGCTCTAAAGAATAGAATGGTCAAAAGCATTTGGTTAGACAAACGGAAAAATGAAAAGGAATAGAAATAATCAGATATTAATAAGGAAATAGCAGGTAGTCAGGACTAATATTTATTTCACTTTTATTGTGAGGCTTTTTATTTATGGTTTAGGTAATTTCAGGTAAGCAGGATGGCATTTTGCTTGATGAGGCTGTGGCCCAAAAAACTGAGGATCTGCTTCTTCCCTGACTTACACCTGTGTCACCATGCATGTCTTTGCCAGGTCTGTGCCAAACATGGACAGTTTGGCAGCTTCCTTGCACACGCTATGTTCTGAATTTAACTGACTACACAAAGTGCAAGGCAGTCAAGAAGCAGCCTCTGACATTTTTAATTGGCATTGAATTTAAGTCATCATTAATTATTCTGCTTTAAAGGCAGCTTTATTCCTTTAAACTGCCATGCATGCTATTCAAAACTCTTGCAGGGATCCATCCCTGGTATCTGTCTTGGCTAGTAGGATTAAGCCCTTATGGCTAGTAGGTGGCTGAGACCTTACCATATGCTGCTGGTAGACAGCAGCAAAGCTTTACCCTGTGATAAGCATACTAAAAGCAATCTGTTGGTTTTTTTTTTTTTTTTGCTCCTTATATATATATATATATGTATAAAATACACCAGCACGTGGTTAATTGGCATTCGTATTATTAAACTAACTCGTGAATAATGTGATTCTCTCAGGAATCACATCACTTGTGCTGTGAGTAAGTTTAGATTTCAAAGGTGCCACAGTGCCTCATTCTGCATTGACGGAATTGAACAGCATTAACCTTTTCACTTACACTAACAAAGACAAGTTAAGACAAGATGTGCTATGACTACTGCACATCTATGTTTTGTTTTTGCCCAGGGCCCTGTACAATTACCCAGCACTTCAGAGCTAATACTGGTTGGATGTTTACCTTCCCTTCCCCCCCCCTTTTGATACTTCTACAAAATGACAAAACCTCATTTTTCAACCAAAAAATAACCACTTACAAAATAAATATGTTCTCTTTAAGAAGAAGGAAAAAAAAAAAAAGGCTAAAAATACATCCCAGGCCCTTTTAAAGAGATCTAGCAATGAGAAAAACAGATAGATTCTGTAGTACACTTCAGCCAGCGTTTTCTCAATTCAAACCATTCTGCTGTCATTCTAAATTCCACAGTGCATACAATATGGTATGGATAGCAAGGAAACACCATGCTGTGCATATATGCCAGAAAACAAGGTAAAAACCCCCAGATCTTCAACATCTTCCAGGCAAAGGAACCTATTTTATTTATCTTTTAAGAGGCAGCTTCTTTACACGTTGTGTAACTAAGTTCAGATATTATCAGTATTACTTGATGTTAGACAACTGTCATAGCGAAGAACCAGGTGCATCTGCAGAGTCTGGCTGAGAGGCTGGTGGCTCAGAAACTGCAGCAGATCTTGTGTCTCTCTCTTGGAGGTTCTGGAAGTTTTGTGCTGTGGACAACAAGCAGGACCACTGGTTTGGCTCGTAGCAATGCTGGCATCTATGATTCCAGTCAGCTGCATCATAAAAAAGTCTGTATCTCTATCTTGACCTGTGGAGAGCCCAGACAACTCCCTCTGACATAAATGTCTGTATTGTAAATATATCCCACCTCTTATTTCAACATTCTTCAGAGACCAAGCTTAGAAGAGTGAATATAATCTTGATAATTGGTGAATTAGCACAGTAAACCAATACATTATTCATTAGGTAGTTATCAAAATATCACATCACAGAATCTTGCAGGGAAGACAGCATTTGCATATTCTAGGATTGACCATTCAATGCCTTTCATAAATGTTAGTGAATCTGCCAAAATCTGGAAAGATTTAACACAGTGCTGACATAAAAAGCACCTGGATCCCCCCAGTTTCCCCCGTAAGACTAAGAATAAAAAATGTTCTTTCATCAGAAACATGGATCAACCTGTATGAATTTGTAGCACAGACTATAGTTATGATGTATCATGTCTGTCATCTCTAAAATTGGTTTAAATTTTAGTAGATCTGCAATGGTTGAAGTGATAAGAAGAGAGATTGGCAAAGTTGTAAGGGTAGATAAATGCAAGATATAGCCTTAGCTGCCTAAATGGGTATCTCTGAGGAACCAATTTGTTCATTTGGTAGTCAGTTTTCTGTGTAAACTTTAAACACTAACGTGTGCTGTTTTAATGTGCTGCTCTTAAAACCATAATTATTGGGGTTTATGCGTGTTATGTTTCTCCTTGCCATCCCATCATGTCTTTGCACCATTGAAAATGTTTACTGCACTAAAATTTTGGGATTTTGTTTGTTGTTGGGTTTTTTTATTACTATCTATGAACTACCTGCTGATTACAAACACATTTTGAAGAAAACGTGCATTTTGCATCATAGGGAATGTGATAAAGATTTTTTTGTGTCTGCACATCTTAGGCCAATGGCAACTGAATGATGGGCTGAGGTTTGAAATCTAACTCTGGGGTAGATTTTGCTCTTTGTTCACTGCTGTTGGTTTTGTAAGACCTAATGAAATTCAGGGAACCAACTTTGGGTTCACACTGATACAACCTCACCGAAGTCACTTTTGGAATAAGTTGAGTAGGTGGCCGATGTGGCGAGGCAAGTCTGTTTTATTCAGTCCAAATTCTGAATTGTTTTTAAAGACAAATATAGCTGGAACTCTGAAAGGTGTTGGGTACGACCAGCTCTGCAAGCAGATACTGTTGATGGCAGCAGGCATTAGGGGAAGGAAGAGGATCTTCAAGTGAAAGAGAAGGAAAGAAGTTCTTAAGAGAAACAACATTCTGTGTTCTTGACTTTGTCTGCCCTAAATCTCTGGGCTGTCCCGATCCCACTCATGCCACTGTTGATTTCTGGACAGCTGGAGTATTGGAATGACCTGAGGCTTTCTTTCTTTGGGGGTTTCCACCATGCTTTCTACCAACATGGTCATTGAGATGGAAATAAATGCCAGAAACCTGCTGCTATGTGTTTTTCTATGGCTAGAACAAAAGCTTAATACAACAAAAGTAGTGCTGAAATTGTTGTTTTGGAGTTGAGGTTTTTTTGGTTTGCTTGTTTGGTTTGGTTTGGTTTTTTGTTTGTCTGTTTGGTTGGTTGGGTTTTTTTTGGGGTTGGGTTTGGTTTTGTTGTTGTTGTTGTTTGTTTGGGTTTTGTTTTTGTTTTTTTTTCTTTTTTTTGGTTGTTGTTTTGTTGGGGTTTTTTAATGATGCCTCTTTAAGATTGACACCAAACTGCATAGCTTAGGGGGAAAGGAAGACATTTTTGAGGGTACCTAAAGGCATTTTAAAGTAATAGACATCTACCTGTCATTCATCTTCCTAAATCTTTGAATTTGAAAAAGAATTTTTCTCTAATAATTTTGTATTTCTTCCTCTTTATGATTCTCATTGAAGGGTAGAACCTTCTTTAAGAAGGCATAGATGAATTTGAAATTCTACCTTCACTAACGCTGGTGTTTCTGGATTATTTTGATTAAATAAAACTTTCTTGATTCCAGCAGGCTGCTGATAGCATAACACATTTAAATGAGCACCTTCCCAGTTCAGGTATGGATGTAGAATTGGATAGCATTCAGGAGACAGATTGCTTTGTGTCGTGGGTGGTGAAAAAAATCTGGTGTCACTCAGGAAATGGTGGGAGAATAGTCAGAAGAAGGACAAAGGAATTGCAGAGAATTCTGGAAGGGAGAAGCAAGGATTCAGTGCTGATGGGGAAAATGGTCGTGAAGGACAAGAACTAGAAGCTTAGCTGGTCAGAGAAGCAGCAAGAACCAGTGAGAAGAACAGGGTAAAGGTGCACCACTAAATCCAGATTACCTCACCGAGAGACAGAATTATCTAAATTAAAATAAACTTTACACCATGTCAACTCCTGTATTGAAAAAAAAAAAAAAAAAGGGAAANAGAATTATTTAAATGAAAATAAACTTTACACCACATCAACTCCTGTATTGAATAAAAAATAGGGAAATGGCATGTAAAGGATCAGGACTTAAGAAACACAGAAATTTTAGTCTGGCATCTCTGTATTGTTTTCATCTTGCTAAAAAACATGATATATTGACAACTCTGAGAACTTGATTCAGTCTGATTTTGTTTTAAGGGAAGTTGCTAGGTTCTGTTTCTGAGGGTAGAGGCACCTCCCAAGGAGGTTAACCTCCCATATTCTAATTTCCCCATCCTACTAATGATGCAATTAATCGTGTTCTTGAGTTGCCTGTTTCCTTTGACTTTAGAAAAAGCACAGACAAGTAATTTTAAATACCTAAAAGTTAGATGTCTAAAGCCAGGTGAGTTGAATCCTGTCTTCAAAACATGGATTATGGGTTGGATATGCAACTCAGTTACCTAGGGAAGGATGTTTTTCTGCCTGTAACAAAAAAAATATGCAGCTCACATCTTTTGTCCCTGAATGTGTGATAACTTTGATTAAACTACCAGATTAAATTCTCTTGGTTTAGATTTTAAGCTTGTTTCAAACAAGGTTAGATGGCATTTAAGTTCCATATCACTGTGTCTCCAGTAATGAAAATTAGTCTAATAGGCTAAGGTACCCATTATTCAGGCTAAATTAGCTTCCTGGGAGAGATCCCTGTAAAGTAGCCATCATGATGAAGAATGTACCAATTAAAAAAAGTAAACCAACCTGATTATTGACATATTCTGAATTTCTTTTAAACCGTTTTCCTCTTTTGCAAGCTTCCGCCTGTTTCAGAATACTGGGCACTGTCAAATAGAGAGAAGCATAAACAGAAGAGAAGGAAGAGAAAGGAGGGAATTGCCCCATGTCTTGTTAGTGCCACTGTTTTGACTATATATTTAATTATTCTTGAAAGAACGCCCTTCTTTCTAGATCTTCCTGGAGATCACACAGGCTCTCCTCTTCCCCACTGCCTGCCATTGCCTGACTACTGTGGTTGCTTGTATGGAGAAGTAATCAAACAAGAGTGCTTGAAATATACATATTTTAGCTGCCTGTTAATGGAATTTAATATCTGGAAGCAGAGAAAACCAAAAGCCACTTGGCAAGCCAGCTTTTCAGAAAAGTTATAGAAACATTGTCGTGTTCTGTTTCTGCTGTTGATGCAGTGATTGCTGAGATTACATGGATGATCTCAGAGGCTTTCTCTTGATAGAATTTCTTATGATTAAATGAGGAAATGGGATTTTGGAAGACCTGGATTGTATAAGTAATCAAAGTTTCAAAGGATGAAATCAGAGACGTATCCTGGATTCAGTTTTAAGGAACATCTGTCCCATTTTCAGAAGTCAGTTGAACTGCGAGCAGCTTTTGTTGCAGAGATGTAAAACACCAGTCTGGTAATAGCAGAATAAAAATGGTACAAGTGGCTTTGCTGCTCCAGCTCAAAGTCTGCCACCTCAGTTGTGATGCATCTTCAGTGGCAATTTTAAGTAGTATCCTGGCCCTTGCATTGTAATGGCTGAGGGATGGGTGTGTGTTTGATTCTACTGTGGATCTTGTGTGCATCTCTGAGAGGTGAGGCTAACAGCAAGAAATTGCACTGGAGCACACGCTTATATCTGTACATTTAGGTGGGTTTTAAGTGTGCCAAGGTGACGTGTCACATAAAGGTGAATGAGTCATGACTTCCAGAAAAACGAAATTGCTATTTTGAAGAATGGTCCTCGGTGACTTAGGTGGTCCTGACACATCCTGTATCTCCTTTTCACATCTGTGAAATGGGAAAACAACACTTACCTACTTCTGAGAGATGTTTCACTGACTAGCTTTTATGAAGCACAAGCCTCCTGTGGAATGAGTGCAAAGTATTACTCTATTTATTTTTATGAACTTTCTGTTTTACTGCAGTAGGAAAGCTTAAATTATCCATAGAGTTCTTGAGCACATTGGGGAAGCCAAAGATCCTGATTTTGCCCACTGTGCTCCTGGCAAAGAAAAGACCCAAGGGAGACTCCTAAATGAAAAATATAAACAAAACCCTGAAGCTACTCAGATCCTTAGAAGATTAGATTTTTGAAAATATGTTCTTTATAAGATAAGTTAAATGCATTCTTTCCCTTATTTTTTCCTCTGGTTTGGTCACAGGTTGCTCCAGGCACCCAAATGGGGGTATTCAATCCCTTGCTTTATTGATCCTGACAGGGACTCATGCTATGGTGCCCTGTCCTCCCTGAGGCCACCACTAACTGTGGATTTAGCAGGTCCAGCAAGGAGAAGGAGAGGTTCCAGAAGCTGTCATTCAGCCTGGGATCCGTTCTTCACCTTTTCCTTCTCATCCACCCCTCCATATATTTCGTTATTGTCATGGTGGGCAATACTTGAATTTCCAGTGGTGCTGCAGAGCTCTTTCAGGGGTGGTGGTTGTGGGGGGTTTAGTGAACACCTCGCAAGTGGGAAAATTACCTGTGAGACCAAACAGTACCCTTTCTGTCACTCTCATGGAGGAGAGACAGGAGAAAGTGTAAGTGTGTTTTTATGTGAACTCTTCTTCCCAAGCTACTTTGGGAGTTGGTCACATAAAAGATAAAGGTAAGTGGTCTAGGCATCTTTTTTAAGATTTTGACTGCAGAGACATTTTCCTTTTCCCTTTACTGACGCCAGTGATTCAGAATTCTGCCGTAACTCCTCCTGTTTAGATTTCAGTAAGTGGTAAACTCATCCTCTCACATTTGGATTTGCAGTGAGGTTTGTTTTTTTGGTTTTTTTGAGGGTGTTGGGGGGAAGGTTGTGGAACAACATTAGGAGCATATGGCTGGGAGCACTGTAGGAATGTGAGGAACGAGGCAGGTTGGGTGTACAGGGTAGGAGATCCCCTACCCTGTGATCACAGCAGAAGTAATTGAAGTCTCTAAGTGAAATAGAAAGGAAAATGCCTTTAATTTGGTCCCAAATGCCTGGATTCTACATATGCCTGCTTCTCAGATTGTTGCAGGCTGATACGGCTGGGAAATTTGTTGCACTCTTCCCACTGTCAAAGAATGTTCCCTATTGCTACTGCTTTCCCACTATGCCTGGACTATATATTCCTTTCAGAAGACTTATATTCAAGTGTCACCTCAAGTAAATGAGTGACTCCTTCGCCAGGAAAAAAATCCCAGAATTTTAAACAACTAAATGCAACTTGAGTGAATAACAAAATTAGCAGTTATGCAATGGGCAATCCAGCTGGATCACAGTGAATCATAGCTGTGGCCAAAGCTCCGAGCACCACATCACACTGCTTTTTTTTCTTTCTTTTTTCTCCTGGCCACCATTTTCTTATGAGCTGTGATGTTAAAGCTGTGGTTCTGTGTTCATTAATAGTCATTAATGGCAAAGCGTGATCTACTGCAAGATATTGTTCTTTCAGAACCGACTAAATGCATGTCTTTTGTGGGTATCAGCAGAATGGGACAGCTTATCAAGAGTTTACATTGTCTTCAATATTTTGAGTCTGTGTTGTATTTATGTCGGAGGACAGTTGTTACCTAGTCCAATGTTAAGAGAGATAGGACCAGATGATGCACAGCCTCCTGTTGTGTCTATTTTTACAAAATTTTGCCATTAAAACACCCACATTATGTTTGATAGGGCAGTGTGACACAAGGCCAGTGCTTTTTGTTGCGTGGCCTCAGGGATTTTGACCTGTTACAGACAAGACTTAGACCTGGGTGCAAAATGTTGTCCCACTGTGGCATTTAAAATACTTTTAGTCTTTTCTGTAGTCTTGGGCAGCAATCTGCTCAGCACTCCTCAGGATGACCCCCATGTCCACCTGGGAATAATGCTAACCTGCTCCATGGGGATCTGTAAAAGTAAACCAATTACTCATTTAGAGCGTTTGTACAGCACTTTAAAGATAAAAAAATGCACTACGATTGTAAGTGGTGTTCTCTACATTACATTTCTATGTAATTACATATTTTTTCCTGAGATTCTTAGATATATTTTAATCTTTCTTACATGTACTAGAACATTATTCTATCTCCAGCTAAACAGGGTACCATGGAAGTGTAGGGAAAGAAATTGATCCATCTCCTGTGTTATCCACTCTGTGCTTTTATGCTATTTCTGTGAACTGCTTTCATCAACTTAGTAAGGATTTGTCAAGGTGTTTACCTGTTGGGAATCTCAACATGATTTCTTGAGGGTGCAATCTGGGGCTGAGTTATGTGCTCTCCTCTTCTGCTCTTCTAACTATTCGTACATCAAAGTCTCCACCAGTGTAATTCTTTCAGGCCTGCTCTTTATTCAGCAGTTGCTGTACAGAACAAATGTATGTTGTGCTTAGAGGATGCTTTATTTCATATACATTTATCCACCCGACGAAATGCACCCATTAAATGCACATAAGCAGAGATGTCTTGTGGAGGAAAGCCAGTGGTAGCTTGTGCCTCACACTGCAGAATGCAGTGTAAAGAGGAGTGTATTGGTGGAGTAAGCCAAAATTAAGCAAGGAAAATTTTAGATAAGTATCGGGAAATATTTCTTAATACTGAGTTCAGGCAGTGGAACAGCCTCCCAAGGAACATGATGGAAAGCCCATTGCCAGTGTCAATTAAAACTAGACTAGTTTTAGAACTGGGGAATATACTGTAGGGAACAATCCTGCACAAGTCTAGATGACCTAATAATTCTTTTCCATCTGTAATACTTATGCCTGAGATTCAGAGTTATGTATTGCAATATGATTTCCTCCTGACTGAGAAAGACTGGAGCATTTTTCTTTCACGTAGGATTATTTTCAGACTGTCCAAAAAATTTCATACACACTAAAAACTAGTAGGGGAAAAGAAAGCAGAACCAGGTCTGAGAAACTACCCCACTCAATTTGCACCTGGAATCTCAGAGTGGTTGTAAAAAGCAACCCCAGACATCGTTCCTGTGGATGACAACTTGAAGCAGATCAGGCCTGACAGAGACCATGGGCAGGGCAGGGTAATCCTTTGTGGACAGAGATGCTCTTTAAGCAGCAATTCAAGAATTTTTCTTCCTGTTGACCACTACTGAGTCCTGTCTCATCTGTACCTGCAGCCATTGTTGGGGAGCCATGGCTGATAAGAAGGGGCATAACAGGAACTGTCCACTTACGTGCAATTTTGGGGGAAGTAAAATGTTTCTACCATAATTTAGATTTAGGCATTGAGAATGATCAGTGATGCATCCCAGAAAGACCCTTTTTTTTTTTTTCCATTTAGCAGGGAAAAGGTTAGAGTAGTACATCATCTTGCTGTTTCCATTCTGTGCATTTAAGAAACGGTCTGTCCAGCCACTAATTGAGAAGTGAACTTGTGTATGAAGAAACCATTTTTGTAGTGCCAGTAAAAGAATTGGTGATTTTTCCACTAGCAAGATGCCACACTGGTAAAATAAAACCTTTTCAAACTGAGACATACTGTCTACCTGTTCCTTAGATATTTTTTGACTGAAATACGAAAACTTGGGGTTTCCTTTCTGGGTTTTTTTCCTTGCAGCATCCTGAAGCTGAGGGGAAACTTGTGGTAGCATCTGCCCTTCTTTCCTGGCTCAAACCCAGCCTAAAATAGCTGTTGCTCTGTAAAGACCTCCCTACACTCCTAGCAAAGTCAGCAGGACTTTTGCCATAAACTTTGGTGACAGCATGTTGAGTACTAAGGCTTGCATGCTCCCAGTGCAGGGAGGAGGCCAGATGGGCCAGGACTGTGAGCCCACACTGCAAAGCCTGGGAGTTTGCATCCAAACTTTTTGCAGCCTTTCAAATCTCTGCAAACAATCTTTCTGTGAAACAACCTTCTGCCCAACTCACAAGTCTCACTCAGTTTGTTCCTTCCTGACGCCTTGTTTAAAACCCGCTTCTTCAATATTAGCTCGAATCGGCCCTTTTGAACATTTACTTACACTTATTTGGCTTTCTCTCTTTGCCTTTTCTCTTGTCCCTGATCTCATTTTTTTTATCCGTATGACTCCATTTCTATTTGCATATATGCTGCTATGAAAAAGATAAACTAACTAATGGTGCCAGCCCTCCAGCAAGGACTTTGAGGGACTTTCTTGTCTCTCTGACTAATTCCTTTTGTGGCCTTGGGAAAGTCACTTATCTTGTCTTTCTTAGTTTTTCCCTACAAAAAAATGGAGTTAGCAAGGTTACACTGACATCCGAGAGGTCCTGTTTCTGTTGCATTAAGAAGTCAGCCATCTCCAAATACAGGTTTATTCTGTGTGAGACAATTAAAAGCTAAGGTGTTGCAATATTGTGGATTAATTTTAGCCTCCACAGTCAGCACTGACCATTCACTGAGGGGAAAAATTATGAATTAAAATGAGGAGCTGAAAAAGTACTAACTACTTGTTGTTATTAATCATTGTGTTATTTATTGCTGTTTATCTTGTAATTATTGCTTGGGAAATAAAAAAATCTATCACTGCTCTGTGCCAGCTCTAGCTGCAGCTGTGGATTTAGAGATGAAATTCAGTCTTCAGCCTTTCCCTGGGGCTGATGGACTTCTCCTTTCAAAGTAGGACACTTCTATCTGATGGCATTAACCATAAAATCCCCCATTTCAAGTCTATGATATCCTGAAGGACAACGGCTCATTTCATTTCTTATCAAGAAATCGGGCAGATCAGTCATATTTCCCGAATCAAATGACATTTTCAGAAAATTCATTTGAACCAAAAATGAGGTTTCCTCTCCACAGACTCCAATTAGTTTAAAAGTGGTTTTCTGATGAAAATTCTTGAAATAACTGAGCTGTATAAAGAAAAATCTATATCTATATATGTATGTATATAGATATATGTACACATGCACAGTCACTGTGAAAGCTGTAGCCAGAGCACCCTATCAAGCAGTATAAATCTTTAATTTTGGCAATCAGCAGTAATGGTGAAATACCTTAAGCTTTTTTCCTTGCTTCCTCCTCGTTTTCCCTCCTCTCATCCCATCACTCTGGCTATTCCAGTGGGAGTGAACGCACTCATTTTCTCCCTAAGTACACAAAATTAGCTGCTTATCTGTTGATCTTCTTACATGATCCTTTAAAAATCCTTTCTCTGTATGTGTGTCCAAGGCCGCTTTTGCCTTCAGAGGAAGCCCAGACAAGCCAATCCTCAGCCTTCCCCTTACCCACTCACAGGGGGCCTGGGCCTAATTAAATTGCTCTCAAAGACAAGAAGGGATGAATTTCCTTCTTCCCATCTCCCTTGTCACCCATTTAACTCAGCTGAGATCCATTCGTTCCTTTTTAGTTATGTTAAAATGGAAAGGGGGGAGCTTGCATTGAGGGGGACACTCAGGGAAGGGAGAGGGGAGGAGGAGGAGGAGCAGGAGCTGTGTGGGTAGTGCTGCCATGCTGCAGCGTCCCAGGAACAAACAAAGGAGCCAAACCAGAGGAATTGGGAGGTGATTGGAAAAGGGCAAGAACCAGGACAGCTGCTGGGACCTCCTCTGTGGTTTTCCTTTTTAGTTTTTATCGTCTGTTTCTGTACTCAACCTGAAGAAAAATGTGATGTTGAAAAAGACGAAGTATCTATGCACATTTCCGTGTATTTATGCAATCTTTCAGAGGAATGCTTGCTTCTTGCCCCACCCCTCCCAGTAGCTTTCTCCAATGAATGAGGAGGCCTAGAAAATGGGGATGGCCCTGGTTCTGCCCGTGTGGCATCACCCAGGAGGGCAGAAGTGGCCGATTTGGCTCATCTGTGGTTGGTAGCAGAGGGAGAGGGTGATGGGGAGTGCCAGGGCAGCGGGACTGCTGCAGTGGAGATGCTTGTGCCCAGGGAAGGACAGCCCTGGCCCTGCCAATGCCAGGATCCCTGTGGAAGCCAAAGCCCAGGCCTAGGAAGAGCCAAGCAATTAGCCTTTGAAGGTCATCCAAAGTTGTTGGGTTTTTTCCTTTTTTTTATTTTTCCTTTTTCTTTTCCATTCCTCTCTCCCCCCACCTCCTCTCTTCTCAGCGCTGTATCCTCCTCCTCCATCACCCAAACCCCAAACACATCTGAGGAAGCCATTCAATTAAATCTCTCCTGACTCCAGCTGGCTCCTGAGTGAAAGGTCAGCAGTGTCCGGGAGGGAGAGGCGTGCTCAAGGAGGAGCCGGAGCCGGTGCTGCTCCTGCAGCCGCCTCGGCCTTCCCCTCCTCTGCCTGCCTCCCTCCCTCCCCTCACCTCCCTTCTTTAATGATACCCAATGGTCAATCACTCCCCAGCAGAGCGAGAGATGCCCTGAAGCATCATTGTGGTCGGGAGCGATCGATCAGGACTTTTTTTTTTTTTTTTTTTAAAAAAAGGAAGAGATAATTAAANAAAAAGGAGATGATAATGATAACCCGTGGACATAATGTCAGCGAGTTTGCGGTGCCTCTCGGAGGCCGCGCGCGCTCCGTCTGCCAGCGCCAAGGAGAGGCTTGGAGGGGCTCAGGAAAGCCTCTTCCCCCCACTGAGCCCACTTAGCCCTGCCTTAAAGACAGCTAATTAGACCGAGGGCTGTTATGTCTGCTTGCAGCAGTGGGGGAGAGCGGGAGCGAGGAGAGGGCCTCGCGCCAATGGCGAGCAGGACTAGAGCAACCTTTGTTTTGGAGAGGCTTCCAGTTAACTGGAGGTAATCACAGAGGCACGGCCATAAATAATACATACCTGTGCTACACGGCCTGGATGCAGGCCCTCGGAAGAGGGCTGTGGTGATCCACTGCTCCCTGCCCAGCGCTGTTCAGGGGCCTCTATTTTGAGACAGATTAGTGCTCTGTAGTGCCTGGCAGACAGAGGTAATCACCGGTCCACGCTGGAGTCGGAGATCTGAAAATCACCGGGAGGTGCTTATCAACATGCGATCTGAGCACCGGTGGATGTGTACAGACCTTTTAAAATTCTATTAGTATGTGTCTGAGTAGATTGCGGGGAAAATACAAACAGTTTTCTAAAGAAAAACTGTCAGTGCCTCCGCCTAAATCTCCTACCCTGCAGCCTAAGCATGGACTTCTGTTTTTATGGATAAACCCGATTTGTCTTTTAACTGTTGAGATTACGCACTCACCGGAAGGACTGCAGACCCTACTTGGAAGAGGAAATCTTCCCTTTATCCCAGTGTACACTTTATCAGAAAAATAATAATCGAACCTGGGGGCTCTCTGTCCCTTTCCTCCATTGAGGAGATATAGGACAAATAACTCCATAGCAATAATTTTCTATCCCAACACAGATTTTTTTTTCGGTTGTTGTCACGTTATTTTCTGCATCATTTGATGTACAAAACTACATTTTCCTCTGCACCTATTAAACTATTTGATGATGCCTTTTATTTTGCACTATAATTGGGAAAGCAATCATGTGATAAAATCTAAGTTTGTTGTGAAATAAAATAAGCGATGTTGAAAACATCCAAATTATATTGTCCAAGAAAGTTTCTCAGATGTTCTGTTCACTTAGTGAAATGATACTATTATTATTATTATTTTTAAGCTTTTTACACTTTTGAGAAGAAATCTTTGAGTATTAAGATACTTCAAACAGACATAACAGTAGTGCCTCATGATTCTGCCACTACCTCTCCCTTGCAATGAGGGAGGTAGAGAATGTTAAAATAGCTGTGGTCTCAATTAGGACATTTCTCTCCTTTCTTGTGCAGCTGATTTGTGTTTGTGAGATTCAGATCTGTTCGTATGATTGAGCCAGTAAAGAAACGCTACCAGGAGTCGGTATTAACATGCACTAAAAGGACTGAAAGCTTTGTGCAGGCTTTTAGAGCTACACAGGACAACTTTTGATGCCCTTTGGTAAAGAATCACAAAACACCCATGTGACTTTTCCTTATGAAACTTTAAGTGAGAACAGAGGCATGATTTTAGAGGAGCTGAAAATGGTTCTGGCCACTTTGGGAGCCAGCAGACAATATGCAGAAACTTTTGTCATTTATTCAGCCTCATTAGAGAGATGCAGGTTTCACCGAGAACAGTGGTCACAACAATTGTATTTTATTTTTCCCAAGCTAGTAAGTTGACCTAAAACCCTACAACCTTATAATCCTGTAAGTTTAGAGTGTATAAAGGAAATTTATATGGGGCTCATTAATACTTTGAAATCAAATGCTGTACTAACCAGGATGAGGCATTAATAGGCTGGGCGTAATTTCTGGATAAAACGTTATAATCTCATTTTTCTATTGGGACAAAAAAGTTTTTCATACCCAGGGATCAGTTAGCTGTGAGTAATGATGTTGTACATAAGGTCAGTGATGGCATAGCTTTTAACCATCTGTGAGAGTCTATCATGTGAAAGTCTGTTCTAGGGAGATTTCTTAGAGAAAGAACCCAAATAAAAAGGTGGGAAATGTAGTGTTTGAGAAAGTCTAGGTAACCTGTTAAAGAACAGGACTTTTATGAGGTTTGCAGAACTGGTGGTGAGGTGCAAGGCATTCCTCCCTTCTCCTGCCCACTCCTTCATTCCCGTTTCACTGTCAAGAGTTGTTAGAGGGACAGGAACGAAGGGTGGAAGTGTTCTGGTCTTCCAGTCCAGCCCTGGGGTCCAGGCTTAGTTTTTGCTTCTGAATCTCCTGCTACCTTCCTGTATAACAGGGGAGAGAAAAAGGCAACTTTAACAGTTCTCAGTTCCTCCTATTATCTTACAGCTCAATTTTGCTGTTACTAAACTTTGTTAATGAAATTTGAAATGGTAAAATCTTATGGTCTCATCCAAAGGACATTGAACAACTTCCATTGGGCTCTTCTGCAGTGTACTCTAATTATTATTTTTTTTATCTAGCATAAATGTAGGAGTGTAAGCACACTTTCCTACCACAGTCATCCAGACTAATCCCATTTGCTGCAGCCAAACTATGAGACCAAAGAGCAAAGAGACCACACACACAAGCAGACTCTGACCCTGTATTAAGCTTTTGAATACCAAGTGCTGCCAGATACAAGTGAGTTATTTCATGGTCTACTTATCTCCCTTTAGCAATCCAGCACCAGGTTAGTTACTCTGCTACCAGACCATTAGAAACATCAGAGCGTTCTGTAACTAGAAGTGGGAAAGCTTCAGGTGTGCATTGGTCTTAAAAAGAAACAACAGCAAACACATGAAGCCATATGCTGCAGATTAAATATCTGAGGATGAAAGGTGCTTCTTCCTGTTTTAAAGACTTTTGAGATCTTCCTATCCAACACGATGTGTAGGATACTACACTATTCTCTTTGTGAAGCTGGATTGTGAGCTGTTGTTGTAATAATGAATAATCCAAACAGTGGTAGCTTTTCGTACGGTTCCTTTGTTGATTTTTTAACTACTTTGTTTCTGCTGTACTGAGCTGAACACTGCGTTTTGTAGACTAACATCTAAAGCACTTTTCTTTTACCTGCTTTATTCATGGCTCCTATTTCATCCCATGTTATCTTTAGACTCTTCAGTACTGTCCAACACTGTTTAGTCTCTTAGAGAAGTAGGTGGGTGTGAAGTAATGTGTGAGGACATTTTGATTTCATTTGGCTACAAAACATCCCAGGAAAAATGAATTAACCTTAGCACTGGTACCAAATTTTCTATGCATTGAATTTGCAAATTATTCACCCAAATACTGACTTGACTACTCACTGTCTGAATAGATAACACATGTTCAACCCTAAAATATAGGGGCTTTGGTCATTAAAAATCGTTTGAGTAGTGCATTGCTTACCTAGTATAACACAACTGATGCAGAGATGTGGCATACTTAATTTAGAAAGACCTTAGAAAAGTAATTGTAAACATGACCTCATAGTACTTTATATTTATTTCCTCTGGGTGATTCTATGTCAGATTTACTCAGAGTTAAAATCAGAGCCTCTCTGTTAAATGCCAGTGCTATAAAAAACAAAATCAAGCAAACAACAACACACTCCCAACTACCTGAAAGAGCAAATGGTATTACGTTGTTTTTGTCATTTAAGTCGTTGTCAGATTTCAAAATAATATTTGTTACTGATCACTCTAAACACCTTTAATCTTCTAAATTTAACAAGTAGTTTTGATTGTATTAATATCTGAAGTGTGAGATTTTGCATGGTTTCAGTAGGGCTGCCTATGGAGTTGATGCTGTGTACTGTGGACAAGGATGCCAGAATCTGAGCTATTCCCATGTGTTTGATGATATTATTCCAGTTCTCAGAAGGTGGTGATATCTAAGGAGAAAACGAGTCCCACCTCAAATCACACTAAGCAATGTTCACCTCTGTGAACCCATTTGTCCTTGCAAGCCAAGTATGACTGGATAGGCTCGTAACTCGAGAAGCTCCTGAAGTTAACTGTACTAGAACCAAACAGAACGAAACAAACCACCAAAACCATTCAGCACTGAGCTGCAGATGAGCATTTCTAGAAATCAGGCTCCTGCTGGAGCCTGAGGACTGTGCCCATTGCATCCCTGCCAGCGCTGGCTGCTTGCCCTGGTAGAGACACAGTGCCAGTGGCTCCTTAAGCTGCCGAGAGGGTCAATTGCAGCAGTAATCTTCAAACTGCAGGTATCCGGTTCATTCTTCAGCCAGCCTGAAAAATATCAGAATATCAGGCTTTTACCTCTTTTTGAGAGTTAAAGCTATTGTAACCGCTGCTATGGTCTCCACTGCCTAATTCAGCGCTAAGTAAAGTATGTTTGTACGTTTACAGTGCCATATATAAATGATCATTGCATTAAGCATTTATAGCAAATTTTACTTTTTAAGGTTCCCAAACCACTTTAAGAATTTAAAACCAATGTAAATGATAAAAAGGGATAGGTCTGGTTGAACTACTTATAATGAATAATTAATTTGACAAATCTATTTCTTTTTCCTTATTTGCAAATTATTCAAGTGCAGAGTTAAGTTCTTTTGTTCATCAGTTGAAGTTATTTGATTAATAGTTTAGGCAAAGTATTTCACTCTACGAATTGCCTGCAAGCTGTTTCACATGGCAATTATGACATGCATTATCTAATTATAATTGATCATTTTACCTGCTAAACAATGACCTGCTGTACATGATGCCGGTTTCATTCCTCCATGCTGTTTGAATAACTTTAATCAGTTAATTTTTAACATTCATAAAGAGGACTGAACATAGTTTAGACCAGGAGAAGCTGGAAAAAGCCCATGAAAGCATCCTTTGCAGGACAATGAAATGCAGTCTCTCTTGACAGCATATTGGAAAGAGCCTGCCAGGTATTTCAAGGGCACAGAAGGACATCTGGCAGTTTTCTGGTTTTCTAGATCAAGGTTGAAGAATTTGAAGTCAAGCTTAGGTGAGATTCAAGCTAGCAGGACGTAGGCTGGTACTAATACCTTGTCGTGTATCATCTGACAAGCTGTTGATGATTTCTTACCTGAGAGGTGGGAAAATTTGATCCTGTTGACCATCTCAGCAAAAGCCATCCCAGTCGATGAAAAACTGCCAGAAGGGCCTTAAACTAAGCGTGGATTTGAGTAATAATATAAAAAAATCTAGCAAATATGTACTCTGTGTGTGTGACTTACAACCAGCCCACCAGACATGCGACAAAGCCGAGTGATAAGGGACATATTAGATTGTAAAAGAATTGCTAAACAAACTTTCAAGCACCTTGTTAATAGGTGAGCAGAGGCAGTATTCCTATATGTGAAGAAATGTCATACAGTTAATATTTCTGAAACTTGGTGAGGTGGCATAGTGCTGGAGTCTCACAGATATTGATTAAATTTTTTAGCCTTCTTAATAAGGAAGAGAGACTGGAGATGGAATACTGCATCAAATAAACACTGCATGTTGAAGAGTCAAAAATAATCTAGTAACAGGAACTTGGTATTCTGAGTCAAAAGATAATTACAGATTTCTGTGTACATTACAGAGAAAAAAAAACAACCACAGAGACAGTGAGAAGAAATGTTCTTTCACCATTTTTCCTTCAGTGTGGGGACAAAAAAAATCTATCATAGTATTGTTTAAACAGGAATATTTTCTAAGGTTTTGTTTTGCCAGCACCAGAATTCTCTAGAGCTTCCAAAAATAGTAGCAGATCATCTCAGAGTGTGGAGATTCATCTTGCACAAGAAAGTTCAAAACTGAACATAATTTTGATGGAAAAAAGAGATAAATATTGCCCACAAGTGACCATCAAACAGGAAAAACTGTCAAACAACATGGTTATATTTACTTTATATGTATGAACTGTATATGACACCAAGTAGTTATACTTAGATATTTTAGGGGGCCAGTTTATCCAAGCTTGAATCTGTTAGCATAACTGAACAGGAATGTAAATTTTAATTAGGAAGTATTAATGAATACTGGGAATTGTTCAAGGACATAAACTCACATGCAGAAATGTACAGTAATCAAAATGTCCTGACTAAACCACAGAAAAGTACTGCAAAAACAGAAAATAGTGATGTATCAAGAACGGAAAAAGCAGGCATAAGTTATATATTGAGACTTATAAGTAACTGATAAAAGAAATTAACAACTCTGTTAAACATCAATGGCCAATATGGTTAAAAACAACAAGAAGGCAATTTGAAAACATTTTAGCATCAAAAAGAATCTTAGGTCAGATGTAGTTCCACTGAATATGCAGATGGTGGAAATCATAAATAATGACGCAGATAAGGCAGAAATGTTTAATAAATATTTCTGTTCTGCACTTGGAATGAAACAGGAGGATGTATCCATCCCATATGATGTTGTGGATGGAAATGAAAGTTTGCCATCTGTAACAAAGAAAGAGGTAAGGCAGCAACTGCTGAAATTGAACATATTCATATCAACAGCCTTAGATTATTTTACACCCAAAAGTCGCAAAGGAACTAACTAAGATGATAAATTTGGCCAGCTTACCAAATATAGAAAATGGAGGTATCAACCCTGCTCTGTTTTCTCATAGGCACCTAATTTTCCTGCTTTGGAAGACTACTGGAAAATAGTCTCTCCACACCATGTGGAAAAACAAATCTTACCGAACAAACACAAACCCTTTTATTTATACCTAAGAGTATTCCTTAGGCTGATACAAACATGGTGATGCTGATAGTCTTTATTATGAGAATGATGATCTAATTTTATAAACTGATTTGAATTGCCTGGTTAACAGCCAAGAACCAGCAAAATAACTTTAAATGCAGCCAAAAGCAAAGTAGAACATTTAGGAAGAATTAGGGAGACTCTCTCTGAAAAGAGTGACTCAGAAAAAGACTTAGAAGGGTTCTCAGATATTATTACCACAAAATGAGCTCTCAGTACAAGGCAACTTTTGGGGGGCGCAAAAGGAAGCTTAAAACCAGGAAGAGGGAGCTGAGCCTCATTTCTACATCCCACACTGGAAAGACTGTGTCCACATTTTGGGCCTGCCCTTTAGGAAGGATATGGAAATAAACACTGCATTTCTCTAGATACTGGCAAATGAACCTTAGCATGTGATGTACCTTATGGGTCTGTGTACGTGTTTGTGTGAATAGATGTAGAGGAGACCTGACAGACCCGGCTTTATTTTTCCTCTTTTCAGATGTATTCAACAAATTCTACCTTGCAAAAAATACAGCTTTCTATAATTAAATATTAGAACACTGCGGCAGGAAGTAGACTCACCGTAAGTTTAAAATGAGATCAGATCTCTCTCTAAGAGCCCTTATGGAAAAAAAAAATCTATTCTCTATGCATACCAATGGTCAAGCTTGGCTATGACAGTCACTTTTTTTTTTTTCCTAGTCTGGGAGTTTATAAATCTATGAAAAGAAAAAAAAAAGTAGAGAAAATATTTTTGGAAAGTATTTGTGAAAAAAAGAGAAAAATGTAGCAAAAGTATTTGGGTTTTGATTCAGCAAATCCCTGGAGGAAACTTTTGCAATGCTTTCAAAGGGATCTGATTGACTACTGAAATGCAGCAGTTCTGGTGTAGAATTCAGTTTCCTAGCATGGAAGGTACTCCATGTAAGTAGATGCTCCTGTTAGCAGAAAAAACCTTATAGGAAATACAGCACCCTCTGCCAAATTTTGAAATGTCTGTATGCACAGCAAGGGTTCAGATGTTATCAAGAGCAAATGTCCAAAACCTGTGACAATGGACAGAGTTCAGACATGTCCACCTCCTGTTTAACCAAGCCTACCTGAGTCACACAAATGAAAAACTGAAGTTGGAGGAGTGCCAGACCAATTTTTGTGTTTAACATCAGACGACTTTTTCAGCATCGTCAAGGAGTCATCCATCTTTAAGACAAGCTTTCCTGACCTCCGTATTCTTCTTCAGCCAGGTTGGCAGCTGTGAGGAAAAGGGCAGCAATAGACCTGAGTTCATAAATGTTCATCACATTGAAAACAGCGTAGCTAACTTGGTGTCATACTAATCATAGTTTCTAGCCGGCTTGAATTTTAGACAAAAATTGTTCCCATCTTGTAAAATAGTACGTAGCTGCACCAGCAGCAGTACAACTCAAAGCATACAGTTACAAATGATCAAATGATTCCATCTCTTTCTCCAAAATTGTTTACTCTGTAGCCATCAGGAAATCACAACATTCTTTTGTGCTTCAGAATATCGATGTCAGTGCAGCTTTGATGGGATCTCCCGTATCTCTTTTCCACTGTAGGTGGCTAAAGGAAGTTACCCTTCAAAACCACATTTGTGGGATCGTTTTGTAGAGCATGGATGCCAGTTAGCTGGCAAAATTAAGTTTGGCTCTAAAACAGTGCTTTCAACTCTCTTAGGAAAAAACTTCCAGCTCCGGAAAGCTGGATGCCCTTTCAAAAGAAATTTTTGGGGGCGTACTGAAGAGCACCTACTTTCTTGCAGAGCGAAATGGAGACAAGTTAAAAAGTCCAGCAGGCCTCTGAAGAGAATGAAGGCTGTGTAGGAGTCAGTGTACGACGCTGGTTATGCAGCAGCAATTGATGTTCTAGAATAATATCTTGTCTGAGTCATAGCAGCATAATCATTGCCTAGGTGTGGAGATTTACAGTAACAACTGGGCTCTTCAAATGATTCACTGTGTGGCCCTCAGCAAGCTACTTAATTTTGCCTTTCAATTTCCTTGGCTATGAAATGGGGATAATTATATTTCTGGAGCTTTATAAATACTTTGGGATCTATAGCTGGAAAGTACATAAATGTGCTAAGCAACAACACCAGATTTTTTTTTTTTTTCTTCTTCTAGTTAAGACCCTTAAAGACCACCTTCACCTACATGTCATTGTGCAGGTGGTCTACCTGAAGCTGAAAGAGTAAAAAACTGCTCTAGAGCAAAGTTATAGCAAAACTAACTTCTTTGTCACCTTTGTTCTTGTGTTAGAGACTTTTCCTTTTTTATGTCTCCTTTTTAAAATGCTTTTATCAAGTCTCTACTTTTCAATAGAAGTAAATATCTCAGTGATGATGCCAGACCCATCTTTCAGACTTGCAGTTCAAGATGTGCTTGGAAGAGGAGCAAGCCCAATGGAAATCATATCACTGGCATTGACAGCAGTCACAAATTTGGCTACAATTTGGGTATATATAACAACTATCTTCCACCATCCTGAGGTAGCCATTTCTGCTCTAAAACATTAACAGAAAATAGTGGTTTTGAATTTAATCACTAAACAACACTTCAATGGAATATAAAGATGCTTAGAAAATTATGGGGACAGTAAGTTAATTTTCTGAGTTATAATTTATCTGAGACCTTAATGATAATACCTATTTTTTTCCCAATGCAACTATGTATGGTATCATTGTATCATTATATTCTAGGAGTTGCCAATAGTTAAGGGTTCTCCTCTGCCTCCCCCACCCCTTCTTGGCAGTTCCCCCTCTCCCAGACAGAGGTTTGAACATGATGATCCACTCCTGGCTCTGGCAGTGGAAGCACTACTATGCAAGGACATTTTCTGCCCAGCTCTGACTCCCACCACACCCCTCAGTCATTGTCACCTGCATTTCTCCCAGTCAAAGGTCTAAAACCCTGTGTTAGTGAGAAAAGAAAGTTTATGTGTTAATCAAAGTCTAATGCTTTTATGTTCCCAGCTCTCCAGTCCCCTGTTGGTTGTATGTTGTTATTTGCTATAATGTCGATATTTTATCTGAAGATCAACTGCTATCAAATAGGATATTTTTGGTTCTACCAATAGTGTTGTTGATTTGATATAGCTTCTCACACAATTTAAGGCAGCTGTACTCAGAAAAAAAAAAAAAAAAGTCTTCTCTTTCCCAGAAAAGAGAGGAAAATTGAATGTGTTTTGATCTAATGTGATTTTGATGATACATGTAATGTTTCTCTGACTGATTTTGCAATTCATTTAGGTTTTTACATAGAAGGTTCAAAAGCAAAATTGTACCTCCCAGATTTACTGATAAATAATTTTTTCTGCTGTTCTTTCTCCATGTTATCTCTGTCACAGGCTGATACAGAGAGGTAAAAAGAAAAGAACTGACTGGATAAAAGTAGGACTACCCCTTTCAAAAGCTGGAATTAGTAAGAAGAGAGTGTCTGGAGACTACAGCTTGCTTTGGTCTAGGGAATCAATTTGTTTCCTATTACCTTCTGGTAATTTGTTCTGTTACCTAAGCTGAGCCATGAGCTCAGGGTTAACAGGCAGGGAGACAGGGTCTCTTCTAGGCAGGAAAATTTTCAATAACAACTTCAGAATATCACTGTTTTACCCTATTGCTTTCATAATGATGACAAAAGATACTGATTTGCATGAAAATTTTGCCTTAATTAAATTGAGACATCTCTGCTGACATAAGTTTTGCGGCGACTTAAACCCACTCACTAGAAATGCAAACTTACTGGAAAGGTAAAAGCTTTCTTGATGCACACCTTGGTGATTGTCTTGTCCTTTTGTGCAAGACTAGGTAGTGTCAGTTCTGCCCTTCTTAAAAATGAATCTGTGTTTTACCTTGAATCTGAAACACCAGAGAATTAGTGTTAATTGCACTCGTTTGGACAGTGTTTATGGTGCCTAGCAGTTAATGGCAGCTGGCTCCTGAGTGTTTGAACCTGTGTTGCACTGAAGGAATTAGGTGCATAGCAAAAAATTTTCTTCCAATTTTCTGGCACTGAAAGAACTGAGAAATAAGGATACTTCCTGTTTCTCCCTAGGTCTCTTGGCTTCCAATATAATTTCACTTATAAGCCTACAGAAAGGGAAAAATCCTAACTAATAATTCAGTCAGCCCTCTGATTTAGTTTCCTCAGCATCCCAGCATGCTGAGCTAAACAAGGGTCCTGTGCTGCCAAGCTCTAGTTAAAATCCATATGTTCACCAAAATACTATCACTTATGTCATGCAGGTTCTGAATCATTAGGTATGATGTTCACATTATTACTCACTAAACAGTTTTTTATACTGTTCAGGCCAATGCATATCAAAATTCATGAATTCTGATAGTTACAAAGAGTTTTTAATGATACCTTCAGAAGATGAAATATATAAGTTTCAAAAGGTATGCGAAAATATGGATATTAGGCATAATAGTTAGAGGTAGGAGGAGCACACAAGATCAACAAGCCAGACAAGTTCAGAAACCTTTAGTGATTGTGTAGCGATCTGTAATGAAAATTCAAGTACCTTCTCTTTAATGATCCATTTATCTCTTCAACATGATTTTCTATCATTCTAACTGGCATGGCTCCTGTTTTCCGAGTGTTTATTGCGAATTTGTTTTGTCAAACAAGTCTTTAATACCAGACAGATCAGGCTGCTTCCTCAAGATTTTTCTCTGAACAAATTCTTTGTTGAAAGGAAAACACAGATGAATTATTTTATGTCTGAAGGAGCAATACTGATATGATTCTTGTGGTAAAGAAGGAGGAGAATTTTAAGGTCTCTAAAGCATGGTGAATTGTTTCCATATCAGCAGGTTAACCAGATGAAGTCATCACTTTTAACCTCTACTGTTTTACACGGATGAGGGTGGAATTCGGTCGGGGGGAAGAAGATATCTAAGGAGGGCAGTGTTTTCTCCAGTGCAAACTGGTTCTGCCACATGTGACATGGCAGGAATACTCGGTTCTGTTGGTTAATGCCTCTTCAGGACAACACTTGGCTGTTTGAATTTCTGCTTTGGTTTGGTCTGTGGGCTGGAGCCACCGTGCAATTGCAGCTTCATTTAGAAACTGGGGGCTACTCTTTATTTCAAGAAACATGGTCAAGCTGAACTCTCCTTAATATCAAGGAGCATTAATAGGAAAAAATGATACGTTATTCCAACTCAGAGTATTGGAAAAAAACCCAAACCAACACACTGAAACTCATCCCTTGAGTAAAATCTTTGAAATTTACCACCTCAATTATTTGAGTCAATGTTTATTTAAATTTACAGGCATGTTTCTCTATGTGACACTTTATTATACACCATGAGAAATTGTCCTGCGATTAGCAGCACTGATCTCACACACTTTAATTTGTGCCCAACAGGAACAGTAGTTGGGCTGGGGTGAAAATCCAGAGCACGCAGGCACCTCACAGTATCCTCCTGTTCTCAGTCTTCGTGTAGGAACCTCACTCCATTTTGAGAGTGGTGCCTCACTGCAGAAAGGGAGAGCTGTTGCAGAATGGCTAATAACCTTGTAAATTCACACCCTGTAGTACAAAAACTTCCCCGAACCATTAGTAAGCCATTTTTATTGATTTCAGAATCCCATTAACCTTAAAGGTATTCCTCACACGTGGTGGAATCACTCAGGAAAGAAACAGCAAACCCTAAACTTGAGGCTTCAAGCCCTAAAAAGCATTCACTTAACTCTCTCCTGCCAATCTTGCAGATTCTGAGCACTTCTTTTCCCTTCACTTCTCCTTGTGACTTAGTCCAAGAGAGACCTGGAGAGCAGAACAAAGACAGAAACCTGATGACAGCAAGCTGGAAAAACAGCCCCTCTAAACTTTGTGTGATAGTGATGTATGGCAGAGTACAGAAACATCGGTGAGCCAATAGGATTTCCTTTTCTTTCAGCACCAGATCCATTGTCCACATTCAAAGTAAATAGGAATTTTGGGGGAAAATGTAATACTGTGTATTATATATATCGCACACGTTTTTGGTAAGGCCTCAATCCCTCAAGCTGGAATTATGAGCATCCCATATTTTATGGGATATCTGAAAGTGCTAACTGCTATTAGAGTCTAACAAAGTCCTCTCTATAGTGATTTAGATGAATTTGGGAAGTCAGTGTTGGGAAGAATAATTTTCTGTATTAAATTAAGTCTGGACTTGTGGGAAGAGTTCTTCTTCCTAGGAATATACATTAGTAGGAAAAGCAAATCCCCCCCTACTTCAGACTTTTTAAAAATAAACAAACCACAGTTAGAGAAGTCTTAAAACAGGACTGATGCTGACTGTAAAAGTAATTTTGACAGGTTCTAGTTACACTGCTGTGGACTGTGATGATATACCTGAATAAGGACTGCAGCATAATTTGGGAAGAAAGTAATCTCAAATTACCTCATATCATAACTTTAACAATAAAAAAAAATAGTAATGAAGACAAACATTTATTTTGTGATTGTATATTTATCCCAATAATGAGAATATAACTTTATTTCCTTCAAAACAATAATAGCCTTTCTTCAATTATTTTCAAATTCCCAACATTATATTTTTATGTACTGTGCTATAATCCTTACACATTAGCTTCTGTTTCTTTCTCTCACTCAACAAATTGAATAAAAAAAAAATAGCAATGACAAACATATAGCGTTACCTATACCTTTTCCCAGCAAGATGAAAAGCAGAATTTTATCATATTTTTCTGTTCAGGGAATAGACAATACCTTTGTAAACTGGGAACCTAATATTGCAGATGAAGTTTCTGGGTTTTTTTTACAGATTGTTCTTACCAAATTGTTTAGTTCATATATCAGTAGTGGCATGTAAGGGAGGCATAAACCCTGATGCAGCACTGGACCTGGTTCTGTAAGTAGGCAAACTTTAGTCACATGCCATTATTTCTGTATGTGGATGCTTTTTACTGCATCAAATCTCTCACTTGTTGTCTGAAGAAGTTTATGAATCGTTTTTACAATTAACAGACTGAAGTCAGAAAATTTGGAAAAATGCAAGAGGATGCTCACCATTTTAGCACGAGTTCAAATAGCCTAAATTATTATTTTGATCTGATGCTTGTCTTGTAACTCAAGTATTTTATAGATGTGGTTAAAACAGAAAACAGCTGCAACGTTTGATTAAGGTAAATGAGACTCAGCAAGTATGTATTATAACCAGAGTCCTTCCAGGTATTGTGCTAAGCATTTTTTGTAGCCCTGTCACCTTATTGCCTCATCACAGTACCTGTGTAAAACAGATCCCCCTAAACACTTCCTTAACTTTTTGAGCTTAGACTCATACTTTATTTCAACTGCATGTTTATGTCTCTTGACTGCTTGCCCATTTCCAATGCAGGATTTAACAAGTTCTTGTACTGCTGACATTTTGCAGCCTGTTATTCTGTAGGCTGAATTTGAAGACTTCTTTTAGTTGGGTAAAACAGAGCATTATTTTGCTGTTTGCAGTTTATCGGAGGTACATTAAGCTCCGCTGAGGCTTTGGGGATCAAAAAAATCAAGCTAAGACAAACAGAAGCGAAAAGTGAATCAGCTGGGTTATATTAGTAAATAATTTAGAGTGCTTAAAATAACAATGTTCACACATTTTTAATTTAAAGCCTGCTAAATCCTTTTAAAATTCATTTGTGTTTGCAATTACTTAAACTGTGAGCTGTGCACTGGAGGGAGTGAAACTATAGATTTTAAGTACGTAGCTGGAGGTAATATATAAATTCAATTGATCAGTCTGGCAGAGAATTGATGCCACAATTTGTACCCGGTGGCACTTTCTCTTTCTTACCCGACTGGCTTAGAACATTATCAGAAAGTCAATATGATACGCCAATACAGTGATATACTTGCAGTCATAAGTCCCTGGTTTAGATTAAACCCTGGGTGCTCAAGCTGAGGCTTGCAATGGACAGACAGCCTGACTCCAGCCCGCTCTGAGCCGCCCTGAAAGCACTCAGCTCGCCTCAACTTCCCAGGTTTCATGTGGTTATCAATGGCCCCAGCAGCCAGCCAAACCAGTCACAGAGGATGTCTGTCTCTGCAAGGCGGTGCAGCGGGCAGGGAAGAGTGCCTGTGCAATGCTCCAGTCTGGCTGCAGTTCCCCCTATCAGCTGCCTGTCTCTGACAGGCTTTGCGCTCGTCGTGATCAGGTTTCCTTTCTATAACTCTTCCTTAGTCTCGTGTTTTGGTTCTCTCCCTTCCTTGTAATTTATTAATGATTTCACCTCCTCTGCATTATCGTTTGAAACCCTTGCATTTTATAAAAGGCATCTTTATGAAGCCTGATGAGGAATGACTTCCAAAGTCTGCCTTTTGAGAATGTGACTTTCTTTATTTGTGCCTTCATTGAGAACTAAATCAGGCAGCCAGCATCTAATTTCAAACAAAACACTTATTTGAGTAAAAACCCATTATGTCTGGTGTGACATGTAAAACTAGAAGGTCACCCACAAATTTGCCCTGCATTTATTTTCCTCACAGGATTTTCGGTTGTGTATAGTATGTACAGTAACATCTGACACTTCATGGCACATGTTAATTTTTTCCTGCAGCAGTGACCCTTCCCTCTCCACCTACAGAACATGTGATGCTTAGAATCAGAGAAATAGCGTGGAGAGCTGTTGGGTCAACAGTTGTTTAACCCTCCCTGTGATAATGCAGAATTATTCTAGCCAGTGCACCACAAGTACTTTGTTTTGTGCAGCTTTAAGTGACACAGCTGATTAGCTCATCCACGCCTTCCCCTCCTGACAGTCCAGTATACTTCATTGTTAGGAATGTTTTCCTGGTCTTTGTCTAAATTTGCCTGGTTTTTACTCGATAGACTCCTAATCACTTGTTCTCTCTAAAAAAGTTCCCACTTTCAGTGCTCTTTTTGAATACTTTTCTGTAATTCCAACGGGTTCCACTGTAGAGTAATCTTTAAGAATGGACTGCTTTCAGAGGCACAGGACTTCTGTTTGTTCCCTCGATGCAAGGTTGGTGACAAGGCCTGGGAAATTCCTCTCAAGTCACAATTAGAATATAAGGGGAGAAATGGGTCTGTTTTCTTAGATGAAGAGAGAATTCTGAAACCCCACGGTTCACTATGTTCACTATGTGATTTACAGGATTATATTTTCTATTTTCACTAATGGGATTTAATGTAATAGCTAGAGAAGGAAAGTGTCATATTTATTTGGTGACTTGTTAAAGGCAATTGCAGGCAAGTCCACGTGGGTAAAGCTCTCCTGCAAACACTCATACATGCACTTGCCTTTATGCTCATGAGTAGTTTTGTTGTTTTCACAGATAAAGGAAAGCTGACATGTGAGTGTCAAAAGGACAGGGTTTTAGGCCACAGCTAGAGGGCCGGGCAGTCAAATGTTTGTGTAGCACAGAAGATGCACATAAATTTCCAGTGCCCTGCATATGTCCATGTCAATGACTTCAGTAGGATGTGGGACATCTAACCTTCCGGAATAAGATGAGCCGTACTTGTTCTGGTGCTGTTTCACACTGATCTGCTCAATCTTCAGTGATAAAATCCTCTGAGAGTAGATTTGATTCAACTCATGACAACAACCCCTTTTTGTTAGACTGAGATCAGGATAGAACCAGTCTCTTAATCCGTTTGGCTTTTCTATTTTTGTACATTGATTGCTTATCGGGGAGTAAATAAATGGGAAGGTAAAGGACTTGTGCACATCAGGGCAAAAAGCAATAGCCATTAAGCCTGTAACTTACAGTATGTGCCCTTTTAGCAATAAGGACACTGCTTGAAATTGTCAGTGTGACAGATTTACTCCTAATAGCTTAAGCAAATTTCACAGTTTACCCAGGTCATTTTGAAGTAAAAAACATTAATGTGTTTGGAATAAAAATTAAAGATTATAAACTTCATGCACATCTGCAGAGAGTCAGCCATATGTTTCATGTGTTTATTTAAAATATTAGAAGGTTCTTGTTGGGATAGAATATGTTTCCTCTGTGTCTATAATATAAATAATCTAAAGGCATTTAAATACATTTTGACATTTAAGCATATGTTTAAATCACTTTTAACATATTGATTCAGCCCTGTTCTACCAACACACACCCAAGACTAGAGAGAGTAGAACTTTGTAAAACTGTTTGTACGATGCACAGGGCTTTGTGTAGGTTTTTATTGTATCGAGCCAGGGAGGAAAACAAGGAAGAAAGGGGAGAGAAGGAAGATAAAGAAGGACGAGGGTGTGTGTACCTGCAGTGCTCAGTGAAGAGATGGTCGCCTTCCCTCCTGGAACTGGGCTACCCTTGCATCTGCTGCTCCCGTTTCCTGGGAGGGTTGGAAGGGCAGCCCCCCTTTTTGCAGCACTGTGCAAATTACACACACTGTGTGTAATTTACCCAGAGCATACCACCAGATTAAGTACGAGTTGTGCTTTGGACACGCGGTTCTTATTCGAAGCGTTTGAGGAAGGGTCTTGGAGTTTTGCTCAAACTGACTCAGCTCCAAGGTGATAACTCTTTAAGCAGTACCGCAACATTAAGAAAAACCTTGTTAGGTGAAAATCAGCATCAGTTGCTCCTCAAAGCAGGGGGCCAACAACTTGGCTTGCTCCTAGCGCCATTGGTAGCAGTGGGACACTTTTGAGAAACAGAGGTGCAGTAAACAAACTTTAGGTCTATTCCACAGGATGCTGAGCCTCTGGAAATTAATTCAGCATGTGTTTAAATAAAGAGGATGGTTCACCTGCTCACAGCTAACTTTTGAGGGATTGCTCAGGCATTTACCCACCTAATCGCTCTGCTGGACTGGGCCAGAACACTTAACATTCTGTAGGATTGAGCCCTGAGTGTCTAATTACCATAAAAAATATACGGTGGGGAATGATTATGCACTGGTAGGGGGGAGGGTAGAGTAACCTTAATAAATCTTTTTGATCTTTAATTTCTCTACTAAAGTATAAATCAGCTCTGTATTTTTCTAAAGCCTGGGTTGGTAACAGATATTAATGTAGCTGAGGCGAAAATTAAGATGGTGTGCCTGAATATTATTGCAAGGACTTGACTGTATCGCTGAGGGTGGGGTCTGGTGGGTAGATGAAGACAGTTTGTTGGAACAGCACAGGTTGAACTGGATGCACACCACGGCATGCATTTCCAGTGAAGGGACAGTCTTCCTCTAGCCCCCTTGGAAATCTGTCCAAGACAGTATATTCATGGAAACTACAAAATTCCTTTTTTTTTTCTTTTTTTTTTTGTGGAGGTGAATGCATCTAGACGTTTACATGCTGAAAGACATGTTGTGAGATGACTCTGGTTTCTCAGCTCAACTTCATTATTAATAATCCTTGAAGGCTGCAGATCCAGATTTCCTGCTAGCGTGAGATTGCCTAGCATTGCACTTTTTATGTGGGTTACACTTAAGAAATGAATGTAGGCAACCTCAATTCTCTGTTAACGTTTTTGTGCGTATGGGAATATATTTATATGCACATATACTCACAGACATACAAGTAAAATATAGCAAAGACGCATTAATTTTACATTGATTCAAAATATTTACAATTTCAGTTAAAATGATCGTGCTAAAGTGACAGAAAATAGTAAGTATTAACTCTGCACTGTAAGTAATGACAAGTACTGTAGATCCTCACAGAAAAAAAGCAATCGCCTGTGGCATCCGCACAATATTTAAATTGGTAATCTCAAAAGAGAGGATGCTTAGATTTTCAAGCTTGTTTTTGGAAACTCTTATCTTAGCTGAGGATGTAAGTTTAGGAGAGGTTGATCATTTAGAGTCTGTTTTGTTTTTTCTTCTTGAGAGCTAAGAGACTGGTGTCAGAACTTCTTGGATAGGAGCAGTGTTCACTACCTTTTGATATATTGCTATGTAACTACAGGGATGCAATCTCAGAATATCTCAAGCCTGGGTGAACCTCAAAAGGTGAAAATACATTTCACCTGCATAAACCCATTTTGTCATCACCTATTAATTTCATGACCTTTTTTTTCCATTTGCTTCTAATTTTTTTATATTACATGGCAGTAAATCACCTCTTGCCATGCCCCTGAAAGCTGCACTTGAAGAGATAGATAAGATGATATTCAGTAATGTTTACTTTCAAGTCCAGGAGGGCAAAAGAAATTTCATGGACCTTTGTTTGAGCCATCCCAGGGTATGCTCATATCAAGTGAGTTCCTACAGTTCTGCTTGGCCATGAGTTGGAGGAGCAGTTCAGCATGCTGTAAAATCAGTTTTATACTTCTCACAGCCAAAAGGAAGGAAAGAGAATGATACCTCTCTAAAATCTGAGCACAGGGTCTGCAAAGAGAGTAACTGACTGAAATACTTTCAGTTGCCTGGGAGTATATGAAGAGGTTTATTAAATGCTGTAGATGTGGGCGACATTGTCCTTTACTGCTTTTTTTTTTTTTTTTCCTATTGGACTCTCTTCTGGTAACACCAAGTCTTGAAATACTTCAGTGCTGGAAGAGCAGCTATAAACATCTCACAGCATTGTTTAACAACATCTTTTGTGTTTTGTACCTTTTAATACTTCCCCATTTAAGTCAAGGAGTGCCATCAGTTACTCGCTTCGGTAACAGCTTAAAGAGAACTGAGGATCCAGTCCTGTGATGCTCTCAGAAACTCCACAAAGGAATTAAGTTGCTTAGGGTTACTGAGATTTCTCTGTGCCACATGGGTTCAGTTCTTTATTTGCTAAAGTCACCCACCTAAAGAGGTAACACATGCAGAAGGCAGAGCCAGAGCTTTTGGAGGAAAACGCCCAAGCCTATCATGCTCAGTGTTATTTACAAGCAAGTTTGACATTTCTTATTTTCTTAAATTACATTTAGGTTGTTAAGAGGGATAAAAATCTCAGATTTTTTTTTCCTTTGCTTTAAGGATACCAGAATAATTATTCAAAGGAATATGTCAGGTCAAGTGTTAACAATATGTGCTGTAAATTTAAAAAAAAAGGGAAAGTAAAGCACCACACACAAGAAACAACCATCTGTTCCAAAAAGCTCTTACAGCCGCATCAGTCTTGGTGAGGATTTAAAAAATACAGCACAATTTCTGTGTTAAGATTTGTTATAAGAATTAACAGATTTACCTCAATTAAATGATCCAGAGTAACTTTTGTACAACATATATTTACAATGAAATTATCATAGTCAGAAAGTACAAAGTTTGCAGATCTTCTCATACGGCTGGGTTTGTGTGAAAATAATGTTTCCTAAGGAAGGCAGAAGTTTTCAAAAGCAATATCTTCAAAATGTGATGTAAAGTGACTCAATTCCTTTAGTGTAGAGTCTATGAAATATTAAGAGAACTTGAATTTTCCTCCCATTGCTGAATGACCAAAGTACAATGACTATTGGCATAAAAGTCGTTGATGGCAAAAAAAGTCAGAAATAATTTTTCTGGTTGGAAAAATCCTCAGCAATTCTGTTGTCCATGGCTGGGACTGCAGGCCTGCAGCTTGTTCTTTTTACTCAAGGGTTAATTTTTTTGTGTGTTTACTGTAAAGTAAAACAACTCTAGGCTAGGCTTGTGGCAAGGAACCCAAGTTTCCTTAGGAACTACAGAATTAGCTGTTTGATTCAAGCCTTGAAGAAGAAAGCAAATAGTGAATATGATTTTTTTTTGGTGACCCAGATGATGAGGGGTGCGTTAAAGGAGGAGGATGAGCAGGAGGTAGGGTGAAAAAGGGGAAAGAATGAAAGAATACAGACTGCTCTCTTTGGGCAAATTAAGTATTCCTGAGTTATCTTTTCATGGTACATATGATCCAGTCACTGCCTTTAAAGTTACGTCTTAAATGTGAGCTCAGTAACGTTATGGAACAAAGTTCTGGGAAACAATGCATTAATTCATATAATCCATGTGCTCAGGGAAGGGCTACAGATCCAGAGGCCTGGAGAGCATAAATCTGGTGCTCAGTGAGTACGATTTGGGGTTATGGCCTGTATCATGGGGTGTCGTTGTGGCCTCATGCTCCCATTCCTACAGC
The DNA here is from genome assembly GCA_013397845.1 of Melanocharis versteri. Classification (NCBI taxonomy): domain Eukaryota; kingdom Metazoa; phylum Chordata; class Aves; order Passeriformes; family Melanocharitidae; genus Melanocharis; species Melanocharis versteri. The sequence continues at coordinate 700,889 of VZTG01001435.1, forward strand.
ATTTGGCTCGTAGATTTTTGCTGTGTGCACTTCTGCTGAACAGACACCACACCCTTCCCTCAGCCCCGGCAACTCTCTGCTCCTCTCTTCTTTGTGAGCATCTTCTGCTGAACTCTCTCGTGTTTTCAGGGCTCACTGGAGGTTTATGGCACTGGATACTAATTAGTCTTCCCAGCATGAACTCCCCCAGTATATTATTACAGCAATGAAAATATCACTCCTTGCGTAAGTGTTTGATCTTCAGTCAACCTATCTGTAGGTTTTGGTATGAAGTTGGGGTTAATCCCAGGCTGAACATCTACAGATTTGAGAGGAATTCTGATCAGCAACTGTATAGGCAGTTCAGGTTTATTAGTAGTTAGAATTATGATTGGGCTTGACTCTTTTGTCTGGATTGATCCTGAAGTGTGCTGATCTTTTGCTCTTTTAACAGAACCAGAGAAAAAAACAGTGTGGATCTTTGTGAGAAGCGCTGTGTGGCCTCTTCGATTCAGCACAATGCACTGAGCATGTTGTGTGCAGTTTTCCATATTTAATGGCTCTTTTATCAAACAGAGTTGCTTTAAGCAATGGAATAAAATGAACTGTGTGCAAGTTGTTTTCTTGGCTTCCGATATCCCCTCTCAATCCAAGTCTGCCATTCCCCTATTGACTGCAAATCAAACTGAACGTGTAAAAAGGGAATGGAAAGGTTTATCTGCTTCCATTAGCAAACCCTATATCTAACAAAGAGATACATGTAATGAATAAATAAACACATAAGAGGCACCCAGATGTTCTGCCTAAGTTTTTGTTTTGTTTTCTTTTTTTTTAAGTAATTTCTGAAAAACACAGTTGAGTCTCCTTAATTGGCACAGGGGCCCCACCAGAGAGAGAAACATGACAATTAAGCAATCAGTCCAGTGATCAGAGGTGCCATGGAATATCTATGCACCTTTTGTGTTGACAGACAGTAGGTGCCAAATCCACAGCTCATGTAAATTGGCATAGATTCGTTGATCCCAAATGTTGTGGCCCTTAGTTTGGGCATTTGTGTACTGGAAACGTTTTAACTTTCTCTGCCAGTGTCAAGCCTCCTTTGCAAGCAGAAGAAAAGAACAGCAGAAATGAAGCAGGATTTGTGTGCTGGGACAATTCTGGCTGCTCCAGTGCCTTTTGCAGGCACCAAAGTAGCTTTCAGACTAAAATCTAGATGTGGAAGGAAGATGATCTAGGTACAACACCTATCACTGACCTTGAAGAAGTAAGTTTATCTCTCCGTGGCAGATACTATTACATTCCAACCTGTAAAAGCAGAATTATGGTATCACACCATTGTGCTGAGGTTGTCCATATCTATAAAAAAAGGGTCAGTGCACTGAGGCAGGAGATGTTAGAGAAGCTAAAAAGTCTATAACTTTTTATTAGGAATTAGCCTCTGCCATTTATGGCTTTCATATTCACTTATGTGTGTGGTCATAATCTTTCATCTGGCTACAGTGACTCCTGTAAGAGGTTAATTTGTAAGGGTTAATTCTGAGAAATTGCTATGTAAATATGTCCTCAGGGAGGGACAGGCCAATTAGAACTTCCTCTTATGGAGCAATATTTGTAACTTCGTAACCTTTACTAAGCCTTTAATATGGCTTCAGGAAAAAAAATCCACTGTGGTTAGTTTTCAGGGATGATCCTAAGGTACATAAATATGAACTGAATTTTAAAACATTACTTGAACTTAGGCTCTAAATCTATATTCAGACACTCAAAGAAGTGAAAAGAGTTTTCAGAAGTGCTGAGAATTCAAATTTGAATCCAGTTTGAGTTGGTGGAAAACTTGCCGCTTCTGGAACCCAGCTCACTGATCAGGTATCTAAATATGGTTCTAAACTGTAATTTTCAAGCATTTATCTCAACATAACTATCCAGACCATGGAAAATCATTTTAAAGACTTGCTTTTCCTCCGATTTCTTAATTAATGTTATTGCAACCAAAGCTGTTTAATTCCCAACTCCCTCCTTCTGCTGTGTCTGAAGGTAGTGTGGACTACATGCTAACTGCATCTAAGGACATTTGTAAAAACAATAAATTATTTTCTTCTCAGGTAAAATCTTTCCTGTAGTATTTGAAGCTGATGCCCTCGATCCTCAGCACTGGGCAGTCAGCGAGAGAAGGATGTAAAGATGCTAAACCTCACTGATTTTAATGGGAAAGAGAGGGTTTTGCCATTGCCATCATTTGAAGGTGCTAGCTTGGATGCTTTGTGACCTTTCCACGTTCAGAGAATATTTAATGGGTGGATGGCATTCTCCTCGAGTAGAAAAACATAATCTTCTACGTAATGTGGGTCTGTGTATTTTCGAGAAAATGTTAAACTACTTACTCTCTTCATTTTTTCTTCTTACCATTTTTTTGTTCCCTTTTAGTTTTCTTGGACTTATCCCACTGCTCTCCTCTCTCCGCCCCAAATGGAGGTGGCTTCTAATTTAAAGCTGACCTTTGCCGGGGTCTGTGGCTTCTAAGAGTGCTTTACCCTTTGTTGAAGTGGTTTTTAACTTTACTTTATATTTTAAAAAAAGATCAGCTGGGAGATTCTAATGCTCCCAATTCAGCTTTTTTACTAACAGTGCAAGTTAAAAGTCAGCATGGCTGAGAATAAGGGATACAGGGGAGAACATGAGCAAAGGCAAGTGCATATTGATGCATCAGGGTAATGCATAGGAACTTTTTCACTGAGGTGGTCTCACTGTTTCTGAGTAGAGTCCTCTAGGTAAGGATTGAATATATTTATTGCTCAGTCATACCCAAAAATCTCTTGAAGGTGTTGTAAGAGAGCACTGAATTCCCACGACGTGTATTAAACTTAGAAACCTCGCTGTTGTCTGGAATTTTCATGCTCGGAGATATATTGAAATTACTGTAATTTTTATTAAAAAAAAAAAATATCTACAAAGCTCTCATGTCTCTGATAACATCTACTATGCTCCCATTTTTACCAGTTAAGTTCACAATTAATTTGTAGATTTTTTAAATAAAAGCATAAATTCACTTGAAAAAATTGGAGGAGGGACACGGAAGCAGTGGTGGGAAGGAGGAGGACAGGAGGTTAGGATTTTCTACTGAACTAAAAATTCAATTTTTATGTCAAGTAGCATTTTATATATTTCTTCAGAGCACCTCTCTTAAGTTTTATTCTGAAGGTTTAGGTTTGGCAAAACCCATGCATCCCATTCCTTACATGCGTGTTTGTTTTGAGATTTATTAGGAAGTGGATGTGCATCTGGTGGTTTCACTCATACAAACTATTTTCATTCAGATAAAAGTCTTCTGAAGGACACAAGACCTGAAAAGCCTCCTGGGGTCTCATACTGACTTGGATTTTATGACAACACCGTGCTGAATTTCCACAAAGGTTTTAATCCCACTCCCTAACATCAAAAGGAGCCTGATTCATAAAACATTACTTCTATCATTTTTATTTTTTTCCTTAGAATCTTGCTATAGATCTTTTGGAAATGGAAGGAGATATTGTATGTTGAATTGATTCGTAGGGAAAAAAAAAAAATCCAGACCTGGAAGTGTAAGTAAGTATCGGCCTGAGGGAAACGTCTTGGCAATTGGACAACTTTAATTTCTCAAAAATAAATAAAAAAGGGTAAAGAACAAAAAAGTGCCCATAAAATACATGAAACAGATGAATTTCTGTAGCTGCAACATTAATATATCAACACTGTCAAAAAGTCATAATTGTCTCAGCACTGTAACATTATTTATTTAATATTGAGAAGCTATTATTGCACTCTAGTTAAGAAAAAACACTCTTACCTTAAAAATGCATGAAAATAATATTAAAAATTAACACTAAAACTATACAATGTGGCAGTAGGAGGCTCAGCAAATTGATAATGGAATAGGGAGACTTTCAAACCAGGTCAGAAACTACTACATGATATCTTTTTGATGACATGTGAGATGAGACATTAAACATGCCCATTTCCTAGGAAAAAATGAACACATTTGTAGAACTTTGCCATCAAATAAAAGCATAAAATACTGAAGGATGCCTACAGTACTGAGGCCAAGCATGGAGTAAGGGACTTTGCAGAGTGAGCTTGGCTTTCTTCTGGAGCAAGCATTAACTAAAGCATGCTGACAGAGGAGCATAATGAGCATTCAGGGCTCCTGTAATCGTGATGTGCATGGAAATGTACAAATCCCAAACAGGAAATGTTCCACAGTTACTAACTGTTCATTTAAATGATGCTTCGACTGTCCGTGTTCACATGGTAGTAGGGCCTGAATGCAATCAGCAAGTTTGTCTCATTGCACCAGCTGTGTTGTTAAATAAAGGCCTGTTGTAAAATCCATGTGCCTTCTTCAGCTCTCTGTTGAAAGCGTAAATTAAGCTTTCTCCATAGTGAGTTTTCATCTCTGGCATCGAGTCTGACCACAGAGGAAGTGCCAGCTCCTCAGGGCCACGGGTTGGGTTTCTTGTTTCTACCCGGGTTTCAAATGGATTCTGCTCAAAATAATTGTGCATTTTGCTAATTTTTTCCCCTTTGCTGGAAGTGGTACTGCCATGGAAAAATATCCATGTAATATTTTTATTTGCAAGACGGGAATGCTGTCTCTCTAGATCATCCCAAAAAGGGTTCTGTCTTAGAAATTAGGACTGTGTTGTTGAGAACCTACAGAAATAGGGAATGAAAGGCTAAAAATAACTGTCCATAAAAGAGAAAGAATCATTAAGATATGTGGCATGTGTGGTTTGCAGAACAGCTGGAATGAAGCTAGTGTAGTTTCTAGGAAGAACAAGGTACCACTTTCGTGATAGAAAGATGACAAAGCTGTAGTGACAGTAGCAAAGCAAAGAACAGACTACTACAAACCTGGATGTGCCACATCATTTTATTGCACAGTTTCCTCTACCATTTAACAATACCTGTACCATTAACCATATCTCCTGTTGTTCTTGCACCCACTGGTCCATCTTTTGTAGCGTATTCTTTATTCTTCCAGGGAGTGTTTCAAACCAGTGACCAGAAAGTATCTTTAGTCAGCCGAGCATTTCAAATTTCCTTGAAGAACTTTCTCGACCAGGCACAATCTCTCCTTGAGCACTTAAATTTGCAGTTCTTTAATTTTTTCTCCTTCATTCTGTATCTCCTTGAGTTAAATTTTGCAGAACTATTTGTCTCTCCAAACTGAGTTTTTTCTCTCTCGTGATTGTGAGAGAGAAATTTATTTTTTACATTCTTGGGTTGAGGATTCATGTGAAATGGTTATGAGGTTTCACGCGAGAAAAAGATGCTCTAGGACGAAAGTGATATCTCGTTTTAGAAATATTTATTTTGTGGAAAGTGTTTTTTAACGTCCCAACTAAACACAACAAGGAACAGTATGTTTGCATTGACACATGCAGAAGCACAGAGAGAACAAAACTCCCACCTAGTTTTTATGTGAGACGTCTTCAAAGACGAAAGAAAATACAGTTGAAGGGGAATGATTATCAAATATAGCAATTTCTTTCTGTTCTTTTTGCAGAGGGTGCTGCCCTGCCTGTACCACTCTGACCCCAGCTGCTTACAATTAGAATTATCTAATAGTCTTTCTCTTCTAAATAGGATTTCATCAGAACAACCAGATTTGGGGTTCAGGCTTCAGATGTCTTTATTTTAGTGGAACTTGTAGAATGGGGTTTACCTTCAGAATGTCTTTGTTTAGGTACCTCATGGTAGGTGTCCTTCCTAAAACATGAATATTACGGTTCATAGAAAGTGCATTATTACTATAAGTTACAATTGTTGGGAAAAATGACAGCGGTGCTTAAATGAAGCTTGACAGTCTGCATAGCAGGCACCAGCCATCTGTGCTATGGCAGTACTGTTTGTATTTTAATGTTTAAACATACAGCAAAGATAATTAAGAATAACTATAATTAAAAATGATTACAACAAATTACTTTTCCCTCAGCAGTGATGTGTGCCTGTAACTTATAAGTTACTTGATGCAGTAACCCTTTGGTAAGGCATTTAGGATAGCTTTGCAATTCCCACCCTGTTTCTGACAGTTCAGAGATTTTTCAGGGGCTTTTTTTATTTTTTTTTCCCCAAATGATGAAAGAATTTTATGTACTGGGCTTCATACACCTATTTGATGCACAGTAATTATCACTGAAATTTCATTCTTCATATCAGAATCTTCACTATTTTTTTCTTTTTCCTGAGACAAGATTAAAAGTAGCATATTTCTCAAGCTATGGAAATAAAATGACAAGAAAAGAACACAAACTCACACATTTATTTCCATTTTCAAAGAAAAATATTAATATTTGCTCTTGACAAAAAGAAAACAAAATTTGAAACAGAAAGAAACCAACTTTTAGGATAAATTAATGCAATATCTTTTGTAACTTCTTATGCCTAAGAATAATAAGCACATTTTGCAGCCCCATCTGTATAAAGCTCTAACTTCTCCTCTTGTGTTTTTTCCTGTGGATTCTATTGATGGCTCCTTGGTGTCCGTCCTCGTGGAGATGACCGTATTTAAAGAACATGAGTAGGGTTAAAGACGTTTTTTTCTTAGCCAATCATGACCAGAATTTCAGTTTCTGAGCGCCTCCTTTCGAAGACATAAATGGAGAAAAAAAAAAAGGGAACAGTTCCTGCAGCTGGCTCTGGGAAGCCCCTCCTGCTCCAATTCCACCACGTCCTCAGGCACAAGGTGAGATCCTGCATGGAAGTTGGATGTGGCCAGACCATGGGTGCAGGCTGAGAAACCAGAAGGTCTCCTGATGTTCCTCTAGCGTGGACACAATCCAGATCTTCTGTGACGTTCCTCTGCCATCCTTCCTAATCACTCAATGTGTCTTTGGGTTTTGGTCCCGAAGGCTCCACACAAAAGGCAGCAGCACGCGAGGCACAGTTGTGTTTCAGAATTCGAGCTGTTGTGGTTCAGTCGGTTTTTGGCTTTCTTAGAGAGAATTTCTTAGAGTTGCTTGACTGATTGCATATGAAACCATTTGTCTGGCTATCCATCACACACCAGTTTAGATGGAATATATTTCAGCGACTCACTCAATACCTAGTTTTTCGTGATGCAAATATAACTTAGTGTCACAGCTACCGTGAGATGCCTTGAAATAATTTCAGGAAGATTCCAAAGTAATTTGACAGATGAATAAACAAAGGGTCAACATTTACCTACACCTACTTGGCATTTCTGAGGCAGAATCAGAATGGTAGGTCAAGATACTTTGAATTCCTTAATTGATAGAACAAGAATGAAATAAAATTGTTGTCGAGGTTACTGCTTATTAAAGACATCTCTGCCTCACTGACAAATCTCCTAAGAGAACTATTTTGGACTACCACCTCTGCTTACTTGCCAAAAAATGGTAGTTGCCATTTTGCAGAAACTCTCTTTTGAAGTTGCTCCAGAACTTAGCTGTGTTTGACTGGACATCAGTGATGTGGCCTGGTGTAAAGACAGTGATAGATGAAATCTCTGTAAACTGAGATTGCCACGGCGGCACTCCTCTTGCCCTGAAGGTGACAGAGGAGTTGTGCAACCTCAGAGGAAGCACAGCTGGGGAGAACTGAGCAGTTTCATCACATGCTGGTCACTTAGATTAACAGAATGAAGGGAATATGTAAGCGGGATATGAATAAAACATTGCAATAATGTGAAGAAGAATCCAAATACTTTTCCAAAGCTAATGTTTTATTTACCACTCTAAGTAGTTTAGTGCTGTTCTGGCATGTAATATTTGATGGGTATTATGTTTTATAAAGTTTGCATTGATAAAAGTATCTGCCTTTCATAGAGGGGAACCACATGTTCTCCTTGCTTGGGAATAATATTACTCTATAAGGCTGATTACAGCTCTGTTTGAAATTCATTCCAGACTTAAATGGTGTGGGCCAAGCGGAGCCCTGGTGCAAATCTGCTTGTTCCAATGGAACTCCACCAGAGGAATGTTTGACCCTATGGGTTAATGTAATGAAAAGATAACAGCATACTGTATGATCACATAAATTAAAGATGGGAAACACCAATTAGGTCAGCTAGTCCTTACCCGGGGGACCAATTTAGAATGTTCCCTACATGCTACTCTTGAGTGCTTTGCATTGTTTTAAGAAACTCATGCAATAAGACTCATGTCTTGGGAGACTACGCTGTAGTCCATCAGATATCACCACTAAAAAACATTTTTCAGCATCCATCTAATTTTTTTTTTTTTAATTCTCAAGTATTAAGTCTCAATACCCTTGTCACAAGCTTTCTGATTCACTGTAAGCAATAGTATCTTGTTTCTTGTTGGTTTTTTTTCTTTGTTTTTTTTTTTTTCTATTGGCTTTTCACAAGATAGATCCCACACGTTTTCCATTATCACTTACCTTGGATTCACTCAGAAATAAAAGACAGGAGATTTGTAGTAGTAGTAGTAGTAGTAGTAGTAGTAGTAGTAGTAGTAGTACTATGCTAAACTGCCTGGGTCAAATAAGAAAAAAATATCTTTTTGTCCTCACAGATGAAAAAGACATGAAAAAGAACTGATATTATTTCTGTTGTTTCTGTTGATTTTTGGTTGTTTGTTTGCAGGTTTTTTGAGAGAAAGATTGGAAATAGAAATACACAGGCAATTAGGAGAGGTTTTACTTTCATCCCAGATAACTCGAAGTAGTGCTGGAGATTCCCGCCTCAGATGAGATAAAACCCAATTTCCAGACGCGTCTCCACCGTTGTACGCTCCTGGCTACAAAGCTAACACAGACATTCAAGCTGTCATGTACCAGAGTGGTGGCAGAGAGTGACTCAGGCAGCAAAACTTGGTGTCTGAGCAGCGCCATGAGAGCTAAGAGAGCTTTCCTGCAGTGCCACTGGGTCATCACACAAATATCTTTGTCCCGAGTTTGACCTTTCAGTGAAAACAAGGTCCTACAGTGTGGCTCAAGCAGTCTCCACTCTCTAAATCTTCTTGTTTTTAATAGCAGAGGCAGGCTCTGATCCAGAGTGTGCCAAGTAGATTCAGGAGTTGTTTAGAAGCTGATTGACTCAATCGTGTCTCATGCTGCCACAACACTTTTTGTCCAAGACCAGACTTCAAAAATTTCCTTTGGACCACCTGGCTTTTCCCACAGCATAGAATAACACGACAGGTAATTAACTTTGGGGTCTTTTATTTTAGAGTTTGTGTTGTGTCAGGTCAAGCATTTGATCAGGTATTCCAGTGCCTGCTAATGTCAATTATTCATAATTCTGGGGGGGGGCAAGGGGGGCACTCATACAGTCTAACTTTGATCCTTAATTATTGAATTACTTGGTTTAAATGAGCAGCCTAATTTCACAAAAATCCTAGCACAGGCAATGTAATGCCAAAGACAACTTCAGAAACCAATTTAAAACTAATCTAAGTTTTCTTTTGCTATGGTTTTCCCCTAGAGGATTCTGCTTTTGCCAGAAGAGTCTCAGGGCCCCTAAGAGAGATACCTTGAATAATTTCCTTGCTTACATGCCTTTTTGAAATGGTAGAAGAAGGTGCTGAGATACATGTGGTAAGTCCTTTACTAATAATGGTAGCAGTAATTATATAAAAGCTTTTTAAAAATATGCATATCTATCTGAAAATACAGATCTGAAATGATTGAAAAACAGAAAAAATGGAGAAAAGTGAGGAAAATAGAAGGTAGGCCGAAAAATAGAAAAGAACAGTATCTGAAAAGGATCCAAGTGAAATCAATTAGGGTAGCTGAAAGAACTTTGAAGCATTGGAATATTAAAGTTAACATTATATTAATATTAAAGTTAATTTTTCCAGGCCCACAACATCAGAAATGAAAGCATATTAGTATTACTAGTTATGTATTGCTTAGAAAGCATACAGTAAGTTTTTCTTGATTCATGAGCTCTTTCTGCAGGACTGTCACTAGCCAGAAGCCACATTGTCACTGAAAGTAATAGAACTTTCTTTTTCTTCTTTTTTTTTTTTTTTTAACTGAATTAATTGAAGGAAGAATTACAGTTTTAGAACCACTATCACAATGGGCAAAATAACAGGCAGCCAGTCAAATTATGGTCTGCACTGAGGTTTTTTTTTGGGTATAACTGGGCATAGAGCTGTTATTTACATCTCCCCAGATCCCAGGGCTGATACCAGGAATGCAGGAAAATGAGTGGCTGCCAGTCTTCCCCACCATAACCCCTCCTGCCCCAGGACCTGCCACTGCACCTCGTCCTTTCCCAGCAGCAGGGAGGCACAGCATCTCTTTTTGGAACCACACAACTCCCCAACAAGCTTTACAGTTGTTTTACAGCCCGTTTTTTTTTTGTCACCTCTGTGTCACGCAGGATGGCACTCAGCTTGTGATACGGGCCAAGTTAATTTAATTTATGTAAGATGTATATGTTGAGAAGTGAGAACACGCAGTTTAAAAATGACTAACATTGCTTCAGACAGAGTGCCAACATCCTTAAATTGCCTACCTTTTAGATCTACATTCATGAGAGAGGAGAAAAACAGAGGATGGCACTTTGCATACTGTTTCACACATTCTAATAATACACCATAGACTCTTAGTTTTGCAGAAAGCATCTGCTCAGCTTCCGTATAAAAAAATTAATAAGAAAGATAAGATGTAATGAAACAAGGTAAAGAACAAAAATTCTAAAGATAAATCTTATTTATAGTAGACCACCTTGAATAACTATGTTAGGTTTTATTCAGGTCAATGACCAAGCTCAGATACACAATAAAAAATTATTTTGGGTCAACTTAAATTAAAAATGATCAATTTTCCTTTAACATTCTGAAAAGCTAAACCAAATTATTTCAGCTCAAATTAAATGTGTCATTCAGATTAAAACGAAAGGTTTTGTTTAGCTTCTTGACTTCCATTGACTTTGTTAAAGCATAGAAATATTTAAAATACAAAGGTTACACATTTGTAAGTCTAAATCTAGATGAAAACGGGAATGTCTTTCATTTAGTAGCTACTAGAAAAAAATACTTCCAACTTACATTTCATAATTTTTTGCTAAAAATTACCTGGAATTGTCAAACTCTTCTTGCTCCAAACAAGCTTTTTAAAATTTGTTTGTTTGTTTGGTTTGGTTTTTTGTTTGTTTTCTTTATAAATAAATTTTTCAGCTGTGAAATTTAGAAGGAAAATGGCAGTAAAGGTCATGGATGTATTCAGTAGCCTGGATACAACACACACACAGAATAACTATATAGATGTTCATGTATAGGCATTCATGCCATGATTGTAAGGACCTATTGATTATCATTAAGCTTTCATGAAGCTTGAGAACAAAAGATACGTTTTTAAAGGCAATCTCTGCCTAATCAAAAACCTAAATGAACACACGTAAGATTTATTATCTTTCATATGGAATTTCAGGAAATAGTCATCAAATAAAATAGTTCCTTCAGGATGTAGAACTTGTATAAATTTCAAAAGGAATGGCTGTAAGTATTGACATTATGTATCCATAGCTTTGTATCATGCCTATATGCTTTGATTTCTTTTCTAAATTTTTGAGATTTTAATATTTTCGAAAAACACTAGACCAAATTTCCTTGTCATCAGCCATAAGCTGTGCCATGTGGAATAGTTCCAAGCCCTCATGGCTCAAGCCATGATGTGGGGGACCCTCTCCAAGGAAGACAAATTTACCAGGCAGTCCCTGGTTACAGGATCTACCAGGGCAGTTGACAGATAATTGATTCTAAGCCAAACATTCCCAAAGAGACACTTCCCTCTTATGAGCTTCTCAGGAGTTCATAATGCCTCGAATGTGGGACACTTGACAAGTTTTTATGTCAGGGAGTTCCAAAAGGTGGCAAGCAGAGGCTGACTGGTGCTAGGTTCCTAGTGGGAAGGAGACTGATTCCTGAGCTGTGGAGTTCTTTTCTCATTTTGCCCTACTACTTTTTCTTTGCCAGCCCCTGTAAAACCTGTTTCTTTGTGTTGACAGACTGCAACTTCATGTATGCAATTGAATCATTTGTTTTGCACTCATTTTCAGTAGCTTATTGTAGCTTTGATTTGACCTTTGTCTTCATTTCTCGTCTTTGACTTACACATGGCATGGCTGCTTTTTAGCCTATCTTTAATTTTTATGTTAATATATGTTCTGTATTTCCTTAGGCTCTGAGACTGCTGAGTGTTGCGTAAGATCGTATTACTGCTCAAGTGAAAAAATCTGTGAGAAAGCTCAGAGCTGAGGAAAAGGCCGATTTCTTGCTTTTCTTTAGTTGCTACAAACCTTGGTTATTGACAAAAACTTCCTTGTATACAAAAGCACAAGGGGGCAGCATTACATTAAAATAAATTGTTGCACTCTGCGTGTGTGTGTGTGTGTATGTGTGTGTGTGTGTACTGAAGAATAATCATGTAGGTAATGCTAAGGTTGCAGAAAAAAATTGTTATTTCAGTTTGTTCAGACTGCCTTATTAGTTTACTTGTCCTGATGGCATTGGTAAGCTACAGGAAAAAAAGATTCCAAGGCTGTGGAGAGTTTTTTACTTACTTTCTCTTCTGTGGCAGATCCCTCATACATCTTCCTTTCCCTGCTTTCCCTCATCAATAAATATTTATTTGTATTTTAAGGACCAGCATAACTTTTCAGAAGACTTTCTTTCATGACTAGTTGGCATGAATAACAGCTCCTTGCTCCCTCATCAATACAGGACAGGCACTGGACTGAAAAGGATTTCTGCCAACCTTGGAAACTTTCAAAATTGATCATCAAGGACCTGTTTGTAAAAGACCAGTTGAAATGGCTTGTTCTGTTGTGGCCATGCTTGTTTTAACATTCTGAACAGACTGATGACTGCAACCGGCTTGATACAGGTTCTTAAAAATGTGGTTTTGGGTAGAAATACTTGGCTGTAGAAGAGCAAGAATGTTCGTAATGACTTTGCAAGAATCTGGTCATGCCCACAGTGTTTTCATTGTTTTTCTGTCATTCATTACAAGCTGTTATTTTCCTGATTTTGAGTAATTGAAATCCCCAGCGTCTTTTTGTATGGAATTAATCATCTGAACCCCTTTCTAGAACCTGAATTCTGCTACTGTAGATTTGTCACTTTCAGTTTAAATTGACTGCCAAGGTCTGCCCTATCTTTGCTGGGTGGGTCATTTTGATGCTGTGCCCAAAGGATGCAATGTAGTAATTTTTTTTCCAGGAGGCGTAGTGCCAAGGGTGGCTGATTGAAGTGGCCCTATAACAGTTCAAAACATCTGAAATATGAAAGTGTATAGCCTGTATTTTTTTGGTTTTCAACTCTACTTAGTTTTAGAAAAGAGGAGTTGTACACTTAGGGACAAATCTAAATGCCAGTTGAAAGAATGGCATCACTGTCTAGGGAACGGTGTCAGTATTTGTTTGCAAAGACCTAACTCCAGCTATTATTTAGGTTTTGTCCCTAGGGATGCAAATATTTTCCATATTATTTGGCATCACCTTTTGGGAGCGCTCCAGAGAGTATTGTGTAATTCCACTCGTGTGAATGACTGCTTCCACCTGTGTTAATAAACCCACACATCATTCTCACAGTCTTTTATGTAATTCAGTTCTGGAAACAAGAGTTAAAAAGGCTCTTCCAAGGCCTGACTGTCGAGAGGCTGAGACCCCCTCACCAGTCAGAGGTTGATGGGATTCAGTTTCCTTGGGTTTTCTCAGAAGAGAAGCAGAAGTTAACGCACAGCATAGTTATTTGCACCTGTTTTAACTAAAATTTTGCTCAGATGAAAAGTAAAAAAATTGGTGCCTGGCTGTTAGCCAGATCTGTAACCACGAATGCCATTAATCTTTGACAGCTGTCAGTCCTCCATCCAAGGAATTGACTGCTGCCTCCTTTCCCTGCCAGAAAGGCCTGTGTAGTTTATAAAATGGGGACTTCAGGACTGAACTGCGTAAAATTGAAAGGTTGGTAATAAGTTTTTTAAAAATTTTTATTTTTTTTCTTTTGGTATGCTCAGAACCTGGAAAGATGACAGAGGACCCTGTTTTAAGATGGGAAAATTATGATAGTAACTTCAAGATCAAAATATTTGAGAGATAATTCTTTTGTTGCCCTTTTTCTTCCAGTTCTTTCATTAAGAGAAAAATACACATTTATTTTGAAGTAAAATGAATGGGTCGTGTCACTCAGTTTGAGTTCTGTCACCATGTTGCTATTATAAGTAATCTGGCCATGAACTTTGGGCTTCGAAATGGTTTTAAAACTATAAAAATATTTCCTTTCTTTCCAACAAACTTGTATCTTTGTATTTCACTCTTTCAGCTGTGTTTTTGATCTTTTATTATGTTAAGTTTAGCCTTATGTATCTGGAGTATTTTTCTCTGATTTTTGTGCTTTGCAACTGTGAGAGCCTCTCTCAGCTCTTTTTTGGTTTGTTTTTTTTTTACCAAGTTTTTAAAATGCCACCTTCCCACAGTTTTGGAAATCCATTTACATTATTGTAGCTGTCTGTTCTTCATAAGAAAACCAAACCAAACAACTGTATGGAAGCCCATTTTGGAGATTTTCTCTCTTTTTTTCTACAAACAAACATAACAACTGATACCATCTGCCCCTGTTTTTCACATGGGTCAATAGGTGTTGAGGTTATTGAGTTTTTTAATCATATCAGATCATCAAAGAGATATTTTTTTTTCCCTCAAGAGAGATTATTTGTGTGTATCTTACCAATCGCATCTGCTTCTGTAAGACATGGTTTGTATCTATATGTTCTGGTATCTTCTATCTGGAGATTTGAACAGGAGTTTTATTTCTGTCTCTCCTTCTCCTTTCTCCCCAAAAAGGCTTATTCTGATAGGAAGCAGTTTTTCAATCGAGTGACACGAGTCAGCCCACACTCGTACAGCAGGCTCACCCTTGATGGAGTGCCTGGGACTCATCTCCTCTTTCCACAGTAACATCCTGTTGAAATCCAGCTCTAGTTACCTGCCACAGTGAAAGTATACAGAACTGTAAAAAAACAAAACAAAACAAAGCAAAACAAAACAAAACAAAACCAAACCAAACCAAAAAAACAACAAAAAAACCCAAAAAACTGGAGAAAAATTTATTTGCAGGAAAAAAAAAAAAAAAAGGAACCCACTTGTAGTCCAAGCATCATTTGACTATTTTTTAATCATTTATTTTGTTTGTTTTTCCACAGTATTGGCCTGCATTTGATTCAGGTAAAGTAATATTCCTTCTGCATCAGCATACTCCCCCATTCTGAGCTGTTAACTGAGATCAATAAGTAGGGTTAGCATGAGATTTAGGACATCATCTCACATCTTCTTCTATCTCTAGAAGAAGGATAAATGCCAACTATTGAAAATTCTTTGGCTGTGCATGTGGGGCAGCTAAAAGTAAGGAGGAATTATTTTGTTCAGTTTTGCCAACAAAACCAATTTTTTGCTTTTTCACATTGTTGGGGACTAGATATCAACTTTTCTCTGGGACACCTAAGCATACTGCAAGTTTGGAGTTTTTTGAAGGGCTGGGTTGGTGGGCATTGCTTCTATCCCTGAAAATGAACTCAACAACAAGGTTTAATTTACGGTTTGTTTCTTTGATGTAGCTCTTCCTTCCACTCAAACAATATATGCTTAATAATGAATTTTTTAAAAATGTACAGCCACTGTCACTTTCCCTGAGTTTATGGGTCATTCTGTACCTCTTATAAGCTGAAGGCAAAGGGGATGCGATTCTCCAACATCTGGATTCTGAAAATACTGAAATGTTAGGGTGAAGCAGCTCATGAAAAACATCAGAAGGTCTTTTCCAGCTGAAACAATCCTATGATTCTTGCCCTTGGTTACCTGGCTCCTCACACAGTGCACTCAGGCTGCAGTGAAGTTGTGTGCCAGGGAAAGCAACATTCTCTCAGCCACTGCAAGTGGCCAGAGCCAGATCCTCTTTGAGCAATTCCAGAGAAGTTATCAAGAGTGGGAAAGCACCACTGCATTGTGTAAAGTAACACGTGTGTCTTACTACCATGTTATACGTAAAACTAACGTGTTCTTGATAAATTAGGAGGCAATTTTCCCCTTGATTTTCCTCTTGCAAGCAGCACGACATAACATTCTGGAGTGTCCAAAGGCTACTTAATCCTTATATGTTATTTGTAGGCAGCTTTTCTAGTTTTATTGTATTTTTATGGTGAGACTGTACAATAAATAGACTTATTCTCTAGGTAAAAATACAAAACTAAAGCATGAACTATTAGGTGTTCAGTAAGGTTGGTGATGTAAAGGAAGAGTAAATAGCATTTGCCTTCTGCCTATAACTGAGATTAGAGCTAAAGAATTGATCTATTATTCAGAGGTGCTGCCCTTTGTAATTCCCATTGACTTTGGGCTACATATCCAGGTACTTAAGTGAGATAAATTTTTAACACGCAAAGCTAGAAGTGATTTTTTGTCATAGGCTCCCATTTTTTCCCTGAGATTTCTCCCTTTTCAACTTTTCACTTTCTTATTTAGTTGATTGCTTTTGCTAAACTTAACCAGGTCTTAAAATCTTAATGCAATATTTTGTTACGCTTTTTTTTTTCTTTTGAAATTAATGATTAGACTAGATTAGTTCCTCAGGTTCTTTCAGCTTCCATAAAGGAGACACAAGTGTTAGGGAAAAATGGGTAATATTGCTGTGTGTTAAATTCATTTTATTCTCTCTTCTAAGTACTGGAAAAAAGGCAGATCTTCTAATTAATGCAGAAAGGCTGATTTGTATAAACTTATATGTTCCTTAGAGGTTTTAAGAGGAGCCAGCGGGCTCCGTATCTGTGTTTAAACGCACAGGCATTTTTAGCTTGTGTGTGTTGTTCAGCTGTATGGTGCAAGTTTCTGCTCTAGAAAGTCATCATGGTTCAAATACATAGAAAAAAAGTCCTGAATAATGTAGAGAAGAGCTTCCTTGGCTCGGGCTGAGTGAGCTGGCCATCTTTGCCAGCGATCTTCTCTACAACATGGGCATTGGGTATGTGGGGAGCCTTGTTTTCTGCATCCAGCTCCAAGAGCAGAGATGTTTAAGGGTTTGTGAGTTCAGAATTAAGACCCCTCTTCATGGACACATTTACAGCTCAAACCTGGGCATGACACTGAACCTCCTTGTGCTTTCCCATGTGTAAAAATGGATAGCCCTTCCTTCAGAGAATGATATCAAATGCTTTGTGAAGAAGAAACAGTTCCATAAGACATTCTGATATCAGAGAAATGGATGTTTTACAAATAAGGACAGTTGTTTACCTGAACTAAGGAGGGAAGGAGATAAGTGGGCATGGGTAAGGAAGGCAGACATACAATTTGTCATAGGAACACAGCTCTCAACATGCATGAAGGGAACAGCTACTCTCTTCCCTGAAATTTGCATGGACTATGCACAGGATAGTACTTTATTTATTTCTCCTTTTCTAAATTTAAGAAGAAAACTCTGTACTTTCTTCAAAAGGGAGCACCTCCAGTTCCTCTGCATTTGTCCCTCTTTGGGCACAGACATCATTGGACTTATTCTATTAATGGAAAACATGTTTCAGGAAGTTGATGTTGCTCAAGTGTGTCAGTCCCCTGTGCTAGACCCTTAAAAGCATGAAATTACCAGATTCAGAGACACCTCTTAACCTCCCCTCACACCCACACAGCATGTCTCTATTGACAGTGACAGATACTGCATCTTAATAGGGAACCTACTTCAGCCTCCAGCAGAGAAGGAAGCACTCTACTCATTAATCTCCTTCAGAGTATAGTCTGAACCCTTATTTACAGCCTCAGCAACATTAGCAAGCGTTCTGTGTTGACATATGCACACGGGTTAGGCGTGTCAGACAGTATGAGCTTCTGGGGGAAGCTGATGTTTTAATGAAGGCTTTGCCTCCTCCCCGTCACAGGGAAGGGCTGCCCGCTTTGCCGCTCACCATCTGGAAAGCAGCATCCCGATGGCATTCCCCATCAATCCAAGCCCACCCCTCTGGAAAAAAAAAACCCACCAAACTGTTTTGGTGAAAGGCTTCAATCAGCTTCTTGTTTCTGTGGTAGTGGACAAGACATGAAAACCCTGGACAAGAACAGGTGTTTATACAAAATGTTCTCTATTTCCGTGATGTTCAGTTACATGATCTGCGTTTGGGCCCTTCCACTTATGTTTGATGGGAAGCACTGCTTTTCTCCACTTGCCAAGATAGGAAAAAAAAAAAATCACTTAAAATAATTTCAGAAGCTTGTATGAATCACTCTGTTGTCTAACAAAAACCTGATCTGGGCAAAACACGTGCAAAGTCTTGAATGTTCTGCAGTTGAAATCATTATGTGGCAGATGTACTCAGAAAATTGGATAAGCAAATAGCTTTGTGTTTTTTGCCACCTACATTTCAGAGTGCTAGGAAAAGTCTAGGTGTTAGTTGCAAGCTTATCGTATGCTAAAAATGTAATACTGTCAATGCTACAAAAGGGCCTGTTTGTTTTGAGCTGGTTATATGTACTAAGGATTAGGAATTAGTTATTTTGGTAGGGCTTAAAGAAAACCGAGTGATGCTCTGGAGAAGAAAGGTAATGTTTAATTTAAAAACAAATATTGCTTATAGTATTAGAGGGATACTGTACACTAGAAACATGGTGCCAGTGCTCGAAATCAAAGGAGCATTGAGGCTGGTGCGTGAGACTAGAAAGTCTCAGCTTTGGCAAGGTCTTCCACTTGCAGTGATACCTCCAGGAGCACATCCATGCAAGCGTGCTGACTCAGGGTGGATCAGCTTTCAGAATACATCTCTAATATGGTTTTCCTGCTACAGATTCCTAGAACTCATCCAGGCTGGTGGGTTTGAAGGGTGAGGCAAAGACGTTTGGCTTGTCTGAGCACACCTGTGTAAAAGCACCTGGAGATATTCTGGCACCTGAAGGAGAACTGGGTGAGGCATTGCACTTCAGAGAGTTACCCAGGGGAGTGGCTGGCCAGACAGCAATGTTCTGTCTGGGTTCTCACGTTACCTACAGGAGTTAAAAAGGACATCTGGATGCTTGATTCCTCCTATTATGTCCTATCCTGCCAATAATATTGACTAGCTAAGCTCTTCTCAGAAGAAGTAGTACTGGTTTCTTTAACAGGATAGGGACAGACCCAAGGGAAACTGGGAAGCAACCTGTATGTCACTCTTGCATATAGGGCCATATATTCTGAACTCATGACTCTTGGTCTTGCTGTGGTTTATATTAGCCCATTTAATTTAATCCAGATGGGTCTCTATCTCTTTCTGTGAAATTCACTTGACCCTTCCTTGCTCACCTATATAAATTCCAATATAGATTTTTTGAGGGATATCATCTGAAATGTTTTATTCATGGTACAAAATCATACATTAGTATCACTGTGTCTGATCCTTTGAATAATGATTGCTTGAAAACATGCTTTTTATCTGATCAAATGCTTAGCAACTCCATATTGGATAAGGGTTATGGGCCATTAGCCACCAGATACAAGACATCCCTTCAAATGCAGGAGGATAGTCACCGTAACTTCTTCAAATTTATCTTAAATTTTCTCTAATACTTCATTAACTGAATTAGGGTCACCTGCTGTGTTTAACAGCATTATTCTGTATTGTTCCAATAGCCTGCATGGAATAAACACAAGATTTATCAATAATCTTAATTAGCAAGCAGTAATAAACTGACTCAGGGACACAGCAATTCACCATATTTGCTTCTATGCCCCCGTAATTTTTTCTGAAAACAATTATTACAATTAAGATATATGAGAGCAGATTTCAAAGAATGTGCTCAGCAAAGGGTCTGAAGGAAAAGCAAGGTTTTCAGATGAGCCAAGGACTATTTATATTGGACATAAAACTCCCATGAGGTCTTGCTGCCATGGCCTGTCTTGCAGACAGAGGCTGTTTGGAATTCATTCTCTTTGCCTCCACCACAAGTGCAGATGGTAGTGTGTAGTATCAGCAGCTTCATTCTGCAGGGAAGGATTAATCAGACGCAAAAGTCACAGAGATTGGTATCGCTGGTATTTAACAAGACTTGGCTATTAGGGAGAATAATAATGCACTTCTCTCATGGGTTGCTCTTGAGCTCTAAAATTCCCAGCATTTTTAAAAAAGTTGGTGGTCATTATTAGCTTTTCAGAGCACCAAAAGACAGATGCTTACTTCCATTATGACAGCATTATCACAACCCAAATATCGTGAAAAGAACAGAAATCCCCAAATGAACAAAATATGCTGCACTGCCAGTAAGTCTTCTTTTCAAGGACCCTGTGGCAATGAGTAAGCTCTTGGGACACTGAGGAGTAGGAGAGAGGAATGAAATCGTAGAGCCACGGTGCTGTGGAGTTTGGGCAGGGTGATAGTCCTTGGGGCACCACAGGGAGGGATCTGTGGAGTGGGACAAGCCTGCTTTGTGGTTTTTGAAGACATTTAAGATGTTCAATGAAGCTTCAAAGCCATGCCCATAGCCGTGGAAATGAGGCCTGTGGTGCTGTTTGAGTAATCCTGACAGGGTGACTCCAGCCCTGAGAGCAACTCCATCCTGCTTTTGGGACAAGACACCATATTCTCTGCCACCCTTAGCCCACGGGTCTTGTGGGCTGTATCCAGGGGATGGAGGGTGGCTTGAAAGGTCTTATCTAAGGTGATGCAGACCCCAAGACACTCAGAATCTGGGGCCATGCCTTCCTCAGAGCTGTTTCTGGAGAAGGCAACAGCCACGTCGTGTTTGCCTAGTCAATCTCTTTAAAAAGTAGTACTGATGACTGCAAAACAGTCAGGTTATGAAAAACAGACACCTAAAAATCATATTTGACCATAAAACTGCCCAGCATTGGTTAAATTTTGTCATGTTTTTCTTTGTCATGCTCTCCTCATACAGCCAGTGACTTCTGCCTCCTTACTTGTAATTTTTTGAGAAATGATATTATATTAGCTAGTAAAAAATTCTGCTTCATTTATGGAACATGAGCTTATTTATTTGATGCATAATAGCTAATCCATAGCTGCAGTTTCTAGCACCTCCAGGGGTAGAATATCTGGCCTTTGCTATTCTAGACCTACAAATGCACACACAGACACTCTTGCACGTACACACACACACAAAAACCCCCCTGTGCACTGATTTACTGACTCACTCTGAGAGACAGCGTATTCAACGGTTTTGGTTTTGTGATTTTCATCTCCTGGTGTTGGCAGGAAATGCAGGGTGGAAGAAGCGAGGACGTGAGCACAGCGTTTGGCGTCCTCTCTAGCTCCCAGGATGTGACCTCCAGAATCTGCTGCTGAACAATGCCGAAATTACAGGAAAGGGAACTGGCTCTGCCACTTTAGAACCAGCACAGGATTCATAAGACAATCTTTAGTACCTGTGGAAAAAACACCTAGCAGAAGTACTTGGACACTGACAGCTTGTTTCTAGTCAGCATCCCACAGCAAAGAATTATTACGTCTAACGATTATTTTTTATTTACATACACATCAACCTGACAAAATGAGGTTTATGCTTTCTCCACTTTTTAGTTTCCAGCTGACTATCATTTTCTTTTAAGATTAAATTAGTAATTTATTGAACTGTAGCATCAAGTATTTATTAGGAAATTGCTGGGTAATTTTAACTGTATCTTTTTTTAAAACATAAATCTGCATCCAAGGCCTCCAGTAACTTTGTGCGACTCTGCACCATTAATTTCTTCCAGAGTGACATTCTGATATGAGCTGAACAGATGGAATTGCAGGATTGTTCTAGCAAATTTATCATAAAAAATGCATCCGACACCTGTGTAATTTGCCTAATCATTTTCCTAATAAGCTCCCACCATTAATTATGCACGATTTCCACAATGCAATCAAGATAAAAGTAAATCTGATGACTTAATACCCTTCAAAATAATTGGTTCACCCAACACAAGGCCTCCTTTGCTTTCCACAGCCATTCCAGTTAATTAGAAAAAGGGTGCACCCTGTAGGAGTCAGCAGAATGGAGGCTGAGCGCATGGTGGGAGGCAGGCCTGCTGGTTTTTTGGGCAGGAGTCAAGGATATTAACTCATGAAAGAGAGGAAGGGCCCCCCCGCNAGTATGGCTCAGGTATTCCACATAGGCCTCAGGCAGTGTGGAAAAACGTGATAATTTAAAGGTGCTGCAAATTTCCTACACCTCGTCTGGATGAGTGAAATTAACTAGCACTAAAAGCTGTCAAATTAAAGGTTGACTTCCAGATATTAGCACCTTAAATGTCACCGAATATTCTCCGTCTCTCCCCTCCCCATCCTCCCTCCTTTCTCTCCCTCGGCCTCTCTCTCCCCTGCCCTCCCCATCCCTCCCCCATCTATTTTTTTTTTTTTTTTTTTTTTTTTTTTTTATCTATTGCTTGTCACACCA
>VZTG01001435.1:723490-742489 GCA_013397845.1 Melanocharis versteri
CCCCCCTGCCCACCCCACCCAGCAGCAAACAGATGCGATTAGTGTTCTTCAGCCATAAGAAAACTGCCTGCAGGACTCCGAGGGTCTAATGAGAATCAACTTTTCGGCGGCTGCTTTCTTTTGGTGCAGCCCACCTGTCACATCATTAGGTGCAGCATGTGCCTGGAATTCACTTTGCTAAATGAGATTTACAGGCCCCAGTGAAACCCATCCTGCAGCATTCCTGCTTCAATTAGCTAAAGATTAATTGTCTGAGAAAGGGAATGAAAGTTTTACTTCAACTGNCACACCTGCACATGCACACAAACATTATCCTACTGCTGTTCCTGCTAACTGCCTGTGCGTGCTCAGGCCAGCGTCGCTTGGTATAAATCTCTGATGTAACCATGGCTACAGAACAACTGGCAATTACAAAATTTCCTCCATTTTTAATGTTACACTAATTATGTTTGAATGTGTTTTAATGGAGAAAGGAATTGAGGAGATGAAACAGTGTTCCCTGCACGTGGAGAGTGGGGGTGACAGCCTATGTTTCCTGGATTTGACAGCTTGGGATTCAAGCCCAGGAAAGGTGCAGAACATCTTGAAATGAGGTGGTGTGCCTACAAGTATGTGATGCTCGCACCAGCACGTGAAATACGTTGGATTAAGGTTTGGAATCCTGATGATAACACCAGAACAAGACCACACCAGCTCATAACATTGGGAAAAACAAATCACAGCTTAACTGGAACTTTGTTTCAAGACTAAAAGATGGCTGCTTGTACTGCAGTGCCATTGCTTGGGATGTCCTGCTAGACAAAGGTGAGGCTTCAAATCTTAAGCTGTTTTTTTGAAGAATCATACAATCATAGAATGCTTTCAGTTGGAAAGCAGTTTAAAAACCACCTATTTCCAAACCCCCTGTTGTGGGCAGGGACACCTTCCACTAGACCAGGCAGCTCAAATCCATATCCAACCTGGTCTGGACCACTTCCAGGCATGTGGTATCCACAGCTTCTTTGGACAACCTGTTCCAGTGCCTCATCACTCTCACAGTAAAAAACCTTCTTCCTTAGCTTTTGTTCAGCTGTGATTTTGAGTTAGAAACTGTTTTCCTTCTGTTCTGCATGGTATAAAATAGATGGAGTGTGAGGTGGTTTCCGTGCTTATGCATTGTGTAAAGTGGTATGCACTGACTGCAGAAAGCTTTAGGGGATCAAAAGGCCAAAGAAATATTATTACCCATTGTGCTCTCAGCCCTTAGGTCTGGCATGTCTGCTTGTGTGCCATCTCTGGCTCTGTGTCGTCCAAAATTGTAGCTCATGTCAACAAATTTGACTGAGGCCAGTTAGCCCTTGCAAGAGGGTGCCTCCTGAGCCAGCTGAGGTGTGGGAGGCACAGTTCCAAAGCTCTTTTTGGATTTCAAATTATTCTGGGGCTGGGCATCAGCCTCAGGGCTTTTCACCAGCAGAACCTAGTGGATGACCTGCCAGGGCGTGGTTACGGCTGTGTCTTGTGCTGGTGTTGGTGTCTTAGGAGAGTAGCACACCACTTCTGGAATTCTGAGCTGGGGTCACAGGGCTGCCGTGCAACAGGTGTGAGTATTTGAACAGTGAGGCTTTTTTATAAGACTGATTTGGTTCCATTTTACTTGGGGGGAATCAAGAAAAAAGCCCCGGCAAACAACATTTTGCATCCTGCTGCTCCATCTCCTTCCCTAACCTGGTAATTTAACATGCACGCACACCCACTGCTGAAGGTGGGGTGGGGATACTGTTACAAATTTCCTCGCAGCAGTGAGCTCTGGATCCCAGCTGTGTCTTCAGCGGCATGAGCCAGCTTGATTATGCTAAAGCACCCCTGGATCCCTTCCTCTTTTGTTTCAGTCTACACAGGGTTTTAAAGCTTAAACATTTGACATGCTTGGGTAGTTTCTTCTCTAATTTTATCCCAGCTGACTGTGCAATGAGTTTAACTCAGAGCCCTTAGGTGCAAGCCACTTTCCACAATGTATATTAAACCTTATAAAACTAGCCTGTGTGTCATTATCCAGAATATAATTACCTATATTGGAATTTGGCCAGGATACTGGGGCTAATATTGTTAGCCTTGCAAAAATTGGCGCGGGACTTTCTAATGACCACATGTGGTCAGTGCCATATGTTTCCAGCTCATCTAAAGGATGGTGTCTCTCACACTGCCATGCCCCCTTGAAATCACTTCAGGGTAGGAAAGCAAAGGCTCAGAGGCCAGGCAGGACAGACAGTTGCTAGTTCAGAGACTGATGACATCTTTGATGTGGAGCAGAGAGAGCTCTGTGGCAAACCCCAGCGCTGCATGGCCAGGAGCTCTTACTGACCCACATTTCCATGTTCCCTCCCTCTCTTTTGCCAGCCCTCAAGCCTTCACAACCTAGCCAGATGAGAAGAGTCTCTGCCCTTTCTGGAGATGAGGTATTTTATGTAAAGCTAATTTTTTTACTGCTCATCACACAAGTGATTTCATCCACGCAAGGTATTACTTTAGACAAGAGTGGCCTAAACCACAAACTCTGTTGGAAATGTTCTGTAAAGCCCTTTTATTTTTGAAAGTTCCATGTGTTGTGTGTCAGACAGTCATAGCATACCCTAAGCTAGGATGACTGTGCTTTAAAGTAATTAAGCTAACATTAATATTCTCATTAAAGGGAAATCTCATTTAAATATATGGTGCAATGTTTCCATGTTTCCTTTCTATGGCACTAGGAAATTTGGGATAGACTCTGTCTCAGACCAAACAGAGTACTTTACCACTGCTCTGGTCAGTCTGATGAGACTCATCTCCATCCCACTCTTCAAAACGTTCATAAAAACATGAAAAAGAATTGGGTTTTGAGCACCTCTGGTAGAATGTCATTACAGGGTTCAAAATGGAATTTGCGCAGCTGTTCCCTTCTAATCCTGACAAGAAGAAGCATTCAGTGTTCTCGTCCTTTCTCAGTTTCTTCTTTGTCTCCTCCTTTCTCTTCTGAGTCTCCTCAGAGAGACCAAGTCACCTCCTCTTGTGCTGCCTATGGGCATGATGTTCTCTCCCCACTTTTTTTCTTCCCTCTCTCCTTTGAACTAAGCCGTATTCTCTTCAAATTGTACAATGAAACCCTCCATTTACTTTAGCCCGCGATAAAATAGATTTTCATTATAAAACATTTGATGTTACTGCACCACTTCTAGCCTGCATGGCTTGTTAAGGCACGAGTGGTGGTAGGAAAGTGATGACCTAACACCTCTGTTTTAAACCTAATTCTCTCTTGATTGTCAAAAGTTGTGAAAAAGAAATCAAATCTATTATTGGACAAGGTTATCATTAAGGAGGTTGGCAAGCCTTCATCTTTACAGCCTTCAGCTTTACAGCTCTCCTCTGCTTGAGAGATCATCGTTTGGCTTTAACGATCTGTCTTGCCACAGGTAGTGTTTAATCTCCCCTTTTTGATTAAACTAATAGAGATGGTTTTGCCAAGTCATCTCCAAGGCTCTGTTTCCTTCACGCGTCCTGGATTTTTGACTTTGTTACAGCCTTTTTACTCGAATATAATACAAGTTGGTGTTTGTGACTTTGGCTGTTGATCTCTTCCTAATAATGGTCAATTCATATAATTGTGGCTCTATTTACACGCGGTGGAGATGTGGCAGAGGAGCATAAAGAAAGAAGTAGATCAAAAAGTTATTTTAGCTGGTAGCAACTTTATTCCCTCTTCCTGAGATCTTTGACCTAGGTCAGTTTGGGACTTACTATAACTTGCATCAGTTACGGCTCAACTTTTTATCAAATTTCAGAGATGAATGCTTTCCTGTAAAAGACTAAATTACCTACATAAAATCAAGCTTAAGGAGGAGGGCAGTTTTTAGGGTTATATCCTTGTGATGTTTCAACCAGGAGTATTTCAGTCAGTCTGGCACAGGAGGGCTCTGATAGAGGCAGGTTTTCAGTGCAGATTTCAGCGCTTTGAAATTCACTGTTTTGAGAGTGATAGTAAAATGAAGGCAGCAAGGGATGGGGGAGATGAGACAGTGTGATTTACTGGAAAAATCTGGATCTGTTGGGGAAGAAAGGGCTGCCTGCATTCAATACAACTGGATGTATATTTAATTAATGGCAGAATGCCCAGCGCTTTTGGAAAACACTTACAGACCCAAAGAAATAATTCATTGTACGACAGATCCCTAGCAAAGGACCTAACCTGATCCATGCCAGGACCACTATCTAGCTTGGTTTCTCCCAACTTTTTATGTTGTGATGCATATTTTCAGCCCTTCTTGAGGCCAAAATCAATGAGTGCAAAGCCTGTTTTGTAGGAGAATGGTATCCAGTTATACTCACTCCATCATAAATTCATAAAATTTCTCTTTTTGCTGTTTTGTGATATTGTTTTGGGGTGTTTTAGGTCTGTTTACTAGGAACTTATGCACACCCATGTCTCTGGTATAATGAGGTTGTGGAGATGCACAGCAAATTATATAAAGGCCTCTCTATGCATTCAAAATAAATTGTGGAGTTGATGATTAACTCTGCAAAAAAAGTTGACTACTTCTAGAGCAAGGTGGCTTGAGAGACAGGAAAATCTATTTGTTTTCGTATTTAAAAGACAAATAAGTGCAGAACCATAAATAAGGAGGCAAAGCACGACTATTTACCACACAAATGCGTATTAAGCAGCACTCTATGGGAACATTTTGCAATTTGTTCCTGAGAGTATTGCTGACCTGTGTAATTAAGTGTGCAGTAAAACGAAGGCCTTCTGGATGGGTCTGGTGATATCAACTCACAGGCTGCTGTGCAGAACACCTGGACAGTTGCAAAGGAAACGATTTCATTCTAAATGTTGCTTTTCAGGCCTGTGTTCCGGAGGTTTGAGGCCCACAAAGAGGAGATCTTGCTGTCTGAGGAAAACAGTATTACATCAGAAGTCTGAAAACACGTTTTGGGCTGTTTGGTGGCTTTTGTTTTGTTTTGATTTTGGGGGCCCCCCCCCTTCCCCAGATTATGGCAGTATTTTCTCAAGGGATTTCTATTTTCTGCTGAGGAAAAATTTAGCTTCAGTGAACTTTTCTGGTATAGGTATTGTTATAACATACACACCACTTTTTAAGTGTTCTTCCACTCTGCCTCTGGCTGGTCTTCTAAGGAGTTTCCATTCTACAATTTAGGTCCCTCCTACATATTCCATTAAATCTTACTGATTTCTAATGATGTTTAGTGTCTTCTAAGAAAGAGGCGAAGGAGGCAGTATCTTAAGAATCTTTAAAATACAACTTTCCCATGCTGGTACAAAGCCCCCACATTTTTTTGTTTGTTTGTTTGTTTGTTTCTACTCTGAATAAATTATTCAGTAATGTTGGGTTTATTACCACAGCTATTATTTGCCTTTCAGACTGTCAGGCTTGGAAAAGGAAATCTGAGGCCATTTCAACCCCAAAAGTTGAAAAGCTCAGAGCTCCTTCTGGGACATCCTTGCTCCCAGCTGCAGTGAACAGTAGGAGACTATTCTCTCTCTCTTTTTTTTTTTTTTTTCTTTAAAGCTCCCAGTATTTCTGCTGATACCTAAATAGAGATTGCTGACTTTTTGGTATTTCTGAAAATGTCTGTCTTGTCTTAGCATCCTCAGCAAACGGGAGCTCAAGTCTAGCAAAAATTTGGCTCCGGGTCTGTATACTTGTGGCAACTTCCTCTGTGAATAGTGAGCTCTGTTGTTAATTAATGCAAGCTGTGTTATCATTTCATCTACTGTTGTTCCTTCTGTTAGGCCAATTTTCTGTTTATTATAAGTATCACAGTAGTGTTTGTAGGCCTTAGTCAAGAACTTGGGCCTCATGGTATACGGAAAAAATAGTTATTAATAGTTTCCTTTTTTAGCTTGCTTTCTTAAGGAAACACAAGTTATGCTGTCACGCTCTTTGTCTGGCGGCCTGCTCCAAATAATTTTGGAGTCTTTTAATTAATTTCAACCAAAGTTTACTGCGGGAGTTCTACCAATTTTGTGGAAACTAGCTACCAGCAAGAAGAAAAAGTGATGCAGGTTAAGGCTCCTGCTGCAAGGAAGAGTTTGCGGTGAGCTCGTGTTAGTTTCTTTTTGGGAGCAGACGTGCTGGCTGGCCAAGCAGCATAAATATATCTCTTGTGCTGCCTCTTCCCTATTCAGTAATTAGGAAATCCAGGAGGGAGGTTCTGTGCTGTGTCCTCATTTTGAATGAGAATGAAGGAGTGGAGGGAGGTTGGAAGTAGCATAGAGGAAGACTTGGATATATTGAGTGGGGATTTGGGAAACAGTCTTCATTAGCTCTGCTGCTCTCAGATTAACTAACTAGATTTATTTTTTAGTGTACTTGGGAGTGCAGATATTCACGAGGATTTTAATGGGAGGCTTCCTAAGGAGAAATGAGAAGATCCTTGGGAAATTCTGGAAGTGATGATGATGATTTTCACTACTAGTGATGGTAGTTTCATTTGCATGCAATGTACAAGCAGATCATTCAAACTGGTGCACATTTGTGCACATTTAAACATGCACAACTGTACACATTTAAATCATCAGTTCTCTACTTTTATTCTGAGTTCATTTAATCATTTATAAAGTCACCTGAAATTTTGTCAAAGATAGCTAATTTTCCCAAATCTGTAATAAAAATCACAATGTCATATGTTTAACTAGGAGATTACCATGAATAAATGCACCTCAGAAAAGAGGAAATAATTTTCTTTTCCTTCCTTTTTTCTACCTTGGGGTCCTAGAGAAAACTCATTTTAGGTATCACAGTTGCTCTGTATTGACTGGGTAATAACTTATCAAAAAGTAATAAATGCTTCTCTGGTTTGGATACCATTAGGGTTTGTTCCTTTTTTTGTTAGCATTTTTTATTTCATTTAGCATTTTAATATTAAACTAGTGTTCTGGCTGAACTCCAGCTTCTGGACAAATTCCAGCTTAAGTAATGACATCTTATGCAATGAATTTCCCTATCTGGCATTAATTGGAAGAGCTATTCTTCACTTCCTGTCCTAACATGATCTATAACGTTGCCATGTGATGTAGGTTACTTTGGTCAATCCTGGAAATTGCTGCATTTTAGTAGATAAATACATATGCAGTGGGCAATTTTCAGAAGGCAGCAGCTAGAGAAGTGTCCCATGGCCATCTTCCAGGATGCATCATCTACAAAGCCTGAATGCTGCCCTCGCTCAAATAAAAGTGCTGCTACTCAAGCAGCAGTAACCACATGCTCCTCCAGTAGCTGGAAACCTTAAAAAAAGGGATTGTAAACTTGAACTCTACCAACAGGTGTTAAAATGGTTCTTTTCAGCTGGAATGACAGGTAGGCCCGGGGTTAAAGGTTCTGAATTTACTTCAGGGTGTCCCAGGGACCTGGGCTGGCCTGGTAAAGCCCAGCAGGTAAGTTCTGTCCATGTGTGGGTGGCCATTCCTTCGTTCATGTGGCTACAGAGGGAAGGAGGAAGTCTTTGCACACCATAAATCAGGTGAGAATTCTTTACTGCTGTTTTTTTGCAAAATTAAATTAAATTTCTCTAATCTCAAGTGCTATTTACAATATAAATTATCTCTGTATATTCAGTCTGTTAGCATCCAAAATAATTACAGCCAGAAAATCTGCATCTATTATTGTTTACTGTTTACAGACCCTCATAAATTCTTGGGAGTTTTTGGCCATTTTGGCTGCCTGTTCTGTGTCTGCCTTCCTCTAGTTCTATGCTGAATTTCAACATGTAGCCTTAACTATTGAGAACATTTTCTTCAAATTCTGTTTGCTTTGCAAGGCAGTCTGAGACCTGCATAGAAGACAAATTTAAGAAAATTGGTTTAATAATGCTATGAACAATTAAAATGTGCAAGCTCTCTGGGACCACTTTGTTGGATACATAGAACATAAAGTAACATTTTTTTTCATCTTTCTCAAGGTTAGCATTGCTGTGGGGCAGAAGGCTGGTTTATGGTAACGTGGCTAATTATTTTGCATAACTACATGTTAAGTTTCACCAACATTTTTAAAACTCATGACATAATTTGATGAGCATCTGATCTGTGTTTCATATCAGGAGCCATCAAGCCTTACTT
The DNA here is from genome assembly GCA_013397845.1 of Melanocharis versteri. Taxonomy (NCBI): domain Eukaryota; kingdom Metazoa; phylum Chordata; class Aves; order Passeriformes; family Melanocharitidae; genus Melanocharis; species Melanocharis versteri. Next base: position 731,577 of record VZTG01001435.1, read on the forward strand.
GATATTCTGCCATCCCAGCAGTGTCACCATGAGCTAGACACCTTTACTGCAAGTCCTGATATAAAGGTGATGGGGGAATTGACTACAGTCCTACTGTCCCATACCTTATTGCTACACATGTGCACTTTATTTCTGAGACAGACTGGTGTACCTTCATGTTTCAGCAACTGTGCCTTAGTACACCAAGGTCTTGGTGCCTATCAAGAACATCTAGCACCAGAAACGTCTTTTCAGATGTAAAATCTGGCTAATTCCTTTTTTTACCCTTCATCCCCACTGAATCTGGGGTACGGTGACATGCATTTCTTGTAAAAGAACTAGAAAATAGGGGTGGAAATGTTTCTGTGTGCTGTTACTGAAATGAGAGTTTACTGAAAGCTGACTGGATACCAGTACACTTTCCGTGACTGTCCATGTAAGTTAGCTGCTAAGAAAATCCAAATTAAAATTTCATTATACGATAAAACAAACGAACACCCCACCCTTATTTTTGTTTGTTCAGAAATCTTTGGAAAGTTGCCATTGAGCCCTGAGTACAGGTCGTTACAGGGTATTAAATAGGTAATGAAAGCGGTCTTAATATTTTGGTAAATTAAACAATAAGGCTGACCCTCAAACAGAGGCTTAGCATGGCTTTTTTGCAGGCAATGTGTACCCTGATATATGGGCTGGCTGGCTGTAGATCAAAACTGGAGGTTTTATTGATTAAAGTCTTCCTACGGTGGGGATTAAAAAGGCATGTCTTATCTCACTATCTATTTGAAAGATATAGATTCCTGTTATTTGCTGAAGTAAGGGAATGCTGGCAGTATCAAGTTCTTTACATGAGGACTGACATGACTAGGTGCTCCTTTGAAGATTTAATTCACTATGGTGGAGGAACAGCCCAGCCACTCTGGGAACAGAACTACTCTATCTGGACAGCCCTTTCCCAGCTCTGTGACTGCATTGGACTGGCTCTGAACCCTCTGAACCTTGGATGTGAGCAGGTTGGTTTTGGTTGGGCTTTTTTTTGGTTGGGTCGTTTGTTGCAGTTTGGCTTTGAATTTTTCTTTTTTTTTTTCTTTTTCCCAACTACCGTCTTGATTTTTTGTTCATTTGCAAGTAAAATTGAGTGCAAATTGGTTTTCAGTTATAGTCTTCACTTAAATCACTGCCACCATTGAGAAGACATCCAGAGACACACCTAGCCCAGAGTCTCGCCCTGTGTAGGTGAAGCAGCAGGAAAACTCTGTGAAGCATTAGTATGTCCCATATGAGAGAATTTAGGGGATGTCATGTGGAGCAGCTTCATTCATTTTTGGTCCTTTTTCAACAAGGACCAAGTCAGTGAGCCCAAATTAAGAAACAACAACTTAGCAAAAGTAGCCTTTCATCCTTTTAAATCTGTCGTGGGTTTCTTTATGAAATTCTTGGAACTGCACAAGTGTTGGGCAAATAATGCGTGCATATAAATTACTGCCAGTGATTTTGTGATCAGTAGCATTAAGTTCTCCAGAGAATAAACTATCAGTATTCTGAGCAAGGTACACCCAAGCTCCCTTTCAGGGTTAAAGGCTTAGTAGGAGTTGCCATGAAAAATCCAGTGAGCAAGCAGGGTCGAGCACCACCCCACACAGGACAGAAGGCACAGAGGCCACGTGCTTGTCCCCCTCAGTACCTTGATCAATTCATGCAGCTGGAAACCTCCCATCAAATGTGACTGTTTCTAAGGCTTCCTGAATGTCATTGTTCCTACCTCTAAAGCTGAGTGGAAAATAACAATTCGGTTTTTCTGAGAATTTACTCTCCTGATTTTTTTTTTTTTTACATTTACACCGTACAGAACAAAATAAATATTCTTTCCTCAGTGTGGCTGGGATGGGGGCTGACAGTTTAGGAGCTGGCTAGGTTTCTGAGGAGTCAGAGAAGACTTCTGGCAGTAAACCAAAGGGTGTCCAGTTAGAAACCAACTGATAGGAGGAAGATTTCAAAACCTAAGTCCTGTTATGATCCTGCAGTTCTGACTGATTTTTGGCAGTACCTTATTAAAGCTTGACTTTGTCACACCAGAATGTTTAGATGTCAACAAGTAAAACTTTTTTGAACATTTGCTTACCTCCATATTAAGGTTAATGGGTATCAGATCAAGCAGGTAGCATCTAAATCATGCATGACTGCCATATTCACAATAATGGTGTAATGTGTGTCTGACTGGATTTTTGAATCTTTTGTAAACTATTGGACTAAATGAACTATTCATTTTCAAATTCCTGTTTCTCATTCATGATTCTCTTCTTTCTCATATGAAAATTCAGAGGGTATTGTTTCTGCTTTCTTGCCTATTTTTTCCCATTTACTTAAAAAAAAAATCCACTAATGGTTATGGTATGCTAATATTGCTTTATAGTAATAAGCTATGAAGCCAGGATAGTGTTGCAGTCATTGTGCTTTCATCCTTTAGTTTAGGGATTAAGGTCAAAGCCAAAATGATATTCAGATTTTGAGTGACCACCTTCTTTGCCCACATACAGATTGAACTCTAGAAAGCAGGACTCAGCACAGAAAAAACATAGCCACACAGGAACAGTTTTGACTTCTTTCTGAGTCCTAAATTCCCCGTAAATAGAGATTCTCTTGTTTTATCCTGGTCCATTTTACACACGGCCCATAAGGGGGTGCTCTGAAAGACTAACAACATCCATGTGTGGTCTATAAAAACTGCAGATCATAGGCCATGGGTTTATCTCCACGAAGCATAATCATGGCATGCTTTTTAGTAATCTCCCTATTTCAGAGAACATGGTGGTCTTATTCAGTGGGATGGACTTTAATGACTCGGTAACTCCTTCTGATTACTAAATTTGTGGTCTTAATTCAGCAGAAGTACCTGTGCTATGCTTTTCCCCATACTGAATTCTACTCAGTTAAGCTATGTCCAAAAGAATTAAACCAGAAGGCAAATGCAGCGTAAACATTAATTTTGAGTTCTTATGATTAATGCGATTGATTTGTGAATGGATGAAATTATATTGTAAAGTTAATCATTAGAGAAAATAAATGCCTAAAGGATCTAAGCTTAATATATTGGGCTTTTCTTTTCACTGAGTCAATATAGATTGACAAGCCATATTTCCCATTCAAAGAAATGTTAAACATGTTTACAGATTTCATGAAAGACTCTGAAGACAACATTGCTTTAACAACGTTTTCTGTCAAAGGCTACAATAATAACCTGATTTCTACTCTCAGTCATGCTGGAGTACCTGTCAGAAATGGTAGAGCACATTGCTTAAACAGAGTAGAATTTGGCCTAGCCATCTGGTAGTGCTGCAAAAAAATATGATTGTGTGGGGGTTTTCTTTATTTTGTTGGTTTGGTTTTGGCTTTAGAGGTGAAGCTGACACGTTGTTCAGACCTGCCAGTTCCTGTGGCACATCCAGTGCAGCACACTGACACGAAAGAGTGGAAACATCCCAGGGAAAGGTGCTGATGTTTTTGGCACAGCATCGTGTTGCAGCAAACGCACCGTGCCTCTGTGGTGTTGATGAGTGTCCTCGTGGCACAGTAGTGCTTCCCCTTGTGCTGGGATGTTGTGGATCCCTGTGGAAGTGCACAGCATCCCTGTGAGAGGGGGAGATGGATCCTGACACATTCCCTCAAAGCTTGAAGCATTCATTGCACAGCTGCTGCTCTAGGCACGTTGTCTCATCCCTCACATCCCTCAAGTAATAGAAAGCTGTGGGACCCTTACATTGTATAACTAAAATATTCTTTTATAGGTGCATGCCTTTAAAACCAAATAATTGCATACCTTATTTAAATATTAGGAGAGAATTGGAGTTAGAAGCTCAAACTTTTGGAAGTCTGGAGTTGTCGTGGTTAGTGTTTCATTTGCTGTCCGTGAGAGACAATCGCTTGGGATGTTACGTTTTGTTAACATATGTTAGCAAACTAAACTTGCTTGCTTGAGGCAACCCCAGGATCCGCTGGTAGTCCACAAGTTATTGGAGACTGTCTATGACTTTGATGGCATCCTTACTTCTCTTTGACTTCGTTGTGACTAAAGATCTGAAGCCTTCAGGAGTCATTAAGGAATCATATACTATTTGTCAGATACTGAATGGTAATAACATACAAGTTTTCTCAGCACTTCTGTGAGATAGGCTGTGTTGGATGACAAGCAGTGTATTATAAATTCCTTTCATGCGCTTCTGGATCGTACCAGATCCGACACACGCAATTCTAAGACTGTCACCATGTTTTATATTGCATTAATTCAGTATTTCTCATAGTTTGAGTTTCAGTAAGCAGAATTTGAGAAATAGAAACTAGTCACAGTGTTAATTTTCTATATCGGCTCTGTTTCTTTCTTCCATGTAGAATGGCAAGACAGTGTTTCATTTCTATTTACAAGTATGATGTAAAGATGAATTAATTATTTGGAAAATCCTTTGAGATTACTTAGCATTGAAAAATGCAAATTATTAATATTCTATTATTAAATTCTACTATTATACTTGGTGAAAATAATAGAGCATATCCTAAAGCAAACAAGTGGGAGAGTCTGATTAAAAATGCATGGACAATTTTAAATTTCAATTTTTCTGACCTTATAGTACACCTGTGCTCGATTATATCATCTCAGTTTTTTGATATTTTCTGGTATGTTACCTGTTTTGAGTAATGGAAAAATATTTTCATTTGTTATGCTTAGTTTTTTATGCACGTTTTGCAATTTCTTGTTTTGAGCAGAAACAGAAATGCCATGTTGAAGAGAAGAGTAATTTTCTAACTTGCATTGCTTACGTTTTGTTGTTGAGGCATGTGTAACCATTAAAAGAAAAAGTCAAACCTCAATTAAGATATCTCTGAGCTTTGAGTAATTAGATGAAGTCTGTAACACTTTGGCACTAGGGATTATTGTTTGCTTGCGTGCTTCAAGCACAAGTTTGGATGAAGAAAATGAACTTTCCTGGAGATAGATTCAATTTGCTTAAAAGAAGGCACAATACAGATTCATAGAATCATGAAATAATTGAGGTTAGAAAAAAACGTTTAAGATCATGGAGCATTTCTTGTAGCACCCTCCATTCCCTGTCAGGTAAATACAGCTGTCTGGATGGCTCCATTTGGTGAGTCACAGCACATGGGAAAGCCCAACTCTCCACTTACCCTTGTTACTTCTTTAACAAGTCATCACCTCACACTTCTGTTACACGGAGATCTTATTCTAAAAATATCTATTACGTGGGAAGATTGCACAGAACTGATCTAACAGTTTGGCTTAGTGCTTTTTCGTCTGTTTGGTTTTGTTTTTTGTTTATTCTTCTCCCTTCTCAATGAGATTAAAACCCCAACACAAAAACAAAGCAAAACACAGAGGTTATCCTTATTATATTGCCAGATTGGAACAAATCAGAAATGTCAATATCTTGAAATACATAATCTGATCTTTGAGACCCCAGGGCTTCTCTATAGGCAGAACTTCTAAGTGCTGATGCCACCCCAACCAGTAAAGATGTTTATTGATTTAGATTTGTCAATGCTTAATTATGCACCATTACAGAAATATATGATGTCAATGAAAAAGAGGGATATATGAATAAAAAATTCTTTGCAGCAGAACAACTGCATGCAGAGCAAAGCTTTTAGTGCTGGCTTTTAAAATGGAACACTTTTAAAAAATATATATATATAAACAATTTCACCCACAAGAAGGGTTTAAATTTTTGGGAGGAGGAAAAAATCATACATGTTAGGAGGACAGCTTCTTGTTTTGTGTGTTCAGATGTCCACTTGCATACAAAGAAATATGGACATGTCTCCTCTGTAAATACCATCAGGTCCATGTGTAAGCATGGTTACAGACCTGAAAGATATTTTAGACAAAGGAAAACATAGGTAAAAAGAATTGATGCTGCAGTGACCTGGCTCCCATTAAGGTGACACAGGATTATTCTGGGAATGAATGAATCCTGAAAGTAGCCTAGGAATTACAAAAGGTCTGAAAACTTCCTTCACTGAGGATGTGGGCTGCAGACCTCCATTTCTCTGTGGTGCTACTTCCTCTCTAGGTTTCTTTGGTTGTTTTTGTTTGTTTGTTTGTTCGTTTTTGTTTTTGGTTTTGGGGTTTTCTTTGTTTTTTTGGTTTGTTTTTTGTTTGGTTTGGTTTGGTTTGGTTTGGTTTGGTTTGGTTTGGTTTGGTTTGGTTTGATTTGGTTCAGTTTGGGTTTTTTCCCAGTGTGTAGAAGTTTCTTAACAGCAAGGAGGAGCCCAAGCTTCAGTATCCAGATCTGGCTGCAAGCATCCTTAAATTTATTAAATATATATTATCTTTGGTTTTAATAATGGGGTAACAAGCAGGAGAGTAACAGTTGGAAAAACTATGTGAGATCTCCAGTTAGTCAGATAATATTGTTGACTCATTTCTTCGAAGTCATTACAAATTCAGTGTGTGAAATCTTTGAAAATTATCTAATTGGAGAAGTTGTCTTGCATTTGACCATTCTCTTTTTGCAAGCCATTGATCTGCTGATATATTACAGTCAACCAGCTCAATGCACCATTGAGATATTTTATTGTAATATATTAACAGAGTAATGGTCATTGATTGATACCAGGAGAGCAAAGGAAGATTTCTTCTGTATGTTTTGCTTAAAATAAAATATACTGAAAAAAAAAAAAAGATATGCTGGGCAATATTCTGTTCTCACTCCATGACAAATCCAATACCATTTCATCGACATCTGTGGGGTTTCTCCAGAGTTAAGGTGGCATGGCTGAGAACAGAATTGTTCTTGCATGCACCAGCATGCTGTCAATATGCTCAGGTGCTTTGTTTGTGTTTAGACGGAAATCAGATACGCAGTTATAATTTGGGTCAAAATTAGCTATGTTAGTTTTCAGTCAGTTTATATTTAAACATGTGCATGTATGTCCGTGTGTGTGTGTCTTTGACTAATGCAGGGGATGAATAAAGGATCTGGCTCAGTCACATTCATTTCTTAAGCCAGCTTTTGCTGCTCTTCCTTTTTTTAAGGCAATTTTTATAAGGAACAGCTTTGTGTCACGGAGAACTGTTGCCATGCTAAACGTATCTCAGCCCTGATCTAAAGGGAGCATTTCCACTGGAAGAAAAGCAGCATTGTTTAGTCTTTAGGTCAATTGAATCTTTGGCCTCTCTGCCAAGCCTGTCAGCACTGGTGCCAGTTACTGAGCGTGGTGATTTTTATGATATCAGCGCTTGTCTTCCGGGGATTGCGCCACGGCCTTCGTGATCATTTTCTACAATCCACCACAGGGCAGAGCCTTTCCAATCCCTGCACAACGGGACTGTTTTTCTGGTCGGATTCCTGGAAGTCCGTGCTGCTGCAGTGCTGGTGGTGTGCATGCTCGAGATGTGCAGTTCATGCTTTTTTGCATGAAAATTCAATCTTTTGGCAAAAGGCAAGTTAAAGGAACAGGGACGTTAAAGCTCATGCACTTTGCAGCATGGAGCCTGGCGTGTGAGTGGCAGATAGAAATTTTTCTGACTAACGTGTTCATGACCATGTGTTGGAGCCTGGCATTCTCTTGGACTGAATGCATTGGATTTTTTTTCTTTTTTTTCTTTTTTTTAGTTATTTAGGAAGTTAAATTAAAAATGTAAAAATGATGAGGTGTGTAACATCTTAAGTGACATTGAAATTCTGGGTTAAAATATGTAAATTGTAGATGAGTTACAAATTGCTTTAACGGATCCATTTAAAATAATGTTTTTGCTGTAGTGTTTTGTTTAGGGTAATAACACAGAAATAATTTGCCTATCCATTTTAACTCTCATTTCTATTAAGGTTTTCCAGTTCTTTCATCTTCTGTTATATGGGTGGTTTCACATTTTGGTTTTGTACCTTTTTCTCTGCTTTTAGACATTATTATATATTAGAACCTCATGGTTTTGTTTGGGTTTGCAGGACTTAAGAAGAATGAACTGTATTAAAAATTCTCCACTGTAGTTCAAAAGAGGCTCAAAGGAAACATTTTTACCCACATTACCATTCCTCCTGAACAATTTGTTACCTCTATTTATATTCACAATTTACACCATACATTTTTGAAAGCAAGTGCGGCCTTTACTCAGTATTCATGCAAAAAGACATTTTTCATACGACTTCACAGCCTGTATAAAATTTCTTATAAGGATCTGGAGTAGTACTAGTCAAACTTGCTTTCACCTCTGACTTTGCAATGATCCTGTATTTAAATAGCTAAATATAAAAAGAGATAAGACTTGACAAATCTATCTAGAATCTAAAATTCCCTATTTATTTGGGCGCAAAATCTGGGAATTTTGGCTGAAGAAGAGTATATCCCAATTAGTTCCACATAGTCTCTGCATGAATTGTAGCTCTGATCCATTATACCCCAACTCTGAAGTGCTACCTACTGCTATTTGTGTTCACAGGATTACATTTTATATGGCGTATAACGATGCCTCTTCTTGGTAAGAGGAGCATTAACACTGAAGAGCTTGGAAGGTACAAAAAAAATGGAGAACAGCTTAGAGAGAAGCTCGAATGTTGTCCAGTGTATAATGAATAATAAGCTGCATCATATTAAAATATAAATTTATGTATGCTTATGTGTGTATATATACGCAGTGCTTTTATTTTCCAATTTAAACCCGATTATTTTCCCATTAAAAGAAGTGGTTTTCTGCATAAAGAAAATTGCTTAGCTTGGAATCATATTTTGGCCTGGTCTACTCCTGAACAGAGTTGAAATCTGCACTTTTAGACCTTTAGTTGTGACATTACATTTCATATTGCCTGAGAGTTTATGAAGATGTTTGTGGGGTGGGGCTCTTTTAAGCAAACTTTCTTCCTCACTAGTTCTTGCTAAATTGGTTTCCATTTTAGCCATATGGAATTGTCTTAGTTCTTGAAAACATCCTTCACTGAATTCTCCATCACGCTCTTCCCTATGATGGTGGTTTTATTTATACAGCTGCTGAAATGCTCACTGTGAAGTATTACACTATATTAAGGTCTCATGCTCTTTTACTTTGCTTCAGACTCTGTTCCAGTTTGCTGAAAAGTTATTCTGTGGTTCAAAATCCTTTAAGTAAATGTGGTCTTGTTTTTGAGCTAATTTTGGCTGGTTTGAGGAAGGCAGAAATACTTTTGTTAATAATACATTAATTGAATGGATTTAATTTTTCTTTGTTCATATCTTGGTTGTAAATGACATCCATTTTAAGACTGTGTTTCCCACTCAAAATTGCCTAGCAAATTTATCTTTGACAAATTCTTGCTTGTGGAGTGCCATTACACACCTAAAGTATTATTTCTGAATGTATTTTTCAGGCTGATGGGGTCATTTTCTTCCCATATATTTAATCCTCTATGTGATGCATTTACTATTCTAGAGTGACTGAATGAAGAAAATATGCTGACTTTTTTTTTCTTTCCTTTTTTTTTTTTTTTTTCCAGAAAAAGATAAGTAGAAGCTCAGGTAATTTAATTAGGATACATTAACCTTTTTTTTCCCCCTCAATTATCCAGCCACTCTCATATTCTGGAAATGCTCACAAACACCAGATTTACAAAAAAAAAAAAAAATCTTATTTCCTTCTGACTGAGGGATCATGACCTAAATTGCTGAATGCTAGACTTTTTTTTGCTGCTTACAGCAAATGTTTACATTTAATTTTCTTTCACTACATTGATACCACAGAATAATGCATGGAATACTGCTTCTGAAGGGCTCAGTGAGATCCCAGGGCAGGTACTGTTCCTGTGCTGAATGAAGCTCTGGCTGCTTTAAGCAGTCAAAAAGTGCATTGATGTAGTGGTACCTGTGTGTCCATTTCAATTTATTAAATACATATTAGTGGCAGGCAGCTGTCCTGAGGCTCTAGGGCAGGGCTGGTTTTGTACACACGCTGTTGCAAAGGAGCTTTTTGCCATGGTAAATACTTCAGATGTGAATATGCATTATTGTCTGTCAATTTTAGCAAGTTCCCCACATTTCTGCCATTACTGTTCACAGGGAAATGAATAATAAAAAAGAATAAGAACCGAATCCAACTTCAAATTTGGTGTAATCCCTTGCTATTTGCACAGCTGCAATCATGAGACATTCATATTTTTGTTGTGAATATTTGAATCTGAATATCAAAGTGAAACTTAGAGAATGCCACCCTGTTGACCAACATAATAGAAAATATTAGTACAAATCTCTCAAAGCCTAATTCTTGGGCAGACGTGAATAATGTCTTATTGAAAGCAAATCTTATTCAAAGCTACAATGATTTCTGAAATGTATAGAGCAATCAAATCAACGGAGTCAAGCCTGAATACACAGATAGAAATTTGACCCATAATGCAAAGAATTCTTTTATTAGTAATTCTTAAAATGGAAAGTAATTTCCAAGCATCTTCATTGTAGTAACATGTTCAGGTCCCAGGACTGGGTATAGCTGTTTCTTTCCTAATCAAACAGGGAAATATCCAAGCTTTTATTACCATCCATTGTAAAAACAATGGTGTTGAAATAACTGCCTTGATGTAAAATCCCCATGGAGGAAAACTACAAGCAATTTTGCAAAGCACAAGGGTTCCAACCAGCCTAATATACTTTACCTGCAGTCCGCTTTCACTGACTGCCTACAAGTCTTCAGAAAATCCCAGAAAAACTCTATTCCCTGATTTATTTTTGTATTTGCCAACAACAAATTGCCACTGATTAGAGCATTATTTTCTGTTTGGAAAATACAACCAGAAATACAGCAAAACCAGCAAAGCCATCTTTGACTCAAAATGTCAGACAATACCAACATTTCACTCACCAAATATTTATAGCTGTAGTGCCTCAGTGTTTCAAGCCAAGATGAAATAGAAATAAGAAGGAAGGAAAGAAGGAAATCAAGAAGGATAACCAACTACGTAGGT
>VZTG01001436.1:0-66599 GCA_013397845.1 Melanocharis versteri
GTCCGTCTGTCCGTCCCCCCTCCCTGGGAAAGGGGGAAGTCCGAGGCCCCACCCTGACCCCCTGTGGGACCTGGGGGTCGCTCTGGGGTGTCCCTGGCCATGTTCCAACACCCCCCTCCATCCTGGGCACCAGCAGCACCTTTTTGTCCTGTTCTTACCCCAAAACAGGCTCTGCTGTGCCCCCACCCTCAGCCCAGGGTCAAGGTCTCCCCGGGATTTAGAGGCCACCCCACAAATTCTGTCCTAAACCTCTTTTTTCACCACATCTGCTTGATTTTAAACCGTTTACACCAGGCTTTATTAGGCTTCCCACTTGCACCTGGCAGGGATTTGGTTGAAAAAGCAGTGAAAAACGTCAAGTTTGGCTCTTATTTTATAAAAGATGATGAGTATCAGTAACCCAGGGATAATTTTTGGCGAGGAGTTGATGCGTGGTGAGATTAAAAGTGCGGGGCAAACCCTGCAATTTCAGTTTTCACAAGTATTTACGACACAGGAAGGAAAACCAAGAGGAATTTGGTTTAGTGTGATGAAACAACTGGTTTTTTCTGGTTGTTTTTAAAGGAGAGGGGGGTGTTTTGTATTCTCTTGTTTTTCAGTGTAAACTGTACATCCCAGATGAAGAGAAGACGGCTGCAGCAGGGGCAGGTGGAGGAAGAGGAAGGTTCACATCCGGAAAAAAACAACCCCCCCACAAAAAAANCCCCAAACCTCCCCTTCCCCGCTCCCCTCCCCAGCGCCGAGGGACGAGGTCGGGGCGCCGACGTGTTTTGTATTTTTTAATAAAGTTCGTAATCCAATGGACACACAAAACAAAACTGCGCTGAGAAAAAAAAAATAAACCAAAAATAAACAAAACAAAACANTAAAATAAAAAATGACTGTGAAATGCTCCTTGACCCACAAATCTCAGCAGAGTCCCTGCGGAACGTCCACGGCGCGGTCAATGTGTGTCAAGACATCCAGAACGTCACAGCGTCTCCAACTGTGCAAAGTCCGAGTCACTAATTTAGTGCAAAGGCAGTTCAGGTTCTTTTTTATTTTTTTCCTTTTTTTNGTTCCATAAATTAATTAAGTGTTAGGGGAGGCGAGGGGGGCCGGGGCAGAGTCTTTGTACAAGTGTATAACACTTCCACAGCTGATGAGACGAGGGGATGTTTAAATGAAGCGCACTTACAAATGAGTGACAATACAAAGTCTGAGTATGAAAATAAGATTTTTTTTCTCTGAAAACACATTTTTGGCACAGATTAAAAAAAAATGTATGTTGTGGGGATTTGATTTTTTTTTTTAAAGTCAGTATTATATATATTTATATATATTATATNTGGTTTTTTTTCCCCAAAAAGGAGGCACGGGAACCCAAGCCCAGTCCACCTGCTGAGTGCATCAGTTGTCCATAAGCTAAAGCAACATGTAAACATCCAGGGTTTGATCGAGGCCGGTCGGGCAGGAGGCTGGTTTCTGGCAGCATTTTTCTTGTTTCATAACCTTCTCTCCTTCTTTTGAATTAGTTTTATTTTAAAATTAATTTTTTGTGTGGTTTCTTGTGGGCTTTTTTTGTTGTTGTTGTTGTCTGTTTCCTTGTTTGTTTGTTTGTTTTTTGCTGAAAGGCCTTGGAAAAATTAAAAAAAATCGAAATAAAAATAATAAAAAAGTCAGTAACTGGTAAACAGCTCATACCGACGCGATGACAATCATCAGGTGAGGAGAGATGTTGGAGATGCTGGCGAGGAGGTCGGGGGCCAGGCGGGACAGGTGGCTTTCCGAAAACTCGCAGGGTGGGAAGATCTGCAGAACGTAGGCAGGCTGCAGGGAAAGAAAGAACACGTATCAGAGACAACCCACGCCTAAAAATGTTTTAAAATGGGACATTTCGGTCATGTTCTGGGCGTTCAAAGGATCCTAAACCTTGTATAAAAAAGAAGCCATGGGTTTTGTTTCCCAGGTGGGGAGTTTTCCACACCACAGGTGTAAGAGCTGGCTGATTTTGCTGGGAAAGGCAGAAAAATTCCCATTAATTATCATTTCAGTGGTTGCTCTGAGCGCTGGCTGCTCATTCTGGGCTCTTTACACCCAGAATTAAATCACACAAAGGTCAAACTGCATTCAGTGCAGCAACACACCTGGAATAAACCCTCCATGGCACTAAATGCTTTCTTCAAGAGAACACCAGCTGTCCTGGAAAAATCAGGATATGGGGAAGAAACAAAGACTCTGCTGCAGAGATAAAGAGCTGGGAAATGCATTTGGTTGCTTTTCAGCCCAAGGTGATGAACTGGAAACACACCAAGCACACATTGGGGTTTTTTTTTGGCTTTGGGGCCACCTTCATTGATTCCATCAATGATTACATGGAGCCCATCAATGATTTTATGGATCCCATCCACGTGTTTGATGGGTGATGGGAATGTGGGGGTTCTTTGACCAGTAACCCCAAGCAGCTCCAGTAGAAGCCCAAGCCATGCGTGCCGTGACACACGGGTTTGGTGTCCCTGCAGGGCGCCGTGCCCGTGCCACTAGGGACAGGTTTGGTGTCCCCATGGCACTGCAGGGGTGCCGTGCCCGTGCCATTATGGACTGGTTTGGTGTCCCTGTGGCACTGCAGGGGTGCCGTGCCTGTGCTGTTATGGACTGGTTTGGTGTCCCCATGGCACTGCAGGGATGCCATGCCCATGCCGTTACGGATTGGTTTGGTGTCCCCGTGGCACTGCAGGGGTGCCATGCCTGTGCTGCTAGGGACGGGTTTGGTGTCCCCGTGGCACTGCAGGGATGCCATACCCATGCCGTTACGGATTGGTTTGGTGTCCCTGTGGCACTGCAGGGGTGCCATGCCTGTGCCATTATGGACTGGTTTGGTGTCCCCGTGGCACTGCAGGGGTGCCGTGCCCGTGCTGCTAGGGACGGGTTTGGTGTCCCCGTGGCACTGCAGGGGTGCCGTGCCTGTGCCATTATGGACGGGTTTGGTGTCCCTGTGTCCCCGTACCTGGTTGGAGCCGGGGTTGGGGACGTTGATGATGCCTGCAGCCTGCTTGGCCTGCAGGTAACTGATGAACGCGGCCTTGAGCGACTCCGTCTGGCTGACCACGTCCTCCTGGTCCCGGCCGCAGGGCAGGGCCAGCAGCAGGCAGTAATCGCTCTCCACCTGCAAGGGAAAGGACATGCTCAGGGAAATGCTGGATGAGTGAGTGTTTTCCAGCCACCCATCCATTATCCGGGGCGGGAATCCTTGCTGTAACCTCCTTGATGCTACAGTTTGTACCCCAGAGCAGCTGTGGCTGCCCCTGGATCCCTGGAAGTGTCCCAGGCCAGGTTGGATGGGGCTTGGAGCAACCCGGGATAGAGGAAGGTGTCCCTGCTCACGGCAGGGGGTGGGATGAGATGAGCTTTAAGGCCCCTCCAACCCAAACCAGTCTGGGATTCTGTGATTCCAACATTTGCTGAGAGCATGACCAGACCAGATGGTGGAAAAGACTGAAAATGGGTTTCTATGGCCACCTGAACTCCCCTTCCCACCTTACTCAGACACACTGAAGCCAGCAGGAGTTTGCCCCAGGTCTGAGGGTGACCCTAGAGGTCCCCCAGCTCTCATTCCCTTTTCCATAAATGCAATGTAACAGCTATTGCCCATCATCTGCAGTCCATGTTACACTCTCTGGGTTGGAGGAATCAGTGTTAGTACCAGAATCCCAAAACAGAATCACAGGATCTCCTGGACTGGAAGGAACCCACAGGGATCACTGAGTTTAATTCCAGGCCATGCACAGGATCCCAGCAATCCCACCCTGTGCATCCCTGAGAGTGGTGTCCAAATGCTCCCTGGGCTGTGACAGCCTCAGGGCTGTGACCATTCCCTGGGGAGCCTGGGCAGCGCCCAGCACCCTCCGGGTGGAGAAAACACCACGACAGAACCCCAAGGTTCTGGGAGCTCGGGTGGTTTTCAGCCCTGCAGCCGGTGAGACCGGCCCGGCTCCGAGCACACGGACTCCCCAAGGCCCCCCCTGCCCCACGCCGAGCCCTCACCATCATTCTGCGTGCGACCCCCTCGAGCTGGGAGGCCTCGAGCCGCATGCGCTGCGCGATGCGCAGCGGGGGCCCCCCCTCAGGCGCCGGCAGGGACCGGTGCGCCAGGACGTTGTTCCCAGACACGAAGTGCAGCTGCACGGCTGCCGTGTCGTTCTTGAGAGCCAGGAGACCCTGCCAGACGATGGGGTATTTCTGGGGAGAGAGGGAGAGGAGTATTACACGCAAAGCAAGGAGACTGGAATCTGAAATCCCCTCTGAGCTGCTCGGCTGCCACCGATACTTCCATCGGAGGTTTAAAGGCTCAGCAGAGATGTAAGACCAGATCAACCCTCTACATGCCAGGCTTGGGTTAGACCCTGCTAAATCAGGAATTCAGCCCTTTTCCTTCCAGCTGGCCAGTCTGCCTGGGTGGATCCCGTCATCCCAATCCCTCAGCCGCCCACCCAGCACAAGGCTGCTCCCAAATGCTGTTCCCAAATGCTGTTTTCCCTTTCACAAGTGGACAAATGGAGAAATAACAACAGGAGAAGAACTGCTTGAGGTTATATGGGAGACATTTGGTGCTGAACACAACTCTCAGCTCCCTGTTGGTACCTGCTCCTCACTGCCTCCCTCCTCTTCCTCATTTTCTACACTTGTGAGTGGTTTTTCCTTTTTATTTAAACAAAATACACCAACACTCTCCCCTGCCCATGAGGAAACACTTTCCAGAAAAACGCTGACTGTAAAACTAACTCGGAACAGTAAACATGGCTAAAATCCATCAGGGATGAAACAGCCCAAAAACCAAACGATGCCTTTTCTGCATCAAGAAGCCTTTGAAGCAAGAAAGGTCAGATTTGGTGCTATGGGTGAGACAGAACCGGGTGATTTCCCCCCGGATCAGGAGCACGACACTCACTGTCAGGAGCTGGACCATGTCCACCGGTCGCTGGGACACGGGGTGAGGTGACGGCTCCTGCTTGAGCGTGGACTGGGGCTCCGGGCGGCTGAGGGGCGGCCCCGAGGTCGTGGGGATAAACATGGATTGCTTGGGAACCGCCTGCGGCGGGTGCGGCGACGGAAGCTCCTGCTTCATGGAGATGGCGACGGGCGAGGGGTAGGAGGTCTGGCTCGAGTCCCCCTGTGCCCTCTGGAGGTGGACGTGGGGGTCCATCTGTGCCGTGTGCCTGTTCACAGGGGGGTGGTGACTCTGCTCCGGCCCTGCTGCCGGCGGGCCCTTGGGATCCTGCGGGATCTGAGGGGTCTTGCTGCGGACTGGCTGGCTGGGGTGCGAGTGCTCGCCCTCCGGCAGGCCCTGGGAAGCAGGCAGGGGGGAAAAGGAAAGATGTTGAGTCAAAGGGTGTATTCAACCCCATTATAAGGCTGCCAGGACACATCAGACTCCTGGTGGAGACACCCATGTCACAGCACCAGCCCAGCTGTGGTAGCACCTGGGACAGTCCCCCACTTCCAAGCCCACCTGAGCTGAAACCCCACACCCAGAATCCTGCCCCGAGCCCATTCTTAGCCTTGCCATCCATTGAAGGATGCCTGACCCACACAGCACCACGGTACCAACAATTCTCCCCCCGACACCTCCACATCCAGAAACCTGCAGGCAACTTCACCCCTCCTGGCTGCAGTCCCAGAGGAGCTCAGGAAATGGGTTGTCTCGGCTTCCTCTGATGCTAAGCAGCGTTTGAACCCCATTTCCCCCAAGAAACAGCTCAAAATGCTCCAGATTCCAGCGAGATGGATAAAGGGTTTTCCTTCTCACCTGAGACGGGGTCATGCTCCGGGAGGGCAGCCCGATGGGCGAGGCGCCCGGGAACTGCGGATGGCCGAGCTGTGCCGTGTGGTAATTCCTCATGTCGCCGTACACGGAGCGGTAATCGTGGAAGGAGCTCCCAGCGGGATGCATGATCTGCACCCCATGTGGGACCACCACGGGCTGCGTCAGGGGCAGCCCGGGCAGCTGGCTGCCTGAGGGCACGCTGAGCAGCCGGGGCTCACTGTGGGGAGAGTGGGCCATCTTGCCTTCCGAGGATTTGGGAGTCTCTTTCCCGGGCTGCGGGGTCTTACTGACCGGGGGGGTTTTGACGGCCCCTTCGGGCGTCCGGGATTGTCGCGTTTCCGAGTGGTGCTCGCCCACGGCAGCCATGTGCGGGTGCATGATCATCCTGACGTCCCGCGGGACGTTGTACTGGTCCAGCCGCAGGCTGCCGGGGTGCATGCGGTAGTCGGGCTGCATCACCAGCACGTCGGACTGCACCGGGGCTGGCCCTCGGCACACCGCGGTGTGGTGGAAGTGCAGCTCCTCCTCGGGGGGGTGCTGGGAGGACAGCGGGGGCATGACGATGTCTCGGATGGGCGCTGGCTGGGGCGTGCTGGATCGCTGAGGTTTGATCTCCATCTGGGGTTGCAGAGCAGCTCGGGGGGAGTGGAGCGCTTCCGGGCGGATGCCGTAGGGAATGCCGGAGAGAGGAGGGGTGTTCATCCTCACCTCACCTTGGGACAGGTGGCCCAGGGACACAGTCTGTGTTACGCTGTGGGGGGGCATGATAACAGATTGCTCGGGATGCATGCTGGAGATGTACTGAGGAACGGGAATTCCCGGCGCCAGCATGACCGGGGTGCTGCTGGACAAAGCCGGAGACGAGGTACTGCCGGGATGACAGGCCCGGGGGAACGGCGACGGCGAGTGCCCGCTGGTACGCGGCGAGTGCGGCTCCTGCTTGGCGACCCCCAGGTGGGAGATGGCCCGGTCGGTCGGGGTGCTGGGGCCCGAGCTGACGTGGTTCGCTTCCGAGTGCATCTTCCCAGAGAGAGAAGGGTGGTGAGGACTAACTCCAGGACTCAGGTTGGAGGGCTGCAGAGTCTTGGTCTCCACTTTCAGAGCAGCTGGGTCAGACAGTTTTTTGTTCACGACCATCTGGTTGTGGACCAGCACAGGTGGAGTGTTTACCGTCTGCGTCAGGACCTTGCCGGGCTGAGACGCCGGGGTCTGGACAGCCAGGTGGGACGAGTCGGGCTTGTCCAGCGCGGCGCGCTCCTGCTTGACGGAGGAGATGACGGGTGAGGTGTTGTAGGGCTGTGCTCCAAGTAACAACGAAGAATGGGTGGAAACAGTCCCGTAGCCCGCCGAGGTCTGGGAGCCCTTTGGTGCCGGCTGGGACGGCGTGATAGGCTCCTGTTTAATCTGAGACTTGGATACAGACTGCTGGAACTCGATGTCCACAGCGCTGGCTGGGGGAATCTGGCTGATCTTGGCACTGATTCGCTGAGGGCCTTCTGTCTTCTGCCCTGAGTAACTCAGGAGCACCACACCTTCCGAGGTGTTCACCCGCAGCCCTGGACTGGACCCAGTCTCCACAGGCCTCTCCTCGATAATGGACATCGATCCTGGATGAAACCTGCTGTTATCATTTGTACTTGACCTCTGCTTAAATTTCGGCGAGGGAGCATTGACGAGGCAGGTCTGGGTTTGGGGAGCTTGTTTCACCAAGGTGATCCTCGGAGCCTCCTCCAGATCCACGCTGTGGGGCATCCTGCTGATGACAGAAGTGGCTTTGGGAGCAATCACGGTGTTGATCTTCTCCTTCTCACTGAACACCGGCGCTTCGGCCACCGGTGGGTCCAGGGCGTTGGTGACGGGAACGGCCGGCTTCTCCTCGGACACCGGCTTGATGGCCTCCACGGCAGGGTGGAGAGGCGCCTCCTCCAAGCACGGCGCGCTCACTGGCTCGGCGTGCGTCGTCGTCACGTGCGTGGAGGTTATGCTCGTTGCCGAGACGTATTTGGGCTCCATGAGTATCTTCCTCAAAGTGCTGGAGTTGGTGTCGATATCCGACGCCTTTGTGTCCGGCGGGAGAGCGGGCGGGGGTGTGGAACGGGCACGGGGCTCGTCGTGCCTGACCATCCACTCCGGCACCTTGGCAGTGCCGGAGTGAAGGGGGACGATGGTGGTGGGCACCGGGGTGGGCAGCTTGGCCGCCGCCGTGGGGAGGGCAGGAAGGGCGGCATTTGGGGCACTCGGCGGCGTGATGGGAGCGTTCTCCAGGGGCGACCGGATCTTGAACCCACTCTGGCTCCCCTCGTCAAGGGGGACCGGGGGGGCACCCAGGTCCAGAGGAGCCGGAGCGGGCACCTTTGGAGAGGTGCTGCTCTCAGGGACAGCCTCGTGGTGTGCAGCCACGACATCAGCAGCCACAGCCTTGGTGACATCAGAAGCACTTGGCTCCATGGATGCTGTGGGTTTGATTTGCTTTTCCTCCTTCGAGGCTTCTTCAGGTTTTGTCTTTACTTCGTTGGCAGGGGGTGATTTGCTCTGCACCCTCTCCGGCTCAAAGGTGTTGACTTCGGTGGCGTCGCCCTTCCTGCTTGTGCTCTTCTTGCGTCTCTGCCGCGTGGTTTTCTGACGGCCCTTTTCCTTCCGAGCAACTTCAGCCTCCTGCAAGGTCTCGGTCTCCTGTGCGGAGTTGGAAGATTCGCTCAAGCTGACTTCAGACTCCTTGCTCTCAGTCTCCAATGCCGATGGGACAGAGCCAGGCACCGGCTGCACCGCAGGCTCGACAGCAGCCTCCGTTTCTAGGATATTGTTCACCGCCTGATCTGTCTCCGGTTCCATCTCCTCTCGAGGTGACTGCAACACCAAGGGCTCTGTGGGGATTTCAGCCTCAGATTCAGCAGGATATGTCGGCGGTGCAGGGAAGCTCTCCGTCTCCCCAGAAATATCGTTGATGATGGAGCCGATGGCTGCTGCCAGCTCTGTTTCACTGGCCTGGTGTGCGGGTTTATCTGCCTCCTCCTCCTGACGGACTTCAGCCACATCTGCCGTTGGCTCTTTGTAGGCAGCAATTGTCGGAGGAGTTTCGGTGAGTTTTGCAATGTTCTCCACCGCCTGCTCGAGCTCGATCTGCTTCGCTAACTGGGCAGCCTCGGGCGACTGCTTGGGCTCCCGCGTCACCTCCTTTTCCATTTCCGGGAATGAATCTTCTACCTCACTCTTAGAGAAGTGGGGTGGCAGAATGTCCTCTTTTGGAGGGCTCTTCATCTTGGGTGGTGACACCGCCACCGGCTCTGCCTCCTCCTCGGTGGGCCGCAAGGCGCCCTTGACTTCATCAACATTGAGGCGTATTTCTACATTTTTGAGACACACGGATGCCTTATCAACAACAGTTTTGGTATTTTTGTACCTTCCTCTTTTGGATTTCGAGGGCTTTTCTGGCACCGGCTTCTTCTCAATGATCTCAACTGTAGGGATTTCTAGCTGGTTTTTCTCCACATCCAGTTCCTTCCGATCACGTTTCTGCTCGCTTGCTGCTGGCTCTTTCTCAGTGGCTTTTGCTTTATTGCTGTTGTCACTGATGCTCGATTCCTGACCACTTCTTTCAGCAGCATCTTCGGATTCAGCCATGGTATCGGCTTTCGGTTCATTCTTCCCTTTCTTCCCCTGTTGGCTGGTAGCAGCTGATGAGTGACTGTGTGTGAGCTTCTGGGATCTAGGAGACCTCCAACCCTCTGCAGGTTTAGGAGCTTCCACAGTATCTTTAGTTTCAGCCTCCTCCACCTCTTGCTGTACCGGTTCGGTCTTTATCGGAGAGATGTCCTCCTCTGGCTTACGGCGGGTTTTGGGAGGTCTTCCCCTCCGCGGGGTTGTGGGAACAGTTGTCACTGTTTCCTGTGGTTCCTTTTCCCCTCTCTTCCTGGTGGATCTGGTGACCTCCATGGAGTCTTTCACTGGAGATGGGCCTTCGTTGTCCCCTGTGGTAGCATAGACCGACCTCACGTTTCTGCGTCTGGTCCGGCCTATGGGCAAGCTCAGCTCCACGTTTTCTGGCTCTGCAGCAGAACTCGGGGATTTAGCAGCATTCCTTGAAACCTTTTCTGCCTCTACTTTCAATTCAGAAAGCTTCTGGGTCTCCCCACGAGGAGAGCTTGACCTTTTCAGTTTTTCACGGTCAATTCTTTCGCTCTTCCTCGTGACGGGCTTTTCTGTGACGTTAGCTGCAGCCGACTGCACGGGAGTCTTGGACCGTTTACTCTTGTAGGATTTTTTATCTTTTACAACAACCGGAGGTTCCACTTCCATATCATTGTCGGAAACGGGCGGCAGGACCTCAGCAGCCACCTCCACCTTTTGACTCACACCAGCATCGGCGTTGGCAGAGGGTGGAGGATTTTCCTCTTTAGGTTCCGCAGCCTCATCTGACTTCTGAACTAGCTTGGGCGGAGGTGGAAGCAGCTGGGCAGCCTCAGGTTCTGGATCCACGCTGATGTCTGCATCAGAAAACGAGGCCCCAGGAGTGGGAGGTTTGGTATCCAAGTATGAAGGATGCTCTGTTGCCACAGCATCTTCCTCTGGTGCCAGGGTTGTAGCAACAATTTCTTTACTCGCTTCTACAACTGGCGGAGGTTCCGTTTGCTCAGGAGGTTCCGTTTTGATAGGAGCAGCAAGTTCAGGAAAAGGTTTTTGTTCCTCTGCTGCAGCAGCAGGTTCAGAAAGTTTCTCTTCTTTGACAGAAGCAGGTTCCACCAGGACCTTTTCGCTCACTATTTTCTCGGGAGCTATGGGAGCTGGTTCCTGTGGGAGGACAGTGACTGAAGAAGGACCAACAACTAAGGAAGGTTTATGTTCTGTTTCTTTACTATCAGGAACCATTTCTGGTGTTTTCGGCCGGTTTTCTTTATCTTCCTGTTTCTCCACTTCTTTTGGTTTCTGATCTTTCTCCTTTTCTTTCTGCTGCATTCGTGTCAGCTCAACAAACCTACTGTGGAAGAGAACCACTGGCTCTTGCACCAAATCGGCCGTGCTGTTCGTCCCATCCGAGGAGGACTGTCTCCCATACAACCTTCCGGAGATGAAGTCCAGATCATCATCCTTCCTCTCTAAATGCTGCAGGCGTTTGGAGTCCTGTTCAAAGATTGAACTGTGCAAAAATCGAGAAGCGAACAGTTCCTGCCGCTCTTGTTCCTCCTCTTTATGATCTTCTTTCTTATCATCCAGTTTCCCACCTTCGGAATCGGTTCTGATCTTCTTCTTTTTCATATACCAGGATGGAATAGGTCTTGGTGCCGAGTCAACCTTCTCTTTGTCTTTATTGTTTCTGAAACTAGCAAATCTTGAATCCCAGTCTAGAAAGGACCAGTTTTCCTCTCTGGAGGAAGAGAGGGATTTAGCCCTTTCAAGCAAGGCCTTTGTGTCAGGTGTGATTGTCTTGTCCAATGCAAAAGAGTAGAATTTGTTTCTTTCTAAGGAACTGGACTGGAGTCTTTCCTCTCTTTCACGGAACTTCTCTTCTCTGTCCCTTAATAAAAAAGACAACCTGGAACTCTCTAACAAGGACGAGGCTTTCGGGGAGTGGGGCTTGTTCTCGCCATCGTCATCTGAATCCGAAGGCACCTCCCCAGGTTCCAGGTCTCGGACAGACCGTTTCCGTATGCTGTCTCTTTTCACAATGCTGCTTGGAAAGCTGATATCGACTCTCCCAGGCTCTTGCTTCACCTGGGTTTCCCACCTACTCGAGTCTTCCTCAGAACTCAGCACTGAGAGTTTTATTTTAGCCATTTCTGCTATCTGCTCCCTTCTGCTGGAATCATAAGGATTGAACTTCAGCGAGTCCTCCCTCACAGTCATGTTGGAGTATGAAAGACCCTTTTCTTCTATTTTAGGTGACTCTTTGGTTTCCTTCAATGGCATTAACCTTGGAGAATCAAGCGTGTCATCATCCTCATGGAACGGGAAGTGTCTGATGCTTGGGGAACAGGACATCCTTTCGGAGTCCTCACTCACCTGACGAGAACTTCTGTAGTTCCTTTCTCTCTTAGTGCTAATTTCAAAGTCAAACTGGTCAGCCTTTTTCCTTTTACTCGGTGGAGAGTCATCAGTGACGTCCTGTGGAGGCTTTCCCACCTCGTGAACCAGACTCCGCTTTTCATATTCATCCACATCTTTCTTTGGACTGCCAAACTTCTCCGACTTTGCTATCTCCATTTCCAGCTGCTGTTTCAACCTGCGACTTTGCTCCATTTGTTTCCGGTAGCTCTGCGTGTGGTCAATGTCGATGCTGATTTTCTCCTCCGTGTCAGCCGACTGAGGTTTCTCTTGGCCAAGTTTATGGTCTGGTGTTTCTTCAGAAAGAGCGGTGTAGTTCTTCCTTGTGTCCTCTCTCTCTGTTCCCTGCTCGTCCACCAGCTGTACCTGTTTATGCTGGGGTTTTACCGGGTTCAGTTTTTTAGCAGGGAGTTCCTGAACTTCCACAGGTTCATCGGGTGCTTCCATGAGCCTTGCCTGCAGATCCAGGGTGGGACGCATGCCAATCCCACCAACATTAAGAGTATCCTGAATTTCTTTGGGACTAGTAACAGGAATAAGTCTTTCCAGTTTGAGTTTTTTAGATTCCCTTTTAAGCATCTCCTTCCTCAGGGGTTTTCTTTCCAATTCTCCTTCCCTTAACACTGGTGTTTCTCTAGATGACGCCGTCGCATCAAGCTGCTTTTTCAAAACCATGCGTGCATCCTCCTCATCTTGGCTGCTCCGTTTTACATCCAGTTTTTGCCTGTCGGGCTTCGGATTTGCATCGGCAAAACGCCTTTTACGAGCCTCCAACTTGTCTAAATCAACTGCGTTGGCCCCCTCAGAAGTCTGCTCTGTCTTCAAGTGCTTTTTGGGTTTCATTTTTCCCTCCTTGTCCACAACTTCGATGTGACTGGCAAGGCCTTTCTCCTTCTGTACCTTGGTTCTGACAGGTTCTAGTTTAGACTGCTCGGACTTGGCTTGCTCAGCCTGGGACACCTGGGTTTTCTGTTCAAGCAGTGGGGATTTCAGAGTGTCGTTATCCAGCTTTGCCCTCAGTTTCTCCAGCGCAGGCTGATCGATCACCTTCCCCTCCTTTTCCTTCACACGGGTCAGCACAACACAGGGCATCAGCTCCAAGCGGTTCTTTGCTGTCCCTTCTTTGTCACCCCTCTCTTTGCTTTGTTTACTGTTGCCCTTCAGTTTTTCTGGGCTGGGCTCTCTCTCATTCTCCTGATCCGTTTCTGAGGACTGGGAGCTGGGCGAATGGATTTTCGCTTTTCGTTTCTGCTTATCTGTTTTCTCCTTTTCTATTTTTTCTGGCTTTTCCTTCCTCACCAAGCGCTTCTCCTTGTCCACCCTCTCCTGCTCGAAAACGCGCTCTTTCTCCACCTTCTCGTTTTTTGCGTATCGTTCCACGCGGGCTTTGTCGAGCTTGTCGTATCGCGGAGGGGACAGGGAGCTGCAGCTGCCGCTGCGATCCGAGGACCTGCTGTAAATCCTCCTCTCTGAGTCGCTCTGCAGCCGTTCCGACTGCGAGGGGGACGCCCCGGGGCTCTGCGGGCGTCGGGAGTGCGTCGGGCTCTGGCTCCGCTCGATCGGCCTCCGCTCGTGGTCTCTGTCCCGATCGGATTCGAACCGTTCCCTCTCCCTCTCCCTCTCCCGCTGCCTGTAGCTGTACTCCCTGATGTCCTGCTCGTAGGGATCTCCCCGGTAATCCCGGTACTCGCGAGGGTCGTCGTAGTATCGTGGGTCGTAGTAATCTCCTTGGTAGGGATCCCACTCGGCGTAGAATTCCCTGCCCCGAGCTGGGTATTCCCGCCGAGGATCTTCGGGATACGTCCCTGGGGTCCGAACGGTCTCGTAGTAAGTACGGTCAGGGGCGTATTCGTAGGATCCTCTTCGCTCGTCTCTGCTAAACATAAGAATAAACAGATTCTAGTTCTGCTTCTCAGCCAATGTATTCTGTTACCACAGGTTTTTGCTACGTAAAGGAATAATTTTCTGATCTTTTCTCCTCTGTGCATCAAGGCAGCTGCACACAGAGGTTTGGCAAGGAATCTGTGTGCAGTGCACTAAATACTTTGTTAACTTATCAAATACCAAATGTACTTCACAGGTAATATCATAACAGCTCTTCCAAGCATTGTTTCACCACTCTCACTCCTTGTTTTTGTCAAATTCAAACTTTGCATGATATGAAGATAAAACCAACACAGCACCTGTGCACCCACACAAGGCTGGCAGGGTGAAGACACCCCCTTATCCAGAACCTGAGGCCTTCATTAGACTCTGAGAACACGAGCCAAATCAAAATTCAGGGGTGGAATCTCTCCATTACTAAGCAGCAAAGTGGTGGTAAGATTTCTCTAAAAATCCTAAGCCCTGCAAGTCATCTTTTAATTCCCAAATTAGCTCCTTCACTGCATGTGACTTGCTGGCATTGCCTGTTTACAGTAAAACCAAGTCAACAAGTATAAGGTTGTTTACATGATCAGGTGAATTCATTCAGCAAAGTAAGTCAAGCAATTAATGTTGTTATTTCAGTATCTCCAAGCAGCAAATATAAGTAATTTGTAAGACTAAACATGGCAGGGAGGTGGAATAAAGCTGGAGTTCCAATTCCCCATCATTACAGAGTGTATTGCACACGCTGTACTAAGGTGGGGTCGGGCTCTGCTCCCAGGGAACAGGGACAGGACAAGAGGAAATGGCCTCAAGCTGGGCCAGGGGAGGTTCAGGGTGGACATCAGCAGGAATTTCCCCATGGAAAGGGTGCTCAGGCCTTGGCAGGGGCTGCCCAGGGAGGTTTGGAGTCCCCATCCCTGGAGGTGTCCAAGGAAGGTCTGGACGTGGCACTCAGTGCTCCGGGATGGTGACAAGGAGGGAATCAGCCACAGGTTGGACTCGATGACCTTGGAGGTCTTTTCCAACCTAAATGATTCTGGGATTCCTCGTGGGTTTATTTGGCTTCACAGTTTATGTTCTATGTTAAAAGCTGGCAGCTTCCACCTTTTAAGAAAAGTACAAAATTGAAAAAGGGAAAAAACACAGAAGACGAAAACCTCATCCTGCAAGTGAAGTGGGATGTTGTGAAAAGCAGCTGTGAAGTTAAAAATATTGATCAGGGATTTTGTTTGTTTTTTCATGTTTTTTTTTCCTTTTGGGTCCTATTTAGACTTCGCAGGTCTCAGCACCTCTGCAAGGAGGAGCTCGGAGGGGCACCAGAAGCTGCAGAATTCCAGGAGTCACTGCAGAGCTCGCTCCACTGCTCCATAATCCATCATCCCTGTGGATCTCCTACGGACTGAGTGAGCAGAGTGACAGAGAAAGAAAAGCCAGACTAACGCGTGCCCAAACACCAGAAATCAGGGTCCTGCTCAGGATTATTCCATGGCAAAGACAAGCCCACCTGAGTCCTGTGTGCTAAAAAACATCCAATAACGCCCTTCTCTTGCCTGAATCCGGCGCAGTTCTGAGGAAATGCTTACTGCTGGCACATCACAACATCTGGCAAGGCCTGCGGAAGGCACACTTGTATTTACATTATGCAAATCCTGACTGCCAATTTCCAAACCCTGCTCGCTTTTAAATCTGCTCATTTTGCATTATGTCAGACCAATCTATTTTGCTGCAAAAAACGATTGGGTTTATCCAGCTCCCAGGTACAACGGGCGTCACGCTGGGCTGGCTCCTGGGCAAGGCAGAGTCCTAACAATGAGCCAGGCTCTGAAGGGAATAAAACATAGCTGTTTTTTCAGTCAGTGGAGGTGAAAAAGCCCAAAATGCAGAATGTTTCTGTGCCAGGTCTGCAGGGATAAATAAGTGGCTGTGCAGCATGTGGTGCCAGCTGCTGCCAAGGGGCAGCCACACAGGACACAGCTTTATTCAAAATAAAAATGCATCCTTACTCAAATTGTATTATTTCATCAAGTTACAAACAAAACTGTTGCAAAGGGGGAGGTGGAGGATCAGATTTTACTCTCTGCTCAAGGGCTGAGCAGCAGGAGTTTATCAGACTTTATGTACACCCACCAACACACACATTTCTCTGTTACAGATAAGCTGCTCTCTGCATTCCTAAGACATGATGAATGACTCCCAACTGTGTCCTGGTGACCCACCAGAGAAACCGGATACTAAAATATGGATCACGCAGACAACTGAGACCTCCACCTCAGCAGGAATTCCAGTAACCAGCTACGCCTCGGATGTGTGAGATCCTGCCTACTCTAATCTGCACAGCTTAAGTCTGATCACCTAAATTTGTCTAAAAAAATAGTGAAGAGGTAAAAAAAAAAAAATTAAAATGAAGAGGTGTTTTTAATAAAACTGAAAAAGTAAGGATAAAGTTGAGAGGAACAAAAGTTTAAGAATTACGGCCTGAAGAAAGTCTGATTGTAAGATGATGAGGACAATGATTGTACGAGGATTGTGTAAGGTGATGCTGGAAAACAAAAGACTGAATAAAGATATTGATACATGCCTTCTTTCTGCCAGCATTTCGTAGAAGTCTCTGATATCTTGACCCGTTTTCTCCATGGAATGATAAAACGCCAACTGACTCTCCCGATTTGCAAAGTCCACCTGAAAAAGAAAGTGGAAATCACATTTGGTCACAGAAACATCCCGTTCTGCCAACATTTCCCTGTCTGCTCAAGGTAGGAGCAGAACTGAAAACGGGGGTAAAATTTAATAAAAAGTGTCAAACACTTCCCAATTCTGACCCTGCACATCCCCAGGAATAAAGATCTTTCTCAGTGGAGCTGTGTAACTACCTCCTAACTATGTTGTAGCTGCCAGCCCAGAGGCTTCTGCTGGGCAAAGCAGCAGGAAAAATACACATTATTATCGTGGTATTGATGTTTTTAATGCCAGGACAGTTCCAAAGTCCCTTTTATCTCAGAGCAGTGCTACAGAGGGTCAGGATTATGAATCTATTCCAGACTCCACGGTGTTTGCCTGGGGTTACAGAGCAGGGAAAGAACCAAGCCTCCTGAACTGCAGCTCCCTGTTCCAGCTACTCCAAGAATCAGTGTTTTCTAGAGCTAAGAAGCTAATGGTATAGCGAAAAAAATTAAGGCTTAGAACAGATTTAATTATGTGTATGACACATAATGGGATATTTTTAACCTTCTGTTTCCTGTTATTTTTTAAATCAGCCCAGTCCTGCGTGCAACCACAGCAACGGAGCACAGGCACACATCGGGGGTGCTGTTTATTCCAAAGTCATTAAGCAACACGACCCACACAAGATGTGAAACTTCTAAGGGACCACACACTTTCCTGCATTTCCACACTCAGAAAATACAGGATATCCAGCTCCCAGCCCTGGGTGAGGTGGGAAGCTGCTGCAATTATGCCTGACATCACTGCCCACTCTTTAGGAGAGGAGAAAGGAGGAGGAGGAAGATAATTCAGAGGGTTGGCTGGCACCTCATGTCCCCAGTTAGTGGGACTGATGGGACAGTCAGAACAGGTATCACCACATTCACCCAAATCCAAGATATCCCTGTAAATGTTAAGTGTTGCTCCAGGAAGAAGAGTATTTTCTGTGTATTTTTTTAAGTAGTGTTTTCAATCATTGTTTAAAATCTGTTGCAAGAAAGGATGAGATGATCTTTAAGGTCTTTTCCAACCCAAACCACTCCATGATTCCACAACTGCACGTTGAGGTTACTGTACCCCAGAGCCTGGACATCAGCATGGGGCAGCTGGAATGCAGCCATGCGTTATCCTGGAGGAACTCACACCTTCAGATTCCCCTTTTTTAACACCAAAACAGACGGGAGTTTGCCTTGGATTGGGGTAAACGAGGCAGCGACACGGACACCAACACTCAGGAGCTCAGAGAGACAAGTTCAGCAAAACAAACGGCAGAATACTGGAAAAGGCTTTGTAAGTAACAGTTCAGGATTCCCTGACATCTTGATAAGCCGAGTATAAAAATATAATTTAAGCCTTTGATATGTGGGACGTGTGTGTCCCGCCAAGTATTCCTTGAGCCTGGCAGTCTGCACTGCCAGCATTTAAGGGGGAAGGCCTAAACACAATTTGTTCCTCTTTTTTTGCCTGTTTTGCTTTGGTTTGGAGATCATTCTGCACACCTTAATTTTATTCCCACCGATTTTCCTCCCCTTGGTCTCTTTTACAGCTGCTTGTGCATATTCAATCTCATTGTAGAGAACCAGGGCCATGCCTTTTAAGCGGTCAAACACCACCTGTAAAAAACAAAAAAACAAAACAAAAACCAAATAAGAGCCTCATCCACAGGACTTAATGTCAGTCCCAACAAAATCCTAAGTCATGAGGATACCAGGAAGGAAATAATTTTTAGCAGGGTGAATTTCCAGGCTTTTCTGATGAGGCATATTGGAATGAAGAGACAATAAAAAGACACGGGACTGCTTTGAATTGTGGATATTGTGGCTTGAGGTATATTATGCCTTTATTTTGTTTTTCTGTATTTTACTTTGAATATTTTTTCCTTTGTTGACTGAATTTTGCAGTATTTCTTTGTTAAGGTTTTTTTTCTTTAATTTCCAATGCGTTTTAGGGGGGAAAAAAGGTAAAGGGAACATTTAATCCCAAAGTGGAACCAGCTTTTGTTATCAGTCTGCAGTACCACTCACCAGTTGTTAAATGCCCAATTTCGAAATATTGCCTTCCTTTAGCAGCATAAATGTACTATTCAAGCAACAACAGCTACAATAAAGAACGTCAAAGCTGCAACACAAACCCACAAAAATCCTTTGGGGAGGCCAGACCCTGATCCTGCAAAGATTTACACACGTTGCTTAATTTTAAGCACATCCATGTCCAATAAAAATACACAGGACAACTCCCACACTGAAGTTTAAGCATGTGATAAATCATTTGCATGGGAGAGGCTCCCACTGCGTGACACGGGTGTGTTGCACCATCATTGACTTTCTCTCTTCTTCCATGTACTTTTGGCACTGTGACTGTCCTGACTGCTTTTAAAAAGTTGGTTTTTTTTTTCTCGGTCTGATAAAAAAACCATCGTTACATCTAATTACGTAATTAGCAAGTATGAGTAATTATGTAATTAGACTGCTGTTCTTCCAACTAACATTTAAGAAGTTTTGCTGAGGAGAGACTGTACTGCACAAGAGCAACAAATGGTTTCCAATACTCAACATCTCGGCTCACCCAAAACACTTATTTTTGGTTGCTGTCTACGTCGACGGAGCCCTGCCAGCCGAATTCCACCCCGGAGAGAATTTTTTCTACCTGAGCTATAAAGCCCTGGACAGTGGGGTTGAAAGGACAGGATGGGAAGAAAAGAAGACAGTCACGACTTGGAAGCACATGCCAAAGCCTCCCACGTACCTTCACCACAGGCCCGTATCGGCAGAAATGTCGGGTCAGATACTGATCCGTAACGTTTGTGGAAAGCCCATCTAACCACACGCAGTTTGTAGGCATGCTCTTCCCAAAACCCAGCTGGACACAAAAGGGCAAAACTTCCATCAGTACAGTGCACAAGGGTTAAACTCACTGAACAGAGCCTGCCTTATGAAAGACTTATTTGGAGAAAGCTGTTGTTTGTATGGATTTTCTAAAATTAGCATCTGGTGCAGGTGCAAGACAAAAATCAAAGAGCAATTAATGAAAATAATTCTGCTTGTTTAAACAAATACAGTGTTTGACAACATTGGGTTCTTCTACAGTTTGAATGTCTGAGAAGTGACAGGTTGACAGCTCTGGGGCCTGACAGGCCCCGTTTGCTGTGGGGAGTGGGATGGATTCCCAGCACAGCCTCACCAGATGTGGCCCTTCCAGGCCAGGGAGTGCCAGACTCCAAGTGCCCAATCCCAGGGTTCCGTGTGGACAGAGCTGACAAAAATGCTGATTAATCCCAATTAGGTGGTGGCTGAAACCATCACGCTCTGAGAGGTTCTCACATTAAAAACCATCTTACTCCCACAGCTACCCTGCTGTGAAACATCCCGTGATGCGGCAATGGGAGAAACAGGAAGGATACAGTCCAGGGGAGGGAGGATTTCTTTACCTTGAGTCGGTTATTCCCAAGATATTCCCCATCCATCTTCTTAATGGCTTTGCACACGCTGGCGATGTCGCAGTACTGCAGGAACGCGTACTGGGGGACCCCGTTCACCTTCTTAATGTCGATGTCCTGGGGACAAGCACAAAACACAACAACCCACGGTCAGCAGTCAATCCCATCTAAGAGGACTTCTTTTTTTCAGGGACACGTGGCACAGCAAGCTCTTTAATTAATATTTCCTTCAGAGAGAGGATTTAAACAATAGTAGACAGTTAAAACTTTGCTGTTCTGCTGCATCTCAAAACCAAATCCTTACTGAGCAGGGAAAGCTCTTCATCCCGCAGATTTAAAATCCAAGCTCGCAGAACTAAGCCTGACCTGATCAACAAATACCAGCTTTAGGCTGTTAATACTATATCAAGAAGAGACAATTCAGGATCAAAGAAATACAGATTAATTTTCGCTCACAAAGGCTCAAGAGAAAACAACCTGCTCTGATCCTCATCTCTGAGCAAAGCAGGGCTTCTTTCACAAATAAACATGATCCATCCTGTTCCCAGAAACACAAAGTGATGCTGGACTCATCTCTTGAACCAGTCTGGCTCATGGCAAAGGTAAAAAAGATCCTCAACTTCGGTTGCTGTTGCTCTTTAAAACCAAGCCACCATGGGCCCATTCACGAGTACAGCCAGAGGCTCACAAAGCCAAATAAAGGCTGATTTTAATCGATTTTAAAAAACCCAGCAAGCCAGGAGCTGACATTTGGTTAACAAACAAGCTCAGCACTAGCACTGGAAATGTACCCAAAGCCTCTGAACAAACTCATGATATTATGATTCATTCCAAGCTGAAAATAGGAGGTGGAGGGTTTGGCTTCATTTTTTGGAATAGCAGGAGCTGCCTTTGTGAGGCACACATGGAACTGAGCACAAATGTTCCAACATCCAGGACAGGCTAATTTCATGGTTAATAAATTTAGGGACAAGGCAGTGGTTTGATACGGTCTCACCCAAGAGCTCTTTATCTGGGAAAACAGAAGTAAACAGGGAGATTTACGCAACTATTAGACTCCTACAGCCCTGGCCTAACGATTTAAGTGGAATATTAATAGAAAACTACACTTCCAAGTGTCTGAAGTAGCATGACTGCAACCACGGCAAATTATACTTGACCACTCACCCTGGGCAAGCAATTCCTTGTGACAGGCAAATAAAATATCATTATTGTGCTCATCAACCCTCAGAAAGGTTATAAAGCTGGTCCCTTCTGCACCTGAGCTTGCAAGTTTTCCTGGAAATGGCGAGGCAGCGCTGCCTCCCAATTCTGAGCCATTAATAATGCTGACAGGGAGCACCACAGCACACAAAAGCCAATTTACACTACCACTGATAAGCATCTTTATCAGGAGAGCTCTGCTGCTCTAACACTGGAAAAGGGTTCAAGCCACAGACATAGCACGAATTCATAAATCAGTATTGACGTCAAGGATACAGCAGAGGCTGGATACACAAGGGCTGCCAGACACCATAAAATGAAGATTATGTATTTGTCCACACTGTACATGGAAGCAACCTCCCCTTCTTTTGGGGGGTAGCAGGGATGGGGTTCCTGGTATGTGTGACTGATTTAAAAAGTGGTAAAAAGTGTCAGAGCAGAGCAAAGGAGGCACAGCACGTCCTCAAGCACCCACAGCTGACGGGGAAAACATGAACCATCTGAAGCCCAGACTCAACAGGAATCACAGAATGAATCCCAGAATGGTTTGGGTTGGAATGGTCCTTAAAGCCCATCCACTGCCACCCCTGCCATGGGCAGGGACACCTTCCACTGTCCCAGGCTGCTCCCAGCCCTGTCCAACCTGGCCTTGGACACTACCAGGGATCCAGGCGCAGCCCCAGCTTCTCTGGGCACCCTGTGCCAGGGCCTCCCCACCCTCACAGGCAAGAACTCCTTCCCAATATCCCATCTAATTCTGCCCTCCTTCAGCTTGAGGCTTGTCCTGTCAATCCATGCCCTTGTGAGAATTAATTAAATTGGATAGTTGCACCACTTCCATGGAAAATTCCCCTTAAATATAACATTGATGTGAACTGATAGAAAGTCATGAGCAGAGGAGAGGGGGCTGCTCTACCTCATCTGGATACTCCCCCTCGGCTAGAAACCCAAATCCCCCACGTGCCATCACTGATCCACCTGCTCCAATCCCCTGCCTGGGCACAGGGGCTGCTTTCCACATGCACTGACCAAGTTCTTTGCTCCAGGAATCAACAGGAAACTCAGATTCACACAGTTGTAGGAGTCAACGTGAAAACATCACCTGGCACATTCACATCCCAACTATCCAGTCAGCTTTGGAGCTACCAGGAGAAAACAGCAGGAGAGACATTTGTTGTAAACACTCCTAGGACTGTTTTTCCTGCTAAGTTACCCCTCAACATTCATATGCTGAACTCCGAATACAAAGAAAAGCTTTCAGGTATATTCCATCAAGAAGAATGACTCAGATTATTACAAAAAGACTGAATTATCTGTCGTTGACAGATTTAGCACCACTCACAGCATCTCACAGGTCTGTACAGAAAGGGGGGCAGTGCCACCCCACACAGGACATGATTCACATACCACTATTCCCCCGAAGCGCTGGAAGATGTTGCGAAGGTCGTGGTAGGTGGTTGTTTTCTCCAGGTTGCCAATGAACAGAGTTCTCGTTGCTTTTGGGTGAAACTCATCTATCCTTTCATCCAAAGGACGAAATTCATTCTCGCTTTCGGTTTCTAGGATAAGAGAGCAGGAAATTTGTAACAACTGGAGATTTCGTTCATGTTGCTTTATTCAGGTCTCCTTGATCTGAACCACTGTCCTTGAGAAAAACACCCAGCACTGCACCCATGACTTCTTATTTATGTAGGATTTGGAATCTTTATATTCCACTGAGGAATTTGAGCATCCTCAGGTGAAAGCAAGCTGCATCTTTCAACTGCTCCTCTGGAAATTTACTCTTACCAAGTATCAATGCTTGAGTGCACAAATTCCAGTAAGGCTTCCCTGCACTTCGGGAAGAGCACGTGGCAGGAGTTTGTTTTCAGGAATCAATTTTTAAAGAAGCCATTGAAGTGCAGTCTGAGAACTTCACCACGTGCTCAGGGCTGCAGCTCTCACTGGTCGGTCACGTGGGCTGTGCTGCCACAGCCTCAAAACGCAGCACTCGTTGGCTGTTTTAATTAAAAGGAGACAAAATGAGGCTGGGAGGACTCAGTGCTGTGCTCACACCACCCACTGGCAGCTGCTCCACCGAGACGTGGCAGATGAGATCGTTCCTTCCAGCAGATCCCACTGTTGGGGAGGATGGCAGCTTTCCTTCTCTGAGCCTTAAGACTGGAACTCTCTCGCTGTTTGACCCAAGGGCATCCACTCTTTTTGCTCTGGAATTTATTGTGGCATTTCCCCCAGTTTCTTTAAATTATGTTTCCTACTTCTAGTCTGCCTCTTCACAACAGCTCCTGAACACACCCCGAGCAGTCCCGTGGGAGAAGGGCACGGACCTTACCTGGTCCTATCCAGGCCGTGACCTCAATCTGCATGCCAAAGAAAAGCTTTCCTTTGGAGGCATTCAGTGCTTTCTCCTGGTCCTCCTGCTGCCGGAAGAACACGAGGCCATACCGCTCCTCGGACGCGCCGTGGATCTGCACCGACGTCACCTTCCCGTACTTCTTGAATTCGTGGAAAAGTCCATCTTTAAGGCTTGTATCTAAACCAACAAATGAACATCAGTACTGCAGAAACGTAACTTCTACCAACTCAGTAGCACCATAAAAGACATGAAGAACTCTGCCTTTCTGAAATGTGACTTCATCCCATTTAACTCGGTGCTCACACCAGTGCCCTTTTTAATTTGGGATGTTAATTTTGCCAATGTCCAAAGTTTCTGGCTGATCTTTCTCTTTGCCTGGATTTTTAAACCCAAGAAACCACACACATGAGGTTTTACAAGGCTAACGCTGGCAGTGGATGGTTATTGCTTCTAAGACACACCTAGTTCCAGGTGAAGAAGAACTAAACAGGGATACTTGATTAAAAATCCCACAGGAATACTGCACACAGCTGGGATGAGGTGTCTGGAATGGAGGCTGGAGTCATACAGCGTTCAGTTCAGTCAATTCAGAAATATAACCGGGCAGATTCATCACATTTTGTGGAATCTGACTCAGGGCCACACAATCTGTCTGGGATTAGTGGGATATTGACCTCAGCATCATGTCCTTTCAAGGAATATGACAGGAATTAAATCTATAGGAAGATACCAACACGTGAGGTACTCTGCTCACAAGATTAACAGATATTATTTTAGCTCAGCCAGTGCTCTTGCATCCATGAATTCTGTTCAAACTGTTTCACAACTGAACCCATGCTGGTTTTTCCTGTGGGATCTCTCCCGTGCTCAGCACAGGGAACAGGGAGCACTCATGGGCGCTCCTCAGCACGTGGTTTCCTGGGTTATTTTCCATGCAATATCCATTGCCTTTACGAATATGCTCAGAGGTGTTTAAAAGCACTCAAACTGCAGCAGAAAACCCTCAACTTTTTTGATTAAAAAAGAAATTGAAGTGGGGTGGGATTAAACAATCAAAGTTTTAAGTTAAAAATGGAGATGTGTCAGTTTTTCTCCCCTGGGAAAGGCCACAGTACTGTTCGGAAGCACCAGTTCCAGGAGCTGGAAATGCCCAGTATGTGGAGCTGGGACCAGCAGGGTTTCTCACAGATGGTCACTAATTCAGCAATTTTCCCACTGTCACACAAGAACTGAGGCAGAGGCGGGGAGAGAATCCCGTCCTCAGAAGCAGCACGTGCCTGCCGTGTGTCAAAGACTAAGTACAGGTTATCCCACCAGTCCCATTCCTTTTATCCCCCGTTCCCCTTTCCCGAGCGCATTTACCTGTGGAGCGCACTGGAAGATTTTGCACTTTGATCCCAAAACTCTTCCGGGGCTCATCCTTCTCCAGCGACGGCAGCAGCTGGGACGCGGGCGCGGGGACGGCCGTGGACTGCACCGAGCGCGCCGGGGACTCGTCGCTCGAGCTGCTGCTGGAGTCACTGCTGGCAACGGCACGGAGGGAAAGGCAGGTGAGTGCACGGAGCAAAGTCACCCAGGAAACGGTAATATTATTCAAAAAGTGAAATATCAGGGTTTCTGCTCGTCTACAGGCCTTCCTCCCTTTTGTGCCTGATTCTGTTTCCGTGCAGCAGCCCAGTTATTCACAGGAATTTAAGAGGCTTCCTACAAATATTCCCCTCCAGAGCCCTCAGAGGAGACAGGCAGGGAAGTGGAATATGGGTAAAATGTCAGCGAGATCCTGTTACCCACCCCGACAATGGTGGAGATGTAATTAAGTGTAATGCAATGTTGGACCAGCTCAGGAGCTGTGTGGGAAGAGTGGAGAAACACAGGGAGCATGCACAGGTCTGACAAAGCCTCAAAATCCCTCCCAGCACTCTCATCTACAGAAAAGAAGTATTATTTTGCTCTCAGGCATCTTCCCTGAAAAGATCTGTACTCCAAAGAGACCGCGTGTGAAAATCATGGCAAGTATTTTGGTCAGCTGCTCGGGAATGACCCGGATAGATGGGGCTGTCCATGTCCCTGTCCCAGCCCACGGCACGGGCTGGAACAAGATGATCGTTGAGATCCCTTCCAGCCCAAACCATCCTGGGATTCTCTATGAACCAGCAAACGCTACTTCCAGGCTCGGCCTCAACCTCCAACTTCAGGATATCAAGAATTCAGACCCAAGAATGCCTTTAATAAACAATAATTACAGCGGAAGAGGATTTGCATATTAGATCACAGAGGGAGTCAATCTAATCCACGGACTTGGGATCATTCGATGCTTCGAGGAGAGGCAGAAATACAGAATATAATGTTATTAAAGCTTGCCCAGTGGGGACACGTCATCCTGCTTCAGTGGCTCATTTCTTCCCCGAGGCACGAGGGCTCAGAACAGCGCTAAAAATAATTTTGTCTGACATAACCCCGGAGACTCTCATTCTCCATTACACGAGCAGCCTTCGAAAAAATTCTGCTGGAATTTTAACTCGGAGGCTGGAGGGGGAAGATGTGCCACGTACTAAAATAACCCTGTCAGTCTGAAATTTGCTGCTTGATTGAATTTTTATGTTCCTCTCCACATCGTATTAGAAAAATGATACGCAAGTTTATCTTTTTCTTATCTTAAATATTTCATACCCTTCTTACAAACCTTCTTGCCATTAAACCACTTAACTTTTCCATTTCTTTTCTCAGGGAAACCATTTCAGCCTTCTAATAATTTCCAAGATTTGATTTTGTGAGCTCTTCTACTGCTTTTTCGTGGGTGTTTTTCTTCAAACATTCAAAAAACCTGGTTTTCTTTCTGAACATCTTGGTGTAACGAGCACTGTGGCACATTCCCAAAAGCCCTTGGGCTCTGTCCCCATTATATTTGGAGGCGCAGAAGGGAAGACAATCTCTGTCCCAAAATACTTACAAACAACCCAAGAAGGATATAAAACCAGGCCAGACCAAAATAAAACACAACAAAAAAGGTCAAAAATGCAGAAGTAATAATAAACATGAGAAACTCTGCTGCTGGTCTCACCCTCCCATTACAACCCTCCCATCCCATCGAGCCACTTCACACGTTGGTGCCTTTCCCACACATTCTCCTCCTACTCCTCCGGCCCTGGAGGAGGAAGTTCAGCATCACTCTGGGAGAGGAGTGAAAATAAAGCCATGCCAGGAACGGAGTGAGAAAACGGAGCCCTTCCTCCTGCCCGGCTCTTCCCAAGGGCAGCTGCCCTGCACCACCCAACCTCTCACTTCATGGATAATAAATAACATTTCCCTTCCCAGCGACAGTCCCTTGTGTTTCCCAGCAACGAATCTCCCACCATCAAGATGTCCCTTCACAGTCTCATTTTTCTGCTAAATTGGTAAACTGTCTTTATTTCTGTCTCACCTGTGCACCTTCCTTTTGTGCCCTCTTCATTAATGAACTATTTCATCACTGAAAGTGAAAAGTGCAGCATTTCCTCCTCATCTTTATCCCATTCCCTCTGCATTTCCACTAAATCACCTCAAATCCTCACCAAACTGAAGTTCTTCTCAACAGCATTTTGGGAAAAAGACAAACTCAACCCCACATGAACAGGCCCTCAGCGTCCTCCAGGGGTAACATCAGCCATCGCCTGCTACTGGGAAATAAATTGGCAAAGAACAGAGAAACTTCTTTAAACACACAAATAAAGGGCAGAGAATGTGTGTGGGGAGAAACTGAGAATAACTCCCAAGCTGACAACAGCTCCACGTGGCTCAGCAGCCCCTGGGGAGGGCTAAAATAGGATTTTAGGGCTGCAGAACCCTCTGCCCTGTGCACATTTCCACTTTCTCTTCTCACATCTTGATGCTCGCGCCCAACCCCGTACTCCCAAAGCCTCGGAATTCCAGATCGTATCTCTGAGCAAGAGGCAGCATTGAATTGATCTGAGCAGTGCTTTACAATGCAGACAGGCTATTTTTACAGTTTGGTTTTTTTTTTTACGAGGATGCTAAAAATATGGAACATACTGTTAAAATCACAGCATTCCACCAGAGAAAGAATTTTATCTCAGGATAACACCATTAGATATCCAAGTCATGACACAGCAGTGTAACAGGGTGGTAAAATCTACAAAGGAGCCTGAATTCTGTGCAACTTTGGGAAACAAGTTCCACTTCCCCAGGGAGTTTTAGGGATATGTGTCCCTTAGCAAAGCAAGGCTTTCTGAGACATTCCAGAAAAAAAAATAAAGTCATTATTTCCTGACTATTTTTAGACAAGAAAAAAAATGCTTGCAAGAACAATCCCCTCTTTCTTTAGGGAAATCCCCATCACTTTTCCAATTGAAGAAACATGGATATAATAATTCAAAAGTAAGTCAAAGGTTTGATGTTCTGTGAATGGGAGAATGATGGAAGAGTTAATTATAGCTGCTGTGTCACCCAGTTATAGCTCACAGCACAATCAAAATAAAGCATCTGACAGGGAATTATGTGGAGTCTCGAGCAGCAAAACACAACTCTTTTTCAGCTTTAAAAATACACAGATCTGAAGCCTGAAAGCTGCTCAAGGACAAGTTCCCAGAATATTAAAATGAGAATATGGCTTTGCTTTTCCCTGTGAGTAATTTTGAAAACAACCGCCCGTTGCCAACGCAGAAAAAAGGTTATTAAAAATTCTTCTGGCAAAAGTTGGTTCATAAAGCTTTTAGAGTGAGCTAGGGAAATTTTAACACGGGAATATAATAGGATAAAACAACAGCTCGGATAATCTCTTCCTTAAAAGTACTCCAAGTATCAGTAGGTTTCAGGGCAGGTCAAAAACGGTGCAAAAATAGCTTTATAACTTCATTTTGGGCTTCCGCTACCAGCATTAAACCCGGGGTGATTTTTTCCAGAAGCAGAGCGTGCTCTGGCACTAAGCCTTCCCCCAACACGGGAAAACCTGCTCTTCCACATCCCTGTAAAGTCAGTGGAGCAGAATGCCAGCACGCCGAAGAACTAATCTCCTGAGCTGTCACAACACACGCGCGGCGCCGGGAGGGAGCTGGGAACGGCTCCTCCGACATCCTCCACCGTGCCCTGCACTTCTCCCGGGAACGTGGGACCACTGGGGAAGAGTTTGAGTATTTAACCACGATTTCAGATGCTCTTTTGTCCAGCCTAGACACTTCTAAAATCAGTTTCACTCTATGGCATCACAGCATTGAAGAAAAATGATTTTTGTATTTTACTGTTGGCAAAATCAGGCAGAAAAATGCAGTAGTAAGAGAGATTGTTCTTAGTTACACAAGGGGTGGACACAAAATCCTTCTCTTACACACGCACTTTACTACAGGTGTAGATTACAAGCCCTTTTAAAACACATACGTGCATTCCATAATTACCTGTGAGGATATAAGGATGTGTGTTCTTACACTATTTACGTATCCATTTTTCATCAATCACAAGAAAATCTATTCGTAACTCACAGTATTTATCTATGTATCTGTTTTCCATTAATCAAGATTAAATCTATTCATAATCCAATCTAAATTTTATCCACATGGGCAGATTCCCAAAGACTCAACGCGTAAGAATCCAGCAATTGGGTTCAGACCCAGACACCCCTGGTTTCACAGAATCAGGGAATATCCTGAGTTGGAAGGGACCCACAAGGATGATGGGGCCCCATTCCTGGCCTCAGTAAGTTGCAGCTCATTTAGCACACAGAATTTTCCTTTGCTCAGTTCTAAGTGCAAAGATGACATTTCAAATCCTGGTATCCCACAAGCCACTCCTCGTTTCCAGAGAAATTTCTCATTTTCAGGCAATTACAGCTTGCAGGTCTAGTGGCAATGAAGTTACGCTGGGTTTACGTGTGAGAAATGAAAGCACTGAGCGGAGAACACAAAGCCAGCTGTCCTTTGTTCCCACAAAAAGGAGATAAAAGAGAGGCTCCAAGCCCGTCGATGGAATGGGAGACCCGCTGCTTCCCGTCAATGGCAGCGGCGCTGAATCAAGGGATCTCACAACCTGCCCTCCACCCTCCTGCAATCCTAAAATGTGGCACAATTGTCATTTCTGCCCATTGATTTGAGAGCGGTGAGTCAGCTGCAGGCTGGGGTCTCCCTGCGAGCGGCAGGTGGGAAACAAAGCTGGAAACAAAGCAGGAAACAGGGCTGGAAACAGGGCTGGAAACACGGCGGCCATCGTGGAGGATAAAGCACAGGGAACCTTTAACATCCTGCGGGTGCTGAGCTGCCAACGCGGGTTTAAAAAAGCAAAACAAAACCAACCTGTTGTTGCCCAGAGAAGCTGTGGCTGCCCCTGGATCCCTGGAAGTGTCCAAGGCCAGGCTGGACGGGGCTTGGAGCGACCTGGGATAGTGGAAAGTGTCCCTGCCCATGGTAGGGGGTGGAATGGGATGAGCTTTAAGGTCCCTTGCAGCCCAAACCATTCCATGATTCTGTCATTCCATTATTCCAAACTCTGTTGCTGGAGCAAGTGAAAAACAAAGCCACCTAAAACCAGTCTAAAACCTTTGCATTTTTCATGCCAAATTTCAGCTGTAAAAAAAGTAAAAATTAAGACTTTAGAATTTTTTCTACAGCTGCCTTCAAAAACCATTTCACCAGACCTGGTGAGGAATCCAGGATTTTTTTTTTTTTACAGGAAATATGCAGAACTATCACTTTTTCCCTGCCAAAATTAACTTGAAATCAGGAACTCTGCCGGGCTCAGCTCGACTCAACACCCTGTCAGAATAATCTCCGAGTGAAGATTATCTCCTAGAAAGATCTACTGAGGACAGGCTCCTTCCCTGCTGACAGCGGGTTATTCTCATGGCTGATGTCAGCGGCAGATTCCCAAGCTGGGTCAGGAAATCCAAAGTTAACGTTCAGTCATCTCTGAACGGAAGCAACAAGAACCCTTGGTTTTTCTCCCTGTCCCTCCCTTTCCAGATCCAAGTTAAGTCACCGTAGATGATCTCCATGCACAAAACACCAGCAGTGACAGCGCTGTATGACCAGCTCTATCCAGAAGACACAAATCCTTGGGATACTTCACAGGCTTTGGGAAAAGCTGCTGGTTAGATTTCCTTAAGCTGGGAGAACAGCACCAGAAAATTGCTTCAAATTTCCTGAATGTACTGATGTGTTGTTTGGGAATAAAAAGAATTAAAAAGACCTGATTACTACCAGCCAACACCCAGAAAAATCTGATGGCAACTGCTTAAAATAAAAGCTTAAAAAATGCACTGTATTCCATTCTAGCAATGGATTAAAGGATCTTTGCCTGTGAAACGCTTTGACTTCTGGATGGAAAATGATATATTGGAGCAATATATGCACAGGGCTATTACAGACTGGTATTTCTGACTTACTGCTAAATAGTACATGAATCTGAGAAGATATTTAACCAGTATTTCTCCTGTTCTCTACACACACCTAAGTCAAAAATGCACAGCAAATCACACATTCCTTCCTAAGAACAGCAGCAGCCCATTCTCACAAAACTCCCGAGACCACCCCGTTAATCCAGCAATCCAGGTGGCTGCTCTGCCACACTCAACGAGGAATCACAGAATCCCAGAAGGGGACTGGAAGAGACCTTAGAGATCATCTCATTCCAACACCCTGCCATGGGCAGGAATAACCACAATGAAAATTCCAGAAGTCTGGGCACACGGTGAGCAACTCCTTGTCAGAGCTGATTCCAACACTGACCTAAATATCCACGCAAGCAGCAGGCAGTAGTTCTGTACACACGACGCGTCCCACACCAGGATGTTTGTATGGGAAAAAACATTTCACACACCTGCGGAAATAAATACAAGGGGTTTTTCCCTCATTCAAAGGAGTTGTTGAACCTGAAGTTGAAGATGACAGAAAACCCAGTCCGACCTCTGAGGCTGGTTTGTATGAAGAGATCAAGAGGTAACGAGCCGTCGCCTCATTTTGCCAACTGCAGGCGAGCGCTGAAGGGGCTCAGCCTACACAGGCAAACCACAAAGAGCCTGAACCCCGCTCCTCCATGTCCAAACAAGGCTTTCCACTGGAAATATGGATGTAAGAGAAAGGGCAGAGAAAGCCACCTAAACATTCCCTCAGCGTAATCACCCTGTGCCCATCACCCCGGCCTCAGCTCCTCCGGAGCAAAGCTCGCCGGGATGTGATTCCGTGACATTCTTGGCACCCGTTCAAGCCGCTGAGAACTTGCCACCCAAGGAACTTTGGTTTGTGCATGTCACACACTCTGCAGTATTTAACAGCACTCAGCTATGATAAAACAATCCTCCGAGAGGGGGGAAAGGCCAGACCTGCTGCACGGGAACAAAAACAGCCACAGAAAGCATGCAACAGATAAAACCAGCATTTACAGCTCTGAAGAGAGATCATTAAATAGTGCAGACTAATGAAACAAGGACATCCTCCTTCCCTCAACTTTTTCTGCTTTACCACGCCCAGAGAGAACACTTCAATGATCTCCTGCTGGGCTGGAATCCTAAATCCAAAGAAATGAAATTAAATTACGTTAAAGGCCATGGGAAAGCAACACAGCTGTGACAACTCAATGTCCTTTAGGTGGCCAACCAACACACACGGCTGCAGTATTTATTTCAGCCTCTGACCAGCAAGTTTTTGAAGATACAGCCTCCAGGTACTATTTACCATATATTTATCCCAAGTCAAGTGAGTGGCTTATTAACATTCCATTTGCATTTCTGTGACAGGCCATGTATAAATATATACAAATATATTTACGTCAGTTATTTTATCCTGATGTCTGACACCTGATCTTTGATGCAAGTCTGAAATGAATCATGGAGAAGATGGAGATGTTGCTCAGAAGGATGGACTGCTCCCACCCCCAGAACCACCTTCCCCTGCAGCCACATGCCCTCAGAGTTTCCTGACAGCCTCGGGCTCCTTTTAATTCTTCTCTGCAACTAAATAACCCATTATGATTGCTAAAAATAGGTATGTTTATAATAATCCCTGTCTGGCTGAGTACACTGTGCCCAACCCACAGCCAGTGTTGCCACCTCGCCCCTTGACCTACGTCCCCCTGTCCTTGGGCTTGAACTTCGTACAGCCAAGAATTAAAAACACTAACCTGAGGGAAAAGAAAGTGTTGGTTACAAACACATCGGCCTATCTCTGGAGCAAAGAGCTGACTCAGCACTGACAACAGCTTCCCACTGCTGGGAAGAAGCTGCTAAGTTCCTGCACTCCCCATGCTGGCCAGTGGCTTGGATGTGGACGGGTTTGGTGTTGAATTTGGGAGCAGATGGAGTTACCTGCCTGCCCAGCCACTGCCTTTTTGAACCATTGATGCTCCCTGGGAACAGTGGGATTGCTCATGCTCCAAAAGAAACCCTGGGAAGCTGGAGGAAATGCTTTCTCAGCAAATGGCCACGGTGACGGAGCTCGGCGCTGGGAAAGATAAAAGTCATCGAGGCCTTCAGGGTGAAGTACAAAGCAGCTCTTCAGCTCTGCTTTCCCACAGTTAAACTTCCACCGATGCAAAGAGGGAAGAAAGAGGGTGGGTGTGAGAACAGGTGAGCAGGATGAGCCTTGGTTTAATGTCACCTTCACGGAGGGAAGCCCTGGGTCAAGATCTCTTGTGAGAAGTCCTGCTGCAGCCACCCAGAACTCCCACCTCCTCCAGCCATGCTCCAGCCAAATTATTCCAAGCACTGCCAGGATATGCCTGGGGAAGAGCGGCTGCTCCAGGCGCAGATCAGACAAAAGTTGGCCAAAAGCAGCGTAACTGTGTTAAAGGGAAGAGGTTTTGCCACCTATCTGCTGATGATCTAATTTAGTATTTTGTAACTGACACCTTGGAGCACATGAAATCTTTGGACAAAAGCCGTATTTTAGTACGACATTCATGGGAGGCTGTCTTAACATCCACCGCAGATGGAAAAGGAAGGTATGAAGAGGCCAAGGGCTTTGCCCAAGGTCATTCTGTGAATCACAGAGGGAGCAGGCTGAGGAATTTGATCTCCTGGCTCACGGGTGGCCAAGTCTCTGGAAAATAGCAAGAAGGCAACACAGAATCCCTTAAGCTGGAAGAGAGCTCCATGACCATCAAGCCCAGCTTTTAAAGTTTCCTCAACAACAGCACTGCTTTCATGAAGGGACCTACCCGGCATCCTAGGAAAAAACACCAAACTCTACTCCAAGTGCTGCCTATGAGCCAGGAGAGTGAAACACCATTGAAAATGCAACCACCACTCCATC
The DNA here is from genome assembly GCA_013397845.1 of Melanocharis versteri. Taxonomy (NCBI): domain Eukaryota; kingdom Metazoa; phylum Chordata; class Aves; order Passeriformes; family Melanocharitidae; genus Melanocharis; species Melanocharis versteri. The sequence continues at coordinate 33,636 of VZTG01001436.1, forward strand.
CAAGTAGGCTACTACACATTTACTCAAGGAGCAAAAAGTAACCTCTTTTGCCTTAAGAGCCCTGTCAAATGAATTCCTGGGAATAAACACTTCTAAACACAATTTTAAAACCATTTGGCGTTGACTAAGTGTTGAGCACTGGGCATCTTTCGGAAGAAAAGCCTTTTTCAGACATATGCTAGAACAAAAAAAAGCCCTAGCACTGATTCACCCCCAGGTTACTGCAGTTACTTTTTAACATAAAGCTGCCAGAAGATCACGGCAAACAGCCCCATAGAATTAATTCTGTCTTCATGTTTTAGAAAAGCATCACACCTTGCCTTAAAAAAACCAAGCCAGGCACTGTTTGCATGCACTGCCTCCTCCCAACCCAAGGCACTGGGTTTTTTTAGCAATACACAAAACACCATTTGCTGAAATTCCTGATTTGGAGCAGTTTTGAAATGGTGCATCCTCTCCTATAAACAGAATTGTTCCTGGGATAGGAGTTGCAATGGAAGGCATGCCAAGATACACAGCTGAGCTACAATGCTGCTTAAGTAAATTTGGGAACATGCAAAGCTTAATATAGAAATTCCCTTTATGGCAGATAACACCGTGGAAGTTTAGTACTTCTAAAAATGGTCACTATTGTCCAAAGACAGAAATCCAAATGAAAATGAACAGAGCGACCCTAGTTCTCCGTCCGAAATAAATCCATTTATCAAGGGTGTTTTTCAAAGAGAATTTCTATTCCCTTACATCTTAGAATCATGAAATACTCCTTCTGATCTAAGATTCTAATAGAATCTTCTACAGCCTTTCAAAGAAATACCAAAGAGATGAAGGGAAGAATAAGTTTGGAGGGCGTTTTTTTTTAATGCCCCTTTTCAGACCAACAACAGTGACTGGAGGAAGCACAGGAGAGCTCTGTAAAACTGGAATGGGAGCTGCTGGTCTGGAGTAAAGGACTACTTAAAATGGAAGGCCTGGGAAAAAAAAAGTCATTTCTGTGATCTCAGGCAGCATAAATTACAGAGAGAAGACATTTGATGAGTTGTATGCTAAGGATTAATTTGCCATTTAAAAATGCAGGGAACAGATGGATCTCTTGGCTAAGACTATATTTGGGAATTACTTCATTTTGCTGCCCACATGCAAATAAAAATACAACTAAAAGTAGAACTTTTTGTGAGCTTTCACATGGGTAGAAAACACTGAAGTAACGAAAATAAAACCAAAAAGAAAACATCATACAAAATAGGTAAAGTGCCACAGCACCGAATGTGGATCTGCAGTAGGCTGGGGGCAGAGAACGTGATTTTACTTTGTTAAGCAACTATGGAGAGAAATGCCAGGCTTAGAAACTAAAAAAGAAAAAACAAAAAACACAAACAACCTCAAAACCAACCCAGCAAACTCCGTATTACACGACGGTGTTTGCCACTTAAGAGTAACTTCTGAAAAAGCACCTTGTTGTAATTTAATTCCATGGCATTTGTTAGGATTTAGCGACTACATCTCCACACCTGGTCAGAAGTCCAGGGATTCTACTCCCCAAAAGCCTGGGCCAGTTCCATCACACTGACCAGGGATCGCAAAGCACAGGTGAGAACTTAAGTTGTGAGAAAAATGGAGAAGTAGGGGAAAACCCAGAAGAAAATGCCCTACACCTCCCTGGACCGAGTGCCTGTAGAGCCCTGGACTCCACCCCACATGGCAGCGGCTGAGAAAGGAGGAGCAGCGCAAGGCAATTCCGATGGCACGGTGGAGACGATGGGACGGAAGGAAAGTCCTCTGAGGAATTCCCACAGGCAAAGCCTGTGTGCCTCCCTTACGGGAGCCAGTGCTTTCAAACCCCCAAACTATGGCAGCCACACGTACAGGATTAATTAAGCACCTTCCCTTTTTTCCACGTGGTTTCTCCAAGTTCGAGGGAAACTGCATACTAAAAAGCAAACCCAACATCAACTCCTGGGACAACTGTTAGATACCATCTCTATTTCTCCTTTAGCAACACAACGAGCCTTTCCTCCTTGTCTCCATCCCAAAAACAAACAAACAAACAAACTGAAAATTTCACCCAACAAAGCCCCGACCGGCGCAGGATGTCCTCAGCGTATTCCCAGACTCCGGAACAGGGATAAGCACAGCCCCGTGCATGTTTAGAAAACCAAGAGGAATAGAAAATCTGTACTAACCCGACAGCTTCCTTTCTGTGACTATTCATCCTTCACAATCCAACAGGACACACCAGCCAGTAAACAAACATGGAAGGGAGGGACCAACTTCAAAGCAAGTGTGTAAATCTTACATAATTTGAGGGTTTGAGATCTTGCAGCAACCTCTTACCCAACGAGGTGTCAGATGATCCAAGGAGGTCAGACCTGTAGCAGCCACAGTAAGTAGGACACTTTGGATCTCACGCAGCCCAGCCCGGCACTGTTTGTCCACAGGGACCTGGGGCCGGGCATTCTTGGGAATTCACTTTCAGGAGGAGAACAGTGCCCTTCTTTCACTTGTTATCACGCCAGAAAAGCTCTCTGCTCTCAAACGGATGAAAGATAATAAATACGTAAACACCCTTAGAGCCAGGATCTGCTGGAGATGTGTCTTAATCATTCTTAATTTTTAAACTGTTTGATGAGGTTCTGGTATTTTTTTGCCCAGGTATAAAACAGATGATTTCTGGGCATCTGCGAAGAACATCCCGCGACCATGGAAGAAATGACGATAACAGCCCTGGAAAACATTTCCCTCTCGTAGAAAGGATTCTCCAAGAGGTACTTTTCCTGCCACCCTGGATTTCCAAGTGTCTTCTAGCCAAAACCATCGCTTTGAGCTAAATAAAGCAACTGAGAACTGAAGCCCAGACATTTCTCAAAGAGAAGGAATTAAAAGGCTCCACGTCTCACTTCTCCAGACAGAAGATTGCACTCAATAGTTGGAAGGACCAGGAAACAAAGGAACAGGTTCCCTACCTTTGTTATGGGCCTCTTGCGAGGAGAGATCACAGAGAAGTCCTGTTTCTTAATGCCAAAGCTATTTTTGTTCTTGTATTAGGCACTTAATGAATAATTATGCAAAGACTTTATTCAGATGGCATCTACACAGTGCACGTCTCCCTGCTCCTCCTTTCGGAAACTCAGCTTCCCTTCAAGATATAAAAAAATTTGGGCCATGTCCCAACACACATAAATTTTTCCTCCTCTACAGAACACATCGAAGCCCTCACCTCTCGCCCGAGTCTGTGATTTTCCACCTAGAGCCGCGCTGCCTTCTCCTCTCCGAGTGGCATCCCTAATCTCCTGCTAAGAAGCTTTTGCACTTAAACCCTTGATGCCATCATCAGTGGTTTTGGCACTCGCGACGTCGCGGCCGGACTGCGCTCAATGCCAGGACAATAAGGGCAAAGCTAAGCGCATCAGGTACATGGTTAATTCAATGGGCAAAGATTAGGGGATGATACTATTTTTTATTTTTTCCCCAATAAGGCTTATTTACTATTAATTCCCATCCCTGTGACCGTATTTAAGCACAAGGTGCTCCACCTGAGGTTGTTTGTAAGGTTAATGCCCAAGCCGCAGCAATACGCCTGGAGAAGACCTGCTCTCCCAGCCCTTAGCTTTTACGGGGGAGGCATCCACACCTCTGGCAGAGCCAGAAACATCCTCTTTGGGAGAAAAAAACCGAAAACCAACAAATCACTGTATTTGCAAGTCTGAAGAGACGTGGTGTCTAGGCTTTAATAGGAACATGTATGGCTGAGCCCAGACAGAGGCTGGATTTCTCCTTTGACCACTGTAATGACTGGCATTTTTTCAGGAAGCGTTCAATACAGCCTTCCTCTTCTGCTATTCATCCCTCCATGTGAATATTCATTAGAAATTATTAAATTGCCCTTTATTCCAAAGGTCTGTACGCCGGGGATCCTCTCCCCCACCTCTGGTGCCTGCGGTGTCTGTGTCTCCATCTGAGCTGTCTGACCTCATCGCTGCAGATAAGCACTTGCAGCCTACGATCCCTCTAATCTATTTTAGCCATGATTCACATCCGAGCTGTGTGCGTCTCCCAGAGAAAGGGGAATCTGCACCGCTCGCGCAGAGGGAGGCAGCCACCACAGCCCATGGCACCACACGCTTCCCTGTTTTCCTTGGCTTTCTCGGGGTTGGTTTCCCCTTGCTCTCCCAGTGTACAGCAGGAAGGGAACACGAGGCACATTTCTTCCTGCCTCCAGGATCCCTCAGACTAAGCCCGGCTTCTGAGCAGTAACACGGGCAGCTTCAACTTCCCTGACCTCAGCTAATTCTTTCCTTCCCTCAGCCTACTCAAGATGATTAAGCAAAATACTTGGAAGGAAATCAAAGCCTTAAAAACGCAATTAGAAGTGACCATTTTGTTAATACGCGCACGCACAACCCCAAAGTCAAACCCAATCCAACAGCACCTGACCTTTGGGAAAAGAGCAATTTTTAGCAGCTCCCACGGGTTTAAGGACCAGCCCAAAGTCTCCCACAATGCTGGTGGGAGCAGTGCCGTCCACACAGCCCAGGTTTTTCCCACCATTCCTCAAAAAGGAGGTTAAGAAGACATGAAATCGCCAATTCTCACACCAGACACTGGCTCCCACAGACCTGCAGCCGTCCAGGGGTGACTTAAAAATACCATTTTTAACACACATCCTTCCACACACCCAGATTTTCCTCCCCCAGCTGAGGAAAAGGCAAGCTCACAGGAGGGTCTGGATTCAGCTGCCATAAATCCTCATATTCTCTAGCAAAGATTCTGATCTCATTGCAAGAAACCTTTATAACACTGAAATAATAATAACCTCTTTAACAACTATAAAGTCATTTGAAATTATCAAAATAGTTATAATAGTAATAAAACAGATATTTTTCAAGAGCATTTCGACTTCACTCATCCAAAACATGATACATTTTTAAGACTCCTTTCCTGAAATTAAGTTGAAAAAATATATTTTTTTTTCTCTGACTGTAAAGAATCAAATGCACTTTGAGAAAGCAGCAGTTGAGCTTCTGGGCCCTGACACAGAAACAAAGCCTGACAGCCCAGATTTAGATAAACAGCTACTTCTGCACATTTAGGAAGAGGCTTAATTGCTTTGTCATTTAGAGCCAGCAATTACCAACTATTACTGAGAGTGCAGCGGGGGTGGGGGGTATTAATTGCAGCCAAATGTCCACTTTTTTTTGGGCAGCTCATGCCAAGAAAATTATGTACTAAATAAAAAAGAAATTAAACTCCCTCTTGGTTATAACGTTTTAAAGTATTTTATTGTCTATTTATACGTAAGGTGGGGGGTGGGTTCTCCCACAGGGGCCAACAACGATAGAATTTCCATTTTATTTTGAAATTGTGTCCAATCACGGCAGTTGGGGCAGGCTCCAAAAACGCCCTTTTGGGGGGATTTTTGGGGCTAATTCCTCCAGCAAGAAAACCAGTGCTTAACTTCTAGAGCGAGCAGAGCATTTAAGGTTTAAAAAAAAATAAATAAACGACCAAAAATGGGAAGGTTGAGAGGGAAAGAGGGCGGTTTCCCCCCCCTCAGAGCCGGCTCTGACACAGGCACTGCTGCTTCATTTCCCTGCGCTGTGTGAGGGGAAAACCTTCACGCAGCAGCGAGCGCTGCTCCAGCGCTGAGGTGGGGGAGGGATTCTTTTTTTACATATTTATTTAAAAGGCTTTTTTGTGGCAATCGCGGTGTTTTTCCGCGGGGCTCGGGCGGCCCCGCCCCGGGGGCGGCGCGGCGGCCCCGGCCGGCTCCCGCCGGCTCAGACCGGTTCTCAGCGCAAACAACCGCCCCCNTTTAATAGATTATTGCCGAGTCCAGGGCTGAGGCAATGCGGGCTGTCAGCAGCCGGGGCGGGAGGCTGAGGGACGAGCGGGCTGCGGCCGCTCCTTCCCAAGGGCACCGAGGCACCATTTCTTCACCATCCGTGAGGAGAACTTTGATATATCACGTTATTTTTTTTTTTTCCAACAGAAGGATCTATTTATGTGGTTACACATGCACAGGTAAGTCTTTTCCGGCATATCTCGAGTATAAAGGTTTGCTTTCTGTATTATAATCTCGCCAAAGCCATTTGAAAACGTTCTGCCTTTGCTCAATCTCCAGAAACTCGATACAGTCCCAAGGGTAAAAAAGCCACGTTTAAAGGATGGGCTCGGTTATATTTAGCTGAGCAGCAGCACAGGGTGACACGAGCAGAAACACAAGGAAGAACAAAGTGAAAACGCTCGACAGTTGGTAACAAAAACCTGCGAGTATCTGAGGTGGATTTTTTTTTTTAAATTTTCCTTTCTCTAATTCACATTTTACGGCGCAGAGAGAACATTAAAGCAGCACACGGGTTTATGTGAACAAAAGGTAAAGATGAGGTGTTTCACCTGACTCTGACAGGATTTACTGTAGCCTTTGTGTAATGGAAAAGGCTTCCTACTCTAAGAAATTCTTTAATTTTCTTTTATAAATCTTAACCTAATTCTTTTCCCATACAAACATGAGCCTGCTCAACGCTGTCGTTCTACCAGAAGAGATTAAAAATTTCCAGCTCATCTCTACAATACCAAATGTATGTGGAATTATTTAACCTCAACAAAAGCCATCTCACAGGTGCTTCAATAAAGACTAAACAGCTACATTTAACCTCATTTTTCCTGATTTTTCATCTGCCCTCAGCACAGGCATCTCCAAACCCACTGAAAATCCCAAATCCCAGCTAAGTCAGTGATCCATCACTTTGGCAGCAAACGACGCGGGAAGGAGGAGATGAAGACAATGGTAGAGAAAGGTTTGCATTATGTAATGAAACTAAAACTCACTTTTTCTACTTTCACTTCAGTTGTTGAAACAGGGTAGGAAAGTCCCTGACTAAATAAAATACACAGGAGGTTTCAGGGAGCCTGTTTTTCCCATGATTAAAATTCTCTTGGCAGTATTCTCTATCAGTTTATTTCAATATTAAGACACAGATATATTCCATTCCAATGGTAATTCTTTGCTCCAGAAAGAATTTCATCACAGAGAAATCTAAAATTAAAACCAATCTCTAATTACCTTATGCCTTGCCCACTTGTCATGAGAGCTTTAAATACAGCTATCAGAATTACAAAAAAAATTCCCTTTTCAAATATCTGTAAGTGCAAGTTCTTCCTATTTCTTGATTTCAGGAAGACTGGAATAACTGTGTTCATCTAGATCTTGGTGAAAATAAAACCAGTGTTGTATCTAAGCTGAAAATGCTCTTTTATTTCACAATATCTATTTCTATTACAAGCTACAGGGAAATAGTCATCTAACTAATTATTCATCCAACTCCAGCATCCTGGAGATGAGACAACCAAATAAACACTCTCAAAAATAAATTAAAGGTGACTACATTACACACTGTAGGAAATTATTCATTTAACTGGTAAATCCTCAGCATCCTCCACATCAGACAACTGAATAAACACTCTTAAAAAACAAATTAAAGGCCAAGGGAAATCTTAGGTCGCTTATCTGTAAATTGAACACACGGGGTGTTCACGCTTTCACAGCCTGGACATCACCTACAGGAAATCAAACACTTCTGCCTGGGTTTTTGTAAATGAATTCAAACCCCATCCCAATAAGGATTTTAGGAGCAAAATGCCCCACTCTCAGCACCGGGTGGTTCAGCACACTGCTGCAGCAAAGCTTTAAAAATAATCACTAACACATGGAGCAGCAAGAGACGTGTCAGGCCATTTGACGTTACAAAAGTGAATCAAAAAGCCCAGAAATTATTTTTAGCGCATTAGAGCACCTCGACAAGCAGCCTAGAAAAGAGCTTCTTCTACAAAAGAAAAAAAAAAGGCAGGGGGGATTTTTCCAGGAGGTTGGGCAGGGCACAAACAAAATCTGGTTTGCTTCCTAAGGGATCACCCAGCTTCCATCCAGAGCCAGCTTCTTCCATGACACAGTACAGAAAATATGTTTGCTAATGTATCATTTGTGGTGTGTGTCTGAATCACCAAAATGGAGAAATTGAAGCTTCTGGTGGTGGCAAATTATAATTTTCAAGGGCTTTTTTATTCTTTCGAGGTGATAAAAAAATTCCATCAACCCTTTTCCACAATATGGGTGGGGAATGAGCCATCTCACACTAAGACGACTTCAAAACACAAATTCCTTCTCAAATCCATGCAGGAATTATCCACATCCACCAGCTTCCTCACCTCAGCCCAGCAGGCAACTTCTGAGAGGCCACAAAACACCCCAAATAAAGCCTGGCTTCAGAGAATACTGGTTATTTTTAACGTGTTCTTTTTGGTTTTAGTTTCTAAATTACTCCCTTGCAGTTCCATTACCTGCAGAGGCCTCCAAATAGCAATTTAAAGCAAAGTTTAGTTGAGATCCAATGCACCAAACTCTAAACCTTACGAAATAAAGGCTTTTTTTGGGTTGTTTTTTAATTTTTAAGCAATCTGCAGATCGTGTTTCTTCATAGACTGTCCAGGAAAATCAGCTCTATTTAATCAGTGTTGTTTACTTCACACAGCTCTTGAAAACCACAAGCAAGGAAACCTGAACTTCTCCTTAACCACCTTTCTGCTGCTTTTTCACAGCTCCTGAAGGAGCCTGGCACAAAAGCTCCCACAAGCGTTGAACCCCCACCGTGTGTGCCAAACACACCCCAGGGCAGGGAACACAACTCTGCCACCTCAGACCAACAGGACAAGGCTTGAGTGACCAAGTTCTTAAATTTCAGAAGAATTCAGTGTCGTAAAGACCTTAATAATACTATGGCCTCACAAAATTGGCCATTTCCACTTATAAAAAAGCCATAAAAGAGAATCTCCAGCTTGCTAAAATCCTCGAGACCACCACAGAAATTGCAGGCAATAATTATTCTCCAGACAAATGAAACTGGATATATTACACAGCAAGTGGGAGCACTGAACCAGGGAAAAGGGGGTGAGGCAGCTTTTGCTCACCACAGGGTATGAGGGGCTTCATATTTACATGGCGAAATTCAAATTGTGTTGAAAATTAAACTCTTGCGCTTTGAAAGACTTCAAGGCCAGATGGGGTTTTGCTTCCCAAAGTAAAGAGAGGGTTGAATGTTTATTAATATTTAACTGATTGCTGAGAAACATGTAAAACTCCTTTCTGATCCTTCAAAATTAAATATACAATCCACCAGATTCCATTACTTGCTTGACTGAGTTTGATTTTATTGTATTAATAAGAAAAAAATGTTTTATTTCCTCCCAGAGTATTGTCTACTTTTCCATTACTACAACTAGAAATTGCCAAGAAAATGAAATGCTCAAGTACAGCAGACGCTGCTTTTCTTCCCATTAAATCTTAAAACTTGGTTCCAGTGGGATCATATTTAGTCCTCTCAAATTCAGAACAGGATTTCATCCCGCCTCGACATCCCAACAATGACATTTTATAAATATTACGAGTTTCTTGGACGCCTTTCTCATTCCACAAGGAGCAGAGAAGCACCAGTAGAGATTTTTTCTTCTTCCCCTACTTGAAATTTTTTTATTAAACCTTAAATGTAACCAGCCCTCTTTTCATTCCATCTTCTCTAGGATTTTTTGAGACCTCTGGAAGTCTCACCGATTTTTCTGAGCTGTAATAAGTGTGAAAAATCTTTGAAAAAAGCTTGTCTTTATTCAAGCATTAAGCTCTCATTGAGAGAGGTGCTGGAAATAAACAAACAAGTGTTTAAAGCAGACTAAAATATGTCTTAAATCTTCCCCTGCTCTCCAGCTGAGACAGAACCTGGATTTCTAAATCCAGGTGGAGAAAACAATAATTAAAAGAAGTAAATAAATCCTTGCGTGATTCTTTAGACATGAGGGGGTGGGGCAATCAGGAGAAATTGATTTCCTCATCTTCCCTTCTGCACACTCTCCATGAGTGTCAGCCCATCTCACCCTTCCAGAAGGTTCAACGTTCAAGGTAAGGTTTTGTGAGCATAATTCCCTTGGTCAGAGCATTCTGCCAGCAGTAAAATTCCATTCACAGTGATAATTACAGAATCCTAGAATGGCCTGGGAGGGACCTTAAAGCCCATCCAGTGCCACCCCTGCCATGGGCAGGGACACCGTCCACGGTCCCAGGCTGCTCCAAGCCCCAGTGTCCATCCTGGCCTTGGACACTGCCAGGGATCCAGGGGCAGCCACAGCTTCTCTGGGCCCCCTGTGCCAGGGCCTGAGCACCCTCACAGGGAGGAATTCCTTCCCAATATCCCACCTGACCCTGCCCTCTGGCAGTGGGAAGCCATTCCCCTTTGTCATGCCACTCCATGCTCTTGTGAAATCAAACACTCTACTGATACACTTATTTACTTAATGAGTATTTTCAGTTCTAGAAAAGACCTGGTATGCAAAGGAAACGCTGTGAACTCTGCAAACCCTCCTGAAGAGCAGAGCTCTTCGCCAAAGAGCATAAAACATTTATGGGTGCAACCGTAGCTTCGTGGTTTCCACTCTTAGGGTGAATTTAGCCTTAAAAGGCTAAACATCAGAGACGCGCTTCAACATGAATTTAAAAATTCTTAAAAGAAATCAGTGATTATCCAATACCTTCTTTTCTTCCCCGCAGGTATTTTGTAAAGCCATGCAAATACAAAGCTATTGCAGAACCAAGGACATGGGAAACACATCCCCAGGAATAGCAAACCTGGATTATTTTCTTTTAATTATTCCAAATCTACAATTTTTGCTGTGAGACAGCAGGGGAAAAAATGGGAAGGCGACAAATCAACCTTGTGAATGTCAGCAGTGACAGGGAACAAGAAGAAACAGAACAATACCACTCATCATTTCCCGAAGTACGTTGAAGTGTGGTCTGTAAAAAGCAGCTGACCTTAAAATTTGATTTTTCTCTCACTGAAGCACATAAAAGTAACCCCATTCTTCAGGCACACAGGCAGCAAGGCCTTGTGTCTGTACATCCCTGCTCTGCCCAGCCACCATCTTATTGATGCTGCTTGGATCCACCACAGAAAATAATGAACAACAGCACCAGCATTCCCCTTGGAACCCTCGGTGCCAGCAGAGCCTTCCTACATTTCACTCCAGTTCACCCCTACGTCAACGACCAAAGCTTTGCCACAGAACAACTCCTCGGGCTCACACCTCAGGCAACGACCCGCACGGCCCACGGCACAGGGACCTACCTGTCGCTGCTGGTACTGCTGCTGCTGCTGAGGGAGTCGCTGCTGGAAGATCTGCTCCGGGAGCCGCTGCCGCTGGGGGAGCGGGCGGGCCGGGCGGCCTGGCTGGCCAGGCGCTGCGGGGACTGCGTCCTGGACTGCGACGAGTGCGGCGACCGGCTCCGGCTGTGCTGGTAGTTCCGCTCCGGCCTTCTGCCTCGTACCTCCCGTGTAATGTCATCCCTGTAGATATCCCTGTGTACCACACTGGGCAATGTAAACTGCTCCCGGGCCCTAGGTTCGTATCGGGGGTCGTGAGCGTCAAAACGGTTTGGGCTTCGGCTCCGAGAAGTGTAATAGAGCCCGTGTTGTAAGGTCCGCTCGCGAGGGTCTCTATAGTAATCCTGATCGTAATGTCTCGTCCGATCAAATCCGCCCGTCCCCCGCTCATGGTGTCCATAGGCACTATGTTCATAAGCACGCTCCCTGTTATCTGAAGCCCTGCATTTGGGAAGGGGGAAAAATATTGCATCAGAAAGGGGCAGGCACAACTAAAAGCAAATCATGCAAACATTCACGGCAGCACTCGACTTATCGTTGCAACTGCTTCTCCACTAACCAGCAATAACCTATCAAGCAAACAATGACAAACTTCAAAACATTTTACTTGACTCCAAAGTTATATTTGTATACAATCAAGCTGAGCAATCATTTTGGTTTAATCACAATATGGGGCTTTCATGACCAGCAACTTGCCGGCACAGGAAAAAAAATTCTGCTCTCCAGTGCATAATCCTCATTTCAGTTGTTCTTTTTCTTTTAAATTCCATAAACAAGAAAAACTTCGTGTTTGTGGACATCATAATTAAATTCTTCTTTTTCTCTCCATTTTTGCTTAAGAGCTTCAAATTTTTTTTTTCAGAATTTGGTAATTACTGGAGCTCTTGTAATTATCCTTCTGCAAAAATGGCATCACAAATTGGGCTGTAGCCATGAAAGCCTCCATGCAAAGCATGACCTAGAGGTAAGAAGCTGCTTTCAAAAGGGGTGGCATAACCCACAGAGAATTCCCAGAAAATTAAGGGGTTTCTTGTTGTTGTTCTAAAATATTTCACCCTCTTAGAGGGAATTTTTACTTTGACCAGATTGCTACACTCATTTCTAGTAAAATCTGTGGATGCTAAAGAAACATCTCCATTTCTAATGCTGGAACTGCAAGGATGCAGGTCCCCAGAGGATACTAAGACCCTACACAAGGACCGGGAATCTAATTTTTAGGCGGCATTTTTGTTGCGACTGCTGCTGTCGCTGCGATCACAGAATTTCTATCTGCATGAGCTGCTGCTTTCCGGCAGCTACGGTCCAGTTCGTTTCAGTATTTTGAACATTTTAAATTGAGAAAGGCTTGGTGATGTTCTGAGTTAGTGTGATCTCTCAAATAAAGAGATAGTAAAACTGACAGATAAAGGAACACTACAAATAGCTGAGTATTCTAATTTAGACAAGTACCAGGATGGTACGTCTTAGTTACATCCACAAAATGGAAGATCCAGAATGGTTACGTTGAACATTTAAAAAATACTTCTAAAATTCTAAATATGTCAGGGTAGCCAAAGTTAATTTAAAAATTATCCATCTTATGAAGGACATTTCAACCTTTTTTTTGGCCTTCTCTCTCAGATTCTTCCTTCAGAATCTGTTATTAGTCACTTCAATCCCCTGAATCCTGATAACCCAATTCTGCCTTTTGCCTCCTCCTCCTCTCCTGCATCACAGCTCTAGTTTGAATGGCAGAAATATTTCAGGGATCTTTTATAAACTGAAAATGGGATTTGAATCTTTTTTCGATTAGCATCTCAGGAAGTTCCTTCCATTCCTTCTCCAATGAATCACTAGATCCTTAATCCTCTCAATATATTCACTCTCTGTTGTTAAATTGTAACTCGCATCAGGCTCTCTATAGAGCTCCCTCACATCTTGCCTGCATTTTTTCTCTCAAATTATATATAAAAAACTACTTAACCAGTGCAAGAGAATGTCATTAACTTCTACATCTGCTTGAAATTCATTGTTGCTTTTCTATTTCCATTACCTCTTGCTTGCAACAATGGAATTTTGAAAGATATTTCAGAAACTGGCACAGAAATGTGCCTCTGTTTTGGTTCTTTTTTCCCCCCTTTTGAAGGACCAAGATCAACAATTTTATAAACGATTGCATTTAGCATCCTACAAAGTGTTAATCAGTGAGAGCTGATTTAATGAGGTCAGAGAAAAAGCAGTATTTTCTAGCGGGTTACTGCTACAGAGCTGACAGAAAGAACAAATCCTTATCCGTGAGAAGGACACAGAAGACAGACAGAGGAAGCAGAGCTGAACAGCTACTGGCTACAGTGCTTTCTTCATTTATCTATTAGTACTAAGTGCTACTGGAGTTAGTGGAAAGAGAGGGTTTGACTTGGGTTAGGAGAGGGGCTAATATACACAGGGCAGGACATACCAACCTTTTCCAAGTGTGGAAACACGACCTATATTCCCAATTAAATCTAGGGAGAGAATTGTGAACATAACTTCCCCAATTTTGGCCCCTCTTACAGGGGTAATCCACCTTCTTAATGGGCAAGGGTGTCAAATGATATTTTAGATGAACCAACAAGAAAAAAAAAAAATCTTAGTGACAAGACACAAAAAAAAAATTCCACTGGACGGAAGTAGTCCCAGACTGAAACTGTGACTTTGAAACCCCCAGACTTCTTTCTTGAGTCAGAAGGCACTTAAATAGATCCATAATTTTAATTTCCAGCCCTAAGTCTGAATCAAGCAGCTGGTAGAAGATCCCCCGAGGCCCGAGGGCCCTCACGCTGCTGCCAGCAGGCATCCTCTGGCCGCCTTGGTAACCATCCAGCCCAGTCACTTCTCACTGGTGTATCCACAAACGGGTATTAGCACCACGTCCTTAAAGCTAAAGTATGTTAATTGTGGAGCAGCAGAGAGCTTTTTAAGAGACTAGATAGTAATCCACTCCCCATGGCTACTGGCGTCTTGACTGTATACCATCCAATAAATTCAAGGCAGTAGTTCTTATCCCAGCTTTAAAAAAAAAAATAAACTATAATTTCCAAAATTTAGTAATGTCCGTCATCTCTTTTTGCCAATACCATCAGAAAGAATAATCCCAATAACTTGGAAATGATGTAGATCCAAAATGGAACCATCACAAGCTGCCTTCGGTCTTCTCCATCCAAGCGTTATTTCCATGGCTAAGTGTTGTCGGTAGAATCCAAGGGGCCGCATCATTAAAGTCTACTCTGAATTTTGTGGTGACAATCCAATTAACATACCCGCTGCGTATAGTGAGAACTGAGAGCTAGGCATTAAGCTTTCACCGAATTCTAGGTTCTAGTATTCCGAAGATACTCCACAGAGAACTTCACCACATGTTGTAGAGTAAGATAGCTCCATCTGGCAGCAGGGATACATCCAGCAAGGCCTTAATATTATCCAAGAAATGGGATCGCTACTTCTAGAAAAGAGTAACTCCAATATCGATGCTGGCCAAAGGAAATCTTCCATCTTAAAACCACCTTATTTCAAGTGTAGGTAGATATCCAACCAGCTGCAGGACACATCCTCTATGGATCCACAAGGTACCAGCCACTGGGATAGAAATCACTTCCGTTTCCAACCCAAAATAGGAAACATAGATAATTCCCAAAATTTTAAATCCATCTGGGGGCCCTAGATACGAGTTTGTGTTTCTCACCATATCAAATACAAAATACCTGCCTAGAGAAACCTTGGAACTTACCCATCAAGTCTCCGCTCATAACGTCCTTCCCGTGCATGAAGTGATGGTGGGGGGCCGTAAGTGGGCCCCCCACCACCTCCTCTGAACCCAGAAACCTCTCTACTACGAGATGCTATGGAAACTGTATCATCCAATCCCCGCGCAGCACTGGGAATGGTTCCTGGCTCATTATAATCCGTCCGTAGGTCTCTATCTCCCATTTTGTTGACAGAGTTGTGTGCCTTCTGCGCACTTTTGATGTCCACAAAATCCACAAACGCTGCCACTCCGCCTTCCGACCCCCTCTTAGGGAGGATTTTGACACTTTCGACACGTCCATATCTGGAAGAGAAGCAAAGCACAGCACACAGGTTAGTGCTGGTGGGAAAATACCACGTTTAATAACATTGCATCCTGCAAAATCAACATCCAACCCTTCACCCTTCCCCTGTGCCGGGAAAATCAATCATTGAGAGACACCAAGAAGGGAAAAGCCCTTTGGAGAGGGGAAAAGGCCATTTAAACTTTCCATGGTTACACTTAAACTGCTCTCTCACAGTGTGGGGAGCCTACCATGGGATCGCCCTTTTTATAGCAACAGAGCAGCAGCAGCTGAAGAAACAGAAAGGTGTTCGCAACCAGAGCACCCTGCACATCATTAGTCTGACACAATTAAAGAGGCACAATTAAAACAAAACCGTGTCACGAGGAAAAATACAGACAGCCAACAATTTTCTTAGTAGACAAATGACCTTGACACAACAATTCCACTACTCCGATCTGTATTTAACCCAGAGTCTCCACTGTGATCCTCATTCCTGATCTCAAACCTGTTTGCTTCCAACACCTCGCGGGACGTGTGGGCGGCACGGACCCCCCCAGACCCAGGAGCTGCTGGGGTTCAGCCTCCCACCCCCACGCTGGACCCAGCCGCCCAACAGGAGCTGAGGAATGCCAGAGGGAATGTGACACCGCCCTACGTAATGTATGTTAAGTAACTGCAACACTGGCACTTACGGATGAGTAAATGTCTATGTAAAACAAAAATAAACCCAAACATGTTTGTGTACACAAGGAAACAAGATGTAAAAACATATTTAAATAACTTGCATCCACTCACGGCAGAAAGGACAAGCTGGGAGGGATGAGCACAGTGACGTTTTAACAGCCAACAACTGCAGGGTTCGGGTGCTCAGTTCTCTCAGCCAAAAGATTCTGAGCAAACCAGGGAAAAGCTTTGAACTGCAGTAGGTAATCCAGGACACGAAAAGGCAGAAAGTGTATTTTTGAATGTGCCGACATAGAGGAAAGGGAGGCACAAATAAAAAACCTAATCAGGAAGTATTTGTAAACTCCATGAAGAACTATTGCGAAAAAATTTCTATGCACAAAGGCAGCACAAGGCCGCGCAGATGTAAACAGACCTTACACAGGCAAAACTGTTCTCAGCCACACACGCAGGGAGAAGGGAACACAACTGCCAGGCTGAGGCACACACGCTGTCAGATCCCGGAGCTGCCTCGGTTTCATGCCTGGCTTTTCCTACACCTTACAATTTCATCATTGTTGTTGGATGACTAATCCTTAAATACGATCTGAAAACCTGCCTTGCTGACTGCTGCCTTCTCATTCCAGCCTGACCTACTACACTTATATATAACCTGGTTTGCATTTAGAGCCCTTTTTTCCCTGGTTTATACTCTACTGAACACAGATGTGTGCACAAACAAGAGCATCTTCCAAGAAAAAAAAGTCTTGTTGGGCATAAAAAGACATGGTCACACACGAAACACATTCCTGCCTCTCAGCTGTCCAGGGCTGAGCTTGTCACCTTTGTTCCCCTGGGTACAGCACAGGGATATTAATTCTTGGGAGTTTCCTAATCTGTAATGCTCTGGTTATTTTTCTCATTCTTTCTTTGTATTTTATTTAATTAAAATCTTCAAATAATGGCAAATGGAACTGCAGGAAAGTTCTCAAAGCATGCTCTCTTTGTAAGCTGGATATGGTTATCTTGCCTTGAAAGCAAGATTTAGAAAGCCCAGAAGAGTAGAGGAGATGGTTAATAAAATCTGTGTGAGGAAAAAAAATGGCCTAATTGGATATGGCAGATGTAGAGAGAGCAGGAGAGGGAACAGGAAAGGAAGGAGAAGGAAAGAAAACAGGAAAGAGCCTATTTGAGAATACGTTCATGCCATGAATGAACGTGACAAAAAATATGGAAAGTAATTAGGAATCTTAGTTAGGATCACCCTTTAACACACGTTTCAGTGCCAGTTCTCTGCAAACAAAGATGGGCTCCAACCCTTATACCTAAACCGTGTAGTTCCCGAACTGACTGGCTAGAACACACACTTTCCTTTTGCTCGCTGTTCACATGTTCCGTTTCTGGCAACATGAGCCCATATTTGCCTCCAATCTTCAGGGGGGAATAGGATTAAGGTACTATTGATAATGGTATCAATGTCCCTAAAATCCTAGCTGTCCTTTGACTGCAGCCACCATGGCCCACCTCACATGAAGCACTGCCTGCCAGTGACATCAGAGCTGGGCTCTGAATGACTGCCTGCTCCCCACCTTGACAATTACTGCCTAATGCTGAAACCCTAACATATACGTGTTATTATACATACACAGCCAGAACTCAGTCATTCTTTTGCTACAGAAGATCCCGAATGTGTTAAAATGTTCAAATATCTGCTGCCCAGAAAGCAGAGAGGATACAAAACATCAGTGTAATAGCGTCCCCATCTACCACAAAAACCACCTAGCAGAGGTGTGACTCTTCCCAATATCAATTCTTATATCGGAAGAAGTGCACTTAGGAAAGAAAAAAATTAATAACCAAAGTAAGAAATGGATGGGGGAGGCTACTACTGTATTGCACTGCAGCCATGGTGCTAAATCACTCCACTCCGAGAAGGCACCTTTTAATCCCCCCGTTATCCAGATACATAAATATACGCTGTGCTTCAGTGTCCTGCCCCGTACCCTTGACAGGCCCCGAGGATAATCTGTGACAATCGCCTTTGCTGAAAGCGAGGGAGGCAGGCGGGAGGAGGAGAAAGGGAGCAGAAGGGGGGGATGAAAGAAAACCGAGGAGGAGAGCGCCCTGAATATTCCAGAGCAGCGGCTGAAAGAGGAAGGTTAGCATTTTCCGTGCTCTGCCTCAGTCCTGTGGCTGCAGACATCCTTCGGTCCCCACCGTGAGGATCAATGTGCCGAGTGATCCGGCCCGGCCGCACCCATTGGCGTCTCTCCGAGCTGCTCCTGTCTTGGCAGATGCTGCCGGGAGGAGACCGGGGGGAGAGGAGGGAGATCTGCAGTGCTGCATCACCACACGGCTTCACTGCAGCACAGTAACGCTACAAGGAAAAAACCACGACACTTTCTGAAAGGCCGGGGGAGGAGAGGCAGCGAGAGCACCGCGCTTCCTTACGCCGAAGCAAGGCAAGATGGAGGGGAACACGCTCTGAGGAGCAACCTTTGTCCGGGCAGAGGGCTGGGAAGAGGGGACAAAAGGCCAGGGGAGGCATGGCCATGACCTTTGGTAGCACTGGCTGAACAGCTCCTCTCAACCTTCACCTCGCATCGCTACACCTGTGCGTCAGCCCTTCCCAAGGCTGCATTTTGCAATCGCTGCCAGACCAACAGAAACAAAGAGGTGCCTTGCTCGGCTCCCGCTCTGTGGACTCAAACGAAAACAAGGCCTTTTAGTGCCTCTTCCCGTCCACAACTCCTGCCGATTAATCATTAGCTCCACATCGTAACGAAGGCAGCCGAGGCCGTGTTTTCGGCGGGGTTTACAGTTCAACCTGAAGCAGAGGAGACAACAAGGTGCAGGAGCTGTTATGTCACCAAGCCCCTCCACCAGCACAGCACGACCGAAGCACCCGGCTGTAAGCACACATCGAGCAGCCCTTGCAGAAAAAAGTTGCCCAATAATCACTGCTTGAACAAAGCCACACTAATCCAGCTTTCCAGACAAAGAAAAGGAATTCATAATTTAAGCATTATCGGTTTATTCACTGTAGATCAAAGCACCTCTATATTCAAGCAGCTGAAATGTCTCTGGGCTCTTGGCACGGCTGCTCAGCATATTTCCCTCACTCTCCAGCCCTTCCTCCTCCCCAGCTCTTCCTTCCGAACTAGGAGACAGCAGGGCCGGGTTGGGAAACGCAGCCTCCACCAATGTGGGGCCGGGCTGGTTCCTCCTCCCCAGGGGCGACGTGTCATCCAGGCACAGCCAAAGTCATCCCACAGCCTGCAGCCTTCCCTGCCCCGGAGATCAGCACCCTCGGCTTTCCAGCTCTAACAAACCATTTCAGCTCGGCTGCTTGCTCCAAACACTCTTCCTGCACGGTCCCTGCTTTTGCAAGCACAAGCATTCTAAACAAAGCATGGGCTACGAGAACGCCGGCCAATAACTGTGTAGTAAGCAAACTTTACTGTTCAGCTGCAATATTCTATAAACTGATTAGGATCTTTATAGGATGATCAGTACATGATAAGAGAAGGTGGGTTGAAGTGAGGGAAATTAGTTTTCTAATATAAACCAAATCCCACTTTAAATCACGGTACCTCCCTATTTCTCTTGCTGACCATCACTGCAGAGTTCTGCAGGTCATCTACATCCTGGCCAAAGAAACTTCACCACATTTTTATTTAGAAGCTGGCGCCATGCTCCATTCCACATACTACTAAATGTAACACACACTGCAGGACCCAAAATAACGCAGGAGCTTTTTCTGTGTGTTTCTGCACCGCCCATTACAAGCATGATTTGACAAGCTGCTCCAATACAGCAGGACATCCGAGTATTTTGTATTCACTCGGGTTCCCTTTGACTGCAGTCAGGTATCTTTAGCCGTCTGAAAAGCTCAGCTGATTTTGCCGTGCCACACTCAAACTCCTTCCTCCTCCATGATTATATAACCCCAGCAAGCCCCAGCCTGCATTATTCAGTAAAATGCTCGCACAGCTTGAAGCTTTCCTTGGCCAATCACATTCCTCTGGCTTTGTTGTTATTTCATAACAAAATAATGTGTCCTGAAATAATACTTCACCAGATGTTTGTGCCTCTTCTCCTTATTCTTGACACTAGATCATTCCAAACACCCCACGCTAGGGGTACTCCAGCCCTGCCCTCCCCCTGCACAAAGCAGGTCTGCTCCAGGTACAGGGAAATCCAGGATGTGCAGATACTAAACCTCCATAAAGCAGGATACTATCACCCTCCACGGGGGTTTTAGCCAGGCTAAGGGATGTCTGTTGAGTCCATGAACATCAGTCCTAGGCTCTTCTGCTATCAGGGATGTTCATTTCACAGCCTGAGAAACTTGGCCCACCACAACAGCACGTGCAGCCACTTCCCAGCCACAGAATACACAGAATAACACACCAAAGAGCAGCACCGACCACGCTGGGATCTTACCAGCAGCAGGACACCGAGCCACAGGGACAGCTATCCTGCAGAAATCCTGTTTGGAGTTAAGCACCAGCCTCCAGTACCACCAGCTCCCAGTAGGAACCGCACAGTGAGCGTCTCCCGCCTGCACCGCTCACAAAAGGTGTTTAATATTCACCACTGTGAGAGTTCCAGAGCCAGCAACACAAAGGAAACTTGTGTCTCTACACAGGCGTTTGCAAAGACTACGGCACTACAACCGATCTCAATGAGGGCAGTGATACAATAAATGAAATAACACAGCAGCTAAAACACGCTTATCCTAAGGAAATGACATCCCAATGTTCCAAGCTTCATATTCATTATAGCTATGTGCTTTACTGCCATAAAATATATATATACACTTTTAATTTTTTTAGAAAGGGAATTTCATATGTAAAGTGATATAAGATGGTATTTCACCACCTTCAGACCTGAGCAGCACAAGTCTTGGAATTAAACTCTGCCTCAAGTAATGCAGAGCATTACTCAAAATCTGACAGTATCATCACGTGGCTGGCATGGAAGGAGACTTGAGGACTGAGAGACACAGAAAAATCAAGGCATCTAAACAAAAACCACTCAAAATTGCACTGACTGTTTCATGAATACAGTAACTGATGTGTAGCAGACAGCAAAATCAGACAGACCATTAAGAAGAGCATGCACAGGGCTGGGATGAAAACAATTCCAATTCATTGAGATGGATTTTGATAGAAACAAGCAGAATTCAACTGTCCTGGAAAACTACACTTAAAATTAAGTCTAACAAATGTGGGGAACTGTCACCTGTTGAGCCACAATCAGTTCACTTTGTAGGACTGTCGCTCAGCCCCCAGGAAATTTGTCAAACGATATCTCAAATGCTTCCAGACAAACATGGCCACGTCCCCACAGCCACTGGCCTGGGCCAGCAGCTGCACTCAGGGCAGACCAGGAGCAGTATTTGCTATGGACAACTTGACACCAAGTCCTGGCTGGCTCCCTCACCAACCGTGTCCTGTGTCCTTCACACACTCCACGAACCTCCAGACTGCTTCCTCTCTGCTCTATTTCCACCAGACATGGGGTAGGTTTAAGTCCCCCACAAGAACAAGAGTGATCATGAGACTTCTCCCAGCTGCCTAGAGAACATTTCATCTGTCTCTTCAGATGAAACTGGTCTCCTGGTTGGGTGGTCTAGAACAAACTCCCATCAAGGTATCTGCCTTGTTGGCCTTCCCACCATTCTTTCCCATGAACACTGAACCCTGTCACCACCATCATTAAGCTCTAGACAATCCAAACACTTCCTAACACACAGGGCTATCCCACCACCCCTCCTTCCTTGCCAATTCCTTCTGAAGAAGTCAGCCATTCACTGCACAACTCCAGGTGTGCCAGTCATCCCCACCACGATTCCATAATGGCAACTCATACCATCATCTCCTGCTGTGCAATGGTTTCCAGCTCCTCCTGTTTCTCACCCGTGCTGGGGGCACTGGTGCAGATGAATTGCTGTGTCTATGAAGATAAGACACAGCGTGTGGCTGGGACAGCACTCCAGATGATCAAGAGTAGGAAAGCTCTTCCGTGAGTGACAAATCCATGCGATGTGCAGCTTTGAAATCCTTCACCTTCCCAGTGCCAAGCAAAATAAAAGCTCCTCGTACCACAAGGAGCTCCGGTTTTCGAGCCACACCAAGAACAGCCCTTGTGACAACAATGATTCAGAAACATGCCCTAATTACCAAGCTCCCATCATTTTCTAGATTACAATCTGAGATGCTTTAAAACCTGTTTAGAGTGATCTTTATTGGCTCTGCGACCTTTTGGGGGGAGAAAAACAATGTTCTTCAGGGCATTCTCTGCAGCTTTTCTTCTAGTAATAAAGATCTTCAGGGAAACATCAAAATCCAGTAGCAGAAACAATCAACCAGGTTACAGAGCTCAGCCAGACAATCCTGGGGTGAATCCTGAGCACAACGCTCACACTTCTACCCTCCTGCCCCAACACTCAAATCACTCGAACCCAGACCCCTCTGGACTTTGTGGCTCCCTCTGGCCCCCAGCAGCACTCAACGGGAAATCTCCCAACTCCCGAGTACAAACGGGGGTTTTGTTAATGAGATGCAGCACGTGTTCCTGCCACGCACAGAAAACAGCCAGGGCTTTGTCTGCACTCGTAATCCCTCCCTAAGAGATGACAAAGTAGGAAATTAAAAAGCTAGCATAGGCACATTCACCGATACTCCTGATACCTCTGCTATTCAGGAGCAACACGCTCAACAGATCAGATAGTCCGGAGGTAACTCCATGCTGGAACAAGTGCTCGCCTCTTGCTGTACAGCTCAGCCAAATGCTCCATTTTAAGACCCCAAGTAAGAGTGATTCCTAATTAAGACATTTTATTTATGTCTTTATGGCAAAGTGACCTTTTGGATACTGCTGAAGTATTAAAATACAAATGGAATTATTACGTACCATAGAGGGAAGAAATAGAATATTTTAAACCAGTTTTTCATAGTTGCCACTTTTGGTAGCAACGATTTCATCCAACAGTCAACACACCAGGAAATTTTTCTGCAACCCCCACGACAACCAGTTCTGCCACAGATCAGCTGTTGCAGCCAGCACGCATCAGGCCACATGTGAATACAGGTGCATCCATTCCTTAATATATTGACCAGTTCCACTGCAAGACCCCAGGACACAGAACAGCCCCAGGAGGAGTCCTAGGGACCTTTCAAACTAGGGCGAGGAGGAGGGCGGGGGAGCCAAACCCACGCTTTGGACATGGGGATTACATGTAGCTGGATGAATAAAAACGCCTCTCGGCACTCCATGCAACATCTCACTGGGCTACATTTAATATCCTCCTCACCCCAGTCAGCAGTTCCGCTGCCGGCAGCATCAGGAGAACCCGGCATTGCATCAGCCCTCGACCGTGCTGGAGCGAAAGGCTCAACACAACATCACCCTCTTACAGCTGCTGGGGTAACCAGACAAGGCACAGCCACCTCAGCCAGCCAGGACAGAGAAAGTCTCCTACTACGGCACTTTTCCTAGTTGTTTCTTTGGAACAATTAAGGAAAAGCACAGAAGAACCCGTAGCTTATTGGTATATGTATTATTAAAAAGAAAAAAAATCAAAGTGGCTTTGTGAGCAAAACTAATGAAGACTCATTTCTTACGGATGCATGTCTTGAGGTCGAATTCTCTGGCGTCCAATAACTGCCAGTTCCCACTGCAGCTTTTCCCACGGTCAGGAACACCTCTCTCCCATGTGGATTCTTTAATGTCTAATAAGGGCTGTGCTCTCACTGCAGCTTTTCTCTCCATGGGGCCGCTAATCAGGTCTCTCTCCTCTATTAAAACCGCTTGTTTTCACAAAACTCAAAGGAACGTCGTGTCTCTGAGACTGAATATCCCCTTCGCCCTCAGGTTTAGCTGAAACTGGCATATGGGTTCAAAATTGATCAGGGAAGATATATATACACATGGCAGGAATACCTCAGTCTTACTCTCCAAGCAGATCAGAATAAATATCACCATTTGTGGAAGCATGGAAAGGTTACAGAAGTATGTAGGAACTCTGCATGTTCAGCTGTGTTGTCTCAAGCACGACAAGCTGTGATTCTTTATCCCCAACCTACACAGATGCGCGCCGTCACGTTCCTACACGCTAGACACAGAGCCGCTGAATTCCATCTCCAGGGCGTTTTTTTTCTTCCAGCTTAAAGCATAATCTGCAGATTTGCTTCAAAAACACCAGTGGTGATAGGCTACGTTCAACGCTTTCTGCAGGAGAATTGCTCAAGCATGTTCTTTTGCGTGACTGATTTTAGGATTTGTTTGGATTTGATGTTAAGAACGCGCTGCGTCGCAACTGTAGGGGAATCTCTTGATTAATCAAGTTTTTTTCATTCTTACATGAAAGGGTAATTCCCCATCTCACTTTTGCTTCTCCAAGCTCTGCTTTGCATGTATTCGGCAGCAGATGGAGGAAAATGCAGAGTCACAACATTATGGTCTCCCTGCCTTGCTGCAGAGCACTTGAGATGTGGATCATCTTAATGCTTTGGAAGTCTTGGTCCTCACTGGGTCAGACTTCTCCAGCAACAGATACTTACAACCTCTTCTCCAAGATTTTGTATGCTTTCCAGAAAATGGTACTTCAGAAGAAAAAACATGTTTATCTGTCTGTGGTCTCTGAGACCAGCTCAAGTGATGGAACGGCTCTTCCCCCTCAAACTTCAACTGGGTTTGAACAAGTGACCAGCTTCAGTTCAGCCCACAGGTTCAACAACTTGAAATTCATTTCTGATAGAAATCAGCCACGGATCCAAGGACTCTCAGTCAAATACCCAGCCACAAAAGCTCACCAAGGCTAAGAGGTTACGATCTTGACACCAGGGAGGAAACCCAGCCAGTTCCCAGCCAGTCCAGCCACTCCCGCTCTGCCACCCCAGCCAGTCACCAAACGCAGATGCGCAAATGTTATTTCGTTGCTTCGTGACTCACCGCTTCCATCGCCCTGGAGAAAGTGCTTGTCCCTGTGACTAAATCAACTGGCAGCACCATCCCTGACGTGAGCCAGGTGTCAGCCCAAGGAAAATAATATTCCCCACTGACAAGCGCCCGGCAAGAGCCTGGCACACACTCGGGTGTGTTTTGTCTGCAGTGACTACCTGCACTCCAGGCACTTTTTCCACAGGCGAGAGCCTGGGACTTTCCAGAGCCGAGCTCCTGAACCAGCCAGACTTTAATGGCTTTTCTTTTAGTGCAACTCAAAGTCGAGGTTTTGCAAAGATGAGCTGGAAACCTAAGTTTCATCGCAACAACAGGCAAGGTTTCACGCCTCGGCTTTATAAGCTGACTGAAAGGAGGCCTCACCACACCAAAGACCTGAGCAGAGCTGTATCTGGAGGTGAACACGTACTACCAGACCAAGAGGGCTCCTCCTGGGGGTCACCACACAACCAGATACACCAACACAACTGCTGGGAAAGCTGCTCCCTCATTTTATGCTATTCCAGTGATCAGCTTCACCTTTAAGCTGAAAAATCAGACTGACACAAGCTAGGCAAGAGCATGAACTGCAGCCAGCCCAGGGGCTGTAAACTCTGAAAGGATGTAGAGGAAGAGATGCTTCCTGAGCTCAACTGCTGCCAAAAAATGGTGTATCTCACCATACCCACAACCAGCGTTATCGTCTACAACATCAATCTTGAAGCCACTTTTATTTTTTAAATGTGGCAAAGCTTCTCTGCTACTAATTCCTCCAATAAGTTGTTTCAGAGTTAAGAAAAAGATCAAAGGTTTATTGAGACTTTGATTACAAGGCAGTGACTGTGCTGGCCATTGGCTGTCTGGATGCACATCCAGCTGCCTTCCTAAGAGCAGCATCTCACAGATCCCGTGAAATTAAATCAGATGTTGATTACGTATACAAGGGAGATACTCATCCACCCTGAGCTTTTATTCCCCTCACAGTTAGGATGCTAATGAGGCCGGAAGACTTCTTTCCCCTCCAAAGATGACTTCTTTAAACATACAAGTTGGCAATTTATTTTTCCTATTTTGCCCTATTAACTATTACAGGTCACCCGCAGCTGCCACAGAGAGCTTAAAGAGGGACATTTAAACGAGCCTCTGTGATCCCTTTGGCAGCCATCACTGTTAATGAGGACAGGAGGCATTCACCCAGCAGCAGGAGCAGATGGACCACGGCACGGAGCTTTGTGCTGGGCGGAAGCTGTGAACACCTCACGAAAGACACAGGGAAAGCTGTGACAGGGACAGTAAGTTACTCTCAATGAATCCCATGGATAGCAAACACAAACAGCTCAGTTTTCTTCCCGGAGAAAAACTGTAGGTGATTCACTACTTGCTTAAATAAAATCATTTACAGTCTGGCTGGTCTTTTTGTTGAGCTGAAAGACAGTTTCAAATCCAGGTCTGAGTGGGTACCTGACCACCTTCATGACAAGAACTTGGTCTGAACACAGCTCTCATTTCCTACCACACTGGGAATAATAAAAGACATGGAAGCTCTTCCATTCGGAGAGAGGGGCATGCAAGAGGAACATACACAGGTCAGAACTCTCTCACCAGCAGTATCCAACAGACAGCCCTGCAGATCATCCATTCACCCTCCTTCTGGAGACATTTGGACTTCTCTGGCTTTTCAGTGGAGAGATGAGAGCACGCTCAGGGCATTCTGATCAGATGCGGAAGCTCACACTCCAGATCTAACTGCGCTCATACAAAAAAAGTGCTTTCAGTTTTAAGCTGATGAGCCCAATTAAAAAGGGGAAGAGAAAGGAAGCAAAAAAAGCTCCCTTTTGTTCTTAAAAATGTCCAGGCCTCTAAGCAGAACACAGTCGTTGCGACAGACTGCTGCTCTCCTCCCACAATCAGTTTGTCTGAGTGGAAAACTGATGCTCCTTTCACATCCGAACTCCGCTCCTTCTCACCCAAGTCACCACGAACGTCTGGACCTCGCACAAGGCACAGGCACACAAACTCCAGTCCAGAGCCAGCCACACACAATGGCTACAGAATGCACTTCCAAAAAATCCATCCCGGGAAGGATGTTTCTTCCACCAAATTCAGAGGTGCTACCTTGAGTCTTTCCTGCTGACAGACCAGGCTGCGGCAGGCCCTGGGATATATCTGGTGTATTTATGAAAAGCCTGGAACAATGTTTATTCTTTTACTGAAGGATGTTATCTTCACACTGCAGGATTTACAGATTGCAGGAGACGATTACAGAGCGTTAGCAGGTTAAACAATAACCATGGAAATGCACAAACCAAGCAGTTGCTGTGTTTTATTCACGGTCCAGAAGCCTTCATCACCTCTGAATGCGTTGCTGCAGAACAGTGATGGAGATGGGTTTCAGGAGATCTGAGCTGCCATTACTCACTCCCCAGGCAGAAAGGTGAAACCTCCAAATGACTGTGTGTGTACAATCGCCAGGTGGGAAACACTGCTGACTCGTAGCCTGGGTGATGAAAAAAGCAACTTCTGTCTGATTTTCATTAACTGTCCAAGCAGTCTTCAGAACACCACAAAGACCGGAGCAAAGGAAAGCAGCAAGGCTGGTTGTACACTGTGAATTTCAACCCTCAGGCTCCTGTTCCTCCCACAAGATTCCTAAATCAGCATGCCGAAGATGCAGCTAAACTCAGAATCTTATTATGGAGAGCAATCATTTTTCTAGTTTATTCCTCAGTTCATTGTTTAGGAATGTTTGTCCTCGCAGTCTTCGGTTTCAGGGCGTTCTCAGACCTCAGCAAGTTCAATGAACTTAATAAAAAACACAAGTAAAACATCTCACTGGCTCTTATTTTTGGTAGCTACAAATCCAGAGCGTATCCAACCCACTGGTGGCTCCACAACTCACACCCAGCAACTCTCTCGAAACCTTCAGCAGCCTAAAAGCAGCCAGGAGGGGTGACCCTCAGTTCTACCCCTTTGCAAACATCCCCAGAAGACAGTTTCGGTGTTTGTTATTTCTCAGGTGCCTCTTCACATGCAAAAGGGCATCTCCTCCTCTTCCTCACAACCCAACAGCAGCGTGAAATGACCACAACAGCAAGACAAGCTGCAGTCATGACACATCAGCTCACGAAAACAAAGCTCCCGAGGAGCCCCAGGTCCACCCTGACTCATCGCCTCATCCAACATCTGCAACCTCCTTCTGCTCATTTGGATATTTACTTCCTTTTTTATGGAAAGCCACCGAGCGCCTCTTGGCCTTCAGCAAAGACAAGGACCTAATTTTGGACACACCTTAAGACGTCAATAAGGTCATTTGCCAGGGAACTTGGCATGACTTTCTGGCCTATGAAAAGCAACAAGGAATAAAAAACCAGTCAACAAGGCTATCACAAAGTGAATTTAAGCCTTTACTCATCTCCTGTTCTGACCTGATGAATGGATTTAATACCTTTGTATGCCTCGCTGGACTGGCAAGTTCTCAACATACGAATCTGTTTTCTTGTACTCTGCAGGGATTATTTTATTGTTGTACCAAAGGAATTTACAGTAAGGGCAAGAAATACTAAAAGCCAACATCGCTCTTTAGCGGCTCAGCGACAACAGAAGCTGCTCAAATCAAATCACAAATAATCACAACTAAACACAGCCTGGACCTTTGAAGAAACTTCAGAGAAGAAACAATGCCAGCCAGGCTCAGCAGATGACAGAATTTTGTGACCAAGTGACATCAACTTATCTTTCTACCACAGCTCAGTGTATAAAACCACTTAATAGAAGCTTAGTCCAAATCTGCACTCTTCATGGCTTTTCATTAAGTTTCTTTGAAATAATTACCCAGCCATTGTGGCGTCAAGCAGCTGCCACCTCAAGTGCAGGCAGAGAGCAGAACCTGGAGCAGCCATGGATCTCAGCCTGCTCGGGAGTCACCCTCCGTGACTCGGCCTGGGGGAACCAGGAGGGAGCTGCAGGCAGACACCGCTGGGTGACGTGCACGATGCCACCGAGGTGGTGCCCGCGCGGCTTTAGGGCACTTGTGGATCAGTACTAGGAATAGAATTAATAAAGATCTAATGGCAAACCACCACCATCACCCCAATGAGCAACCCGACTGACCAACCTACACCCCATGCAAGGCTGACTTTCACTGGACCCAACCAAAAGAACTTGCCTCACATACTCCCCTTCTGATTCTGAGCAATTATTTTAATCCCCGTGCCCAGTCTCCCAACCAAACATCCTACCATGGCCTCTGGATTACATTACTGGAAGTGTTCGTAAAACCAGCACAAACAAGTTCTGATGCTGCCCATTATTCCAGACATCAGTCCAGTAAAGCACAGTCATAAACTGTACCCTCCCCTCCTTCACAGCTCTGAGCTGGAAAGGGCAGTACCTCATCTCTGAAAACACTTAAAGTGACACAAACTGAGAGACGAAACAGGAATAGTTCCTTCTGTGGCCTTACTTCTGTATTTTCGTACAATAAAAATACACCTGGATAGAGATCTGTATAGGCTGAGCTGAGTTAGGATAACCATCCCTGTGTTTGCATCCCAAGTGATATCCAAGGACTTACTAATCAATGATCACCAAAAAAAGCCAGGGAACACATTTAAGAGCTTTCCTAGAAAACCAGGAGCACAGTTCCTTCTGGCCCAAGCCAGTTCCCAGCACTGCGAGACCTGCTGGTGCCTGGCATGGGAAGTTTTTCCTCCAACTGTTCCACACCTGCAGCGGCCGTCACCGCTCTCGCCAGGTCACAGCCCACACCAGAGCTACCGAAATTCCCCTGCACCACCTCAGCCCACAACGCTGACACGGAGCAGAAGGCACAGATTCCACCCTCTCAGGCTGAATTTACACTCCCAGCCATCAAGACACAACGTTTCTTCACAAACTGACCAAATACTCTCTAGGAATTACTGAAAACAAACAGGCACTCGCTGTCACGGCAGGTTTTTTGCAGTTATGTTTAAAATGCCAACCACTTCTCCAGGAGGTATCCAAAGCATCTCCTGAGACACAGACATTGCAACACAGCGAAGCCACACAAAGCCCATTTCCCACCCCAAAAAAAACCCTTGAAAGTTATTTATCTCCTCCAAGACTGCCCTGATCTGCAATGTATTTCACTGATTTTCAAGGAGCACAATTGTTTCCTGAAATCCAGGGCTTCTCCTGGACTTGGCTGCCACTGTGAATGTCTTAATTCTCCCCCAGCACAGGAGATTGCACACGACAGTCACATGGTCCATCATGAAGAGGCTTTTACTCCTCTTTGCCCTTTAAAACACCAATAAAGGGACAAAGCCATGTTCTTTCAGATAACTGGAAGAAAACACAGGGAGGAAAAAAATATGGAAGGGCAGCACTTGTGTTGGGGACAACTGTTACTATATTTAGTCGCCTTGTTCTGCAAGCTGCCGAGCATCTGTTTCAGTGATGGTGAACGACGGGTTTTCTTCCAGCATTAATTAGGTGAACCCAAACCACTGCTCCCACCACTTCCCCAAGCTCACGTCTCCCAGATCCTAACTCGGATTCGCTACTTATTCCACCTCAACAGTGGATCTCCAACCCCGACACTGTTCGCTTTTCTATTTCAGGAGTCCTTTACAGCTCAGTTGAAAGGAAATAGAGCATTAGTTTTTTAAAAAGGGAGTATTTGGGTAAGAAATTGAAAGACAATTTCAATGCATTTAAATGCATGGAAAATCTCTCCTTTGCAATCCCCTTCAATATCAAGGAAACAGATTTTTAAAAGGGCTTCTAAGGAAAAAAATAGCACTGTTCATGTAAGCCAGTGCTTCCTGAGACCAGCTTCAGTATTCCCTAATTTGAGAGAATTCATAGCAGGGAGTGTTATTTCCATTCACCTCACTAAACTAAACAAACCAATCAGGAGCACTTGGGGAAACAGAATAAAAACATATATTTCTTCAAAATTCTTAATTCATCCTTTAATAGAATTCCTTGTGAGGCTGCAAAGCCAAGCAAGGTTCCCACAGTCGGTGGTTAAGTGAAGGGGGGAGGAGAGGCAGCAAACCCTCCACACTCCTGCCAGGCTGTAAGTTTTAGGAGTTTTCCCTGAATTTTTGCTTCTTTGGAAACAAGATGGTTGTTCCTCAAACTCGCCCCAGCAGGGACTGTGCAACAGCCCTGCGAAAGGACCTCCATCTGGGAAGGACAGTATTTCCCAAGCACGGTGGAAAAACAAACACTCCGGCGAGCTGCACAGAGGCTCCGGGGCTGAGGCGATTCCCGGTCGCAGCCCAGTTGAGGTTTTGGGCGGTTTTTCCCCCAAACCTCGCCCCGCTCCCATGGCTCCCATGGCTCAGCCTCCCCGCACGCGCTTCGCCCTATTCCCAGGCTGGGG
Organism: Melanocharis versteri; assembly: GCA_013397845.1. Taxonomy (NCBI): domain Eukaryota; kingdom Metazoa; phylum Chordata; class Aves; order Passeriformes; family Melanocharitidae; genus Melanocharis; species Melanocharis versteri. Next base: position 64,871 of record VZTG01001436.1, read on the forward strand.
GATGGGTGGGAACCGGGCTCTGCCAAGCCCCGCTCCATCCGAAAAGACTTTCTCTCCCAGCTACAGCGTCTTTTCCAAGGAGGGAGCCTTCCCCATCCCACCTCCGCGGCCGGGCAGCCGCTTTCCCTGCCCCTGGATAAACCCACCGCTCCGTGCAGCCCCTGTGCAGCGCGTGTCCCTTCCCCCAGGCGAGCACGGGCATACAAAGGAAGCCTCGCTCCATTGTCCACCTACAGCACTGACACACCGAGCCTCGGACCCGGCTCCACGCTCACCCCTTTTCCAGCTACCAATATTCCCGTGGTTACACCCCAATAGCGTTCGGAGGCGGCGTGTCATTCCCTCCCCCTGCCTCAGTACCCGCAGCCAAAGGGTTGAAGCGCGTTTTAACTGTGTTTACCGGCGTGAGATCAGCCTCACCCAAACACACAAATCCCGGGCAAAAACCACTTCGGAAAAACAGGGAGAAATGCCTGGCTACAAAGCTCCTTGCCAAACCTCCGATCGCAACTTGCCGAGCTAAAAACAACCAAAAAAAGGTAATTAATTCAGCGCCTGCCATTTTTCCCATCCATCTCCAAGCAACAGTACCATAGCAACTTTTTCCCTGCTTTAATACATCTTATAAAAGGAGGAGGACTGGGCAAAATAAAACCCAGGAATGTCAGATTTCCACTGACGAGCGCCTATTCCCTCGGCTAGTTATGGCTGGAATTAACCAAATAACCCCAGAGCGAGCCTTTTCCCCCCAAAACCTGGCTTTGTACAGCACTGGGTCACGTAACCTGGACTGAGGGACACGACATACCACCCTGGATACACATCCACCATCCCGCGCGTTGGCACGGACCAAGCGGCAAATTCTGGGCTCAGGGGGATAATAAAGGTGAAAAAAGGTGAAGCTTGATTAAAACGGGGCAATTTCAGAGCGGTGAGGATGCGGAGATGGGTTTTGGCTGCTGCATCAGCTCAGGCCAGGAGGATGGAGGGGGATGCGAGACCCCCAGTCCTTCCACAGCAGACGACCAGAAACCAGGGAAGCGGCGCTGGGACCTTCCTTTTTCCCCCTCGCTGTCACCGCATCTATTTTTCCCATGGTGACTCATTATTAAGGACGCTCCGTCATTTTTCCAGCACAGGAAGATTAAAGGAAGCTTCAAAATCCATTTTTTTCTGCGGGTGGTGGGATTAAAGGAAAGCGCCTGGAGGGGCCATGAGCTGAGCAAGGCTCGTTATTCTCTTTTTCTTCCTAAAAAACAGCTTCCAGCGTGGGGTGCATCAACTTGAGAGCATTTCCACAGGAAAAAGGTACTGCTGAGGCGGCGGGGGAGAAGCCTCTTCCTCCTCCTCCTCCTCACAGGGAAAGACGGAGGGAGGAGGAAAAAAACACAACCATGCAAACAGCTACTACTTCCTTATGAGCGGGATTAACCTATGCAACACGAAAAAAAAAAAAAAGGAAAAAAACAACCCAGCACGATACAAGGAGTCCAGAGCGCTTCCCCCGTGCAGGATCCCGTGTTTTCTCCGTGGGTTTGTGTGATTTTTTTTTTCCCCCCAGAGTCACGTTTTCGCAGCTGCAGGCGCTTCGGTTCCCACAGCTCGCTGCACCTCGGGGAAACACGCAGCATCCTCCACGGCTCCAGGTGGGAGGGAAACGCAGTGAAATGGGCGAAAATAAACAGAAAAAAAGTCCGAGCGCTGAATATTTAGGAAAAAAAAAAAAAAA
>VZTG01001436.1:78078-88168 GCA_013397845.1 Melanocharis versteri
CTGCCAGAGCCCGATCGCTTCAGCAAAACCAAAAAAAAAAAAAAAAAAATCCATACTCCCATGAAGCAACCCAATAAATGAGGTTAAAGCATATTCCCCAGCTTGGCTGTGAGGAAAAGTTTAGCCGCACAGAGAATTAAGGGATATATGATTATATTATATATATTTATTCCCCATCCTTCTCCACTTTTCCCCACCAGTGATAAATCCCTGAGGTCAATAATCCACATTGGCAAAGGGGATAACCTCTTCAAAAAATATCCGTGTTTTTATTTTAATAAAACACCTCGCTCACACTGCTCTATCAGACATTCCAGTAAAAGAAAGATATAACTTAAACCACTCAAAGCCAAGTCTGGGTGAAAATTGGTAATTTTCAGGAAACAGGGCTGTAGGATGCTGTCACCGCTGATACAATGAAGGAAATCTGGGATATGAAATAGCAAAACCCTGCTCGCAGGCGTGTGCTGTGCATCTGTTTTCAGAAATAGGGTGGGTTGGGCTTTTTATCCTTTATTTTATGAAGAAGCCAGTGTAGCACTCGCAGCCTGGTAACGCGCTTGCGCACTCGCCTCATCCCTTTTCCCCCGTGCTATCAAAACCAACATGTTTTAAAACTACATTGTGGCAGTGGGTGGTTCAGTTTTGCCAGGAAAATTGGGAAAAAAGGAGACTACTAGCATACAGCTATTTTTTTTTTTTTAAATATATAACCCACCTGTACTGCATGAGCTGGAGAAATCAAGGCTTGGGTTGTTCCTGATACAATCCCTGCTGGTTTTTGCCTCTTCCGGAGTCAGCAGGATCAGACCACTTTTCATTTAAGAAATATAATTTTTTTAGGCTGTGTCAAAGACAGGAAAGTGCAGAAAATAGGTCTGAATGCTGTGTGGGGAAGAAAAACACTGCAGGGAGCCGGCTGGGATGTGGCTGCCATTAACCTGGCATCTAAAGGAAAAACCCAGTTTTCCTGCAGCTCCTTCTATCTTATTTGAGAAAAACCATCACCAGCACCCAACCCTGCTCCCAGCACCTTTTCCAGCCCCTTTATCATCCCACTTTCCTTGCGCCAAACTACAGATATTCCGTTTTCCAAAGAAGCCTGCAAAAAGGTGTTTTTTTTCCATGAAGCAACACTTTAACCACTGATTTAAAATGACTACAGCTGTGCCTGGCAGCTCCTTCTTCAATTTAAAACCTCTCTTTAAAAATCAGGCAGTCCTTTAAGTTGTAAAAAGATAACCTTTGGGGTTTTTTTATGGGATGCACCGTTGTATTCCTGGGAGCGAGTTGGCCTCGCAGCAGAGCGAGATATCGGATGCCTTCACTGGGAAAGCCCGAGGAAATTTTATCCGCGGGCCGCACCCAGCCTGAAGTGAGGAAATATTTGCATTTGCTGCTCCTTGGAAGGCAGCCAGGTCCTTCCCGCTCTCCTCGGCCTGCCAAGAGGGATTGCAAGAGCTGACGGGCGTATTGCAGCAGCCAAGGGAAGGGCCGGAGCCGTTCGGAGCGCCGCGATCCTCTCTGCCCTTTGGCACTGCAACAGGGACAAGAGGAGGGACCTCGCGTGGGTTTTACACCTGGGTGGTCCTGGAGGGGCTCCACAAGGCTTTTGAGCCCAGCCCCCCAAGATGTTATTTTTCCAGGCAGGGTGTGTGGTTGGTTTGTTTTTGCAGAGCTGGGTGCTCGCAGAAGTGCTCGTGGCAGGGTGAGGAGCCCAAGGACGGGCTTAGCCATTGCAGCCGATCAGGGTTGGTTCGGCAGCGGGACAGGATCCAGCTCCTGCAGCCTCACCCCTGCAGGATCTCCTGCATGCGGCTCAAAATTCCTCGAGCTCCTCCCAAGGGAAAACACGGGGCTGGGCTTTTCAGGCAAAGCAATACTCCCCTTGTCTCAGCTCACAGCGCTTCTTCCTTTATGCAGGAAGAGGATGGCTTAAATCAGCATTTTTGTCCTCTTACCTGTGTCTATGTATCCCTGTCCCTTGTCACCCTCCACTCCTGAAAAATCACGCCAAATCTGATCACACCACATGCCTTTCACCATGCTGCCAAACTCTCCAGCAGTGCCTTTCCTTTCTCCTTGCTTTCCAGGACCTTCTCCAAGGCTGCCTGTAAATAAAAGCATTTCCCTGCCTGCCTCCAGCCAAAAATTCCACAGTCCCAGTGCCAACAGCCCATCCTGGAAGGCTCCAAGGGGGAAATACCCAACTCCTTCCCACCATTCCTCTGCAGAAGGGAAGCACAGCTTGTAATAACATATCCAAAACACCGCTCAGCATTACACTTCCATCCTCCCCAAAAACCTTGCGTGGAAATTATCCATATTACAAAAAGCAAGCAGCCCTTTGCCCTCTGGGCCTTTTTTTCCTGCTCCCTTTGGCCACTGCCGCATCTTTTTACTTTTTTAGCATCATTTTTATGCCAGATTTTCCTCACAGTGCAAGCTTTGGAAAGTGAGAGCTGACTTGGAGCACGGGAATTCCCTGGCATGGGACAAGGAGTTCCTACCCAACCAGACCCAAAGCCACCGACTTACGTGACCGGGACAGACCACAACTTAATTATAAATACATTTAAAGCAAGTTATGACCTGATTGATGGCCCGGAGATGCTCGTTAACGAACACTGAGTAATCAGCTTTGTAGACAGGGAAGAGTCATCAGGAAATAGTTACTGATGTGATTAATTAACCATCATTAACCCCTTCACTCATAAACACAGCACACACCTGTGAGATGTTGTACGTGATCCGTGATCCGGGAGCTGCTGGTCTGGGGGTTGTTTTCTTTGTTTACAGCTCCCATTTTCCATCAGGAAAGCATTAAACATCATCTCACATGCTCTTGCTATTTTCTGCTCTTGATTTGTGGCTTTTTAAGCACTTTCGGTTAAAAAGAAAGTTAAAAAGTTTCTCCGCCTGGTTTGCAACGCCCTCGCAAACAAAACCGCTAAGCACCGGCAACATCGGTTGCACAGATGTTGGGCATGCAGAAAAATGGTCTAATTTCTGCTGATTTGAGGCCTGGACTGAGAGGAGATCAAAAAGCTTCCACTGGCAGAGTGATATAATCTTGGCTAACGTGCAGAAATGGGGCTGTCCATCTTTCCCAGCATCCTAGCCCTGCGGGATGCTTTTAGCTGGAGTTTTGCTGCCTGATGGAGGAATTTGTGCTCCGGCTGCCCTCTGCCGGCTCCGGGACAGACAGTCAGCAAAAAAAAAAAACCAAACCACACCAAAACCCCTTTTATCAACACCACAGCTCATTGCCAGATCCCAAATCAACCCAAAAAAACTCCACAAGGTTCTCCCCTGGGTGACAGCAGCATCTGCCTCATCACTACACCCTAAAATCAACTGTTTCAGACCTGAGTGACCCAACTCTTGCCACGCCTAGAAAATCCCAAACCGGCTTTTATTCCTTATTTTTAAACTTGGATTTGATAGGTTTGGAATGCAGGGCAGATGAAAGGAATGAGAGTTTCTAAACTTGGGGTTTTATTTAACTGCGAGTAACTAAATCAGTGCCTGCTCTCCACAGAGAGAAACATTTCAGTGAAACCCCAAGGAAGCTCGAGAAGAAAGAAACACCACCCAAGAAAACCAAACTGGCCTTGAAAAAGGAGTTTAAAAAAAGAAATAAGGAATAAAACATCCACTCCTCTACCACTGCTGCTCTGTCAGGGCATTTTATGTTCATCATGAGCACAGAGCTGTGCTGGGACATAGCCACAATTCTCCACCCTGCCAGCCCACCGGGTCAGGGTCCTGGGGACATTTTGGTGATGAAAACCCAGTCCTGCAGTAATTTGGGGGTGCAGCAGACACCCGGGGTCGGCCATGGGACGCATCCCACTGGGGGCACCCCCTTTTTGGTGCTTGGCACTGGAAGAGGGAGATTGATGGGCTGCAGAGTCTCAGCAGGACGACTCGTTGCGCCAGTGGACGTGGCAGGACTTGCAGAGGAGGTGGTCGTCCAGGGGGTAGCACCCATCCTCTGTCAGCTCCGGTGACAGGGGGATCCCGCAGCTCTGGGGGCAAGAGGGCAAAAGGAAGCCACCTTTTAGGGATCCCTGTGTGGTGTTACGTCCTGCTTTCCCTGCAAAACCCGCCAGCACTCTGAAAAAGCAATGAACTACACCAAAAGTGTGCAAAGCTGGAGCTCTCCGAACACATCATCATCACCACCACCCAATGTATTTATTTGCCCCCTGCCCATTACTTGTAAGATAAACCAGGGGCTAAAAAACAGCTGTGGGTGCTGCCATCCCTGTGTCCGTGCTCAGCCAACGCTCAGTGCCACCCCCTTGGCTTTGGGGGCTCCCCCAGCCCCCGGGGCCATACCTCGCAGCGGTAGCAGCTCTCGTGGAAGCTGCGTCCCAGGCACTCGATCTTGTAGGTGTCCTTGTCCTCGCAGGGGACAATGGGGCGCTCGCAGGCGCTGCACACCGTGGCGTATTTCCTGATGGGAGCAAACGGCAGCGGCGTGAGCCCTGCGGGGTGACAGGGACGAGCTGAGCCCAACTCCCAGGGTGGGAGACACTCCCCACCGCCAACCTGTAGAAGTCGGGCACACAGTACACGTCATCCTGCTCGTCCACGGCAAAGCTCTCGGTGCCAATGGCCCGGCCACAGGCAGCGCAGCAGAAGCAGCTGGGGTGGTAGCCCTTGCCCAGGGCACGGATGATGTGCTCTCTGATCAGCCCCTGGCACTTGGCACATTTCTCCAGCGTGGCCTGGAATTTAGGGAAAACCTGCCATGAGACACCAGCCCACGCCCCAAGGGATGTTCCGAGGGTGCCAGTTTTCCCCAAAGGAGGATGGGTACCTGGAAGCAGGTGTCACATGTCGGGCACCCGTCTCTCTGGAAGTAGCGCTGCCCAGCCAGGAGCCGGTGGCACGTGCGGCAAGTGAAGCAGTCGGGGTGGTACTGCTTCCGCATCGCCTCCACCGTTGGCTCCCGAGGCCCCAGTGCTTTGTGGCAGAAGGCACAGATGTCTGCAAGAAGCAGAGAGAGTGGTTCGGAGCTGCGTGCCTCAGTTTCCCCATCTGGGGATGAGCCCGTGCACAGCTGGGTCTCCCCTTACCTCTGGAGCTGTCCCTCTCCGGGTACCCATTCGCATCCTGCCACTGCTGCTTGCCTGCTTGCTCCTGGCAAAATGTGGGCGTCTTCAGTTCAGCAGGGAAGGTGGAAGGAGCCTGGCAAGTGGGGAAGGGCAAAGCCATGTTACTTATGCCCCTGCAGGTGGGGAAACTGAGGCACTGGGGGGTCTGTACTCTGTTATCCTCACCTGGGGGGTGGTGGGTGCTGCAAGGTCCAGCTGCTGCAGTGCCAGACCCAGCACCTCCGTGGACAAGGGCTGGGGCACTTCAGAGAGGGGGACTGGTGGAGATGAAGGTGCTGGGGCCACTGGGTGGGTTTCTGCAGCAACAGACAGATGTGGGGGGTTCAGGGGATCAATAATGTTCAGTAACACCCCATCACGATAACACCCTATCACAATAATGGCCCAACAGCTTTGCAGCAGCGCTCGCTGACCTGCCCCAAAAGCAAACGCCATCATGGCCACAGGGGACAAACAGCACCGGTAAGTGCCTGGCAATGAAGAGCAAACACAGCCCTTCCCCAGGAGCCGGATCCATGCCGGGACGGGTGCAGGGCTTTGGGGAATAATCGCCCAAAAAAATATCCCCACATCCCCTTCCGCATGCACATCCTTTAGCAAAGCATCTCCACAGCCTCCTCAGCCCCATCATCATCCTTCCACACTGCTCGCAGCCCCCCACAGACACCCCTCACCTCCACTGGGCAACGCAGGGGGTGACAGCAGGATCTGGGGGTGATGGGTACCGGGGACCTCGGCACCATCCGGCTGTGGCTCCCTTTGGGTTTTCTCCTTGGTGGCCACGTCCCTCCGCGGTGGCACGAGGGTGATGAAGATGGACGAAGCGATTCTCTTCTCCGCTTTCCCCGGCAACATCGCTGAAGCCATGAGGGGCCGGATCGGGAGTTGATTCTAGGGAAAATAAGTAAAAAAAAGAGTAAAACTTGCAGGCACACTGGCAGCTGCTGCAGCCGTGTTGCCCTTCAGCATCAACCCGCCTCCCTCCTCCCGGAAAGAGAGAAGGAACGAGTGTCCCGGTCCCACGTCACAGCAATAAATGGTCTCGTGCCTGTGAGGGCACAGGGTACAGAGTCCTGGTAAAGCAGCTGCTGCTATCTCCCATTTTCACACCTCTGTGGCCAAATCCCACCTTTTCATAAGCATTTGAATCCCCTGTATTTCCTCTTATTGCTCCCACCCACCTGGGATTAAACTCCCCATGGGCAGCAGGAAATACCCACCTTTCCTTTTAAAAAACAGGGCTGCAATAGGACTTTGCCTTTGCAACCCCGTTTTTGGAATGTTTCTACATCCTCATTCCCTCCTTCCTTACCCCCAATTCCCTGCCAGTCACTTCGAGCTCTGCATATCCCCCCTTCTATTTTTCCAGGTGGGAAAACTGAGGCGCGGTGCTGTGAATCACCACATCCCCGACATCGACACATCCCCTGAGCAGCACCCGGCAGCACAGGCAGGATGCACCCGACCCCGAGAAACCCTGCTCAGGAAGGAAAAAGGGTGTTTATCCAACTTCCCAAGGGGAAAAGCAGCTGGGGCGAAGCTTCCCCTTCCCAAATGGAATGGTTTGGAGGGGGGGAGCCCTGAGGCTTTAGCCAGGGTGCTGTGTTGGTGAAGCAGGATTCATCCCTGAGGTGAATCGGCGGCTTGAGAAATACCTGTGTGATGAGCTCCCGGTCTCATGCGGCTCTGCTCCCCCAAAATCCCACTGTCAGGGATCAGCACATCCTTTCAGGGGCAGACAGACTCCCCGAGGTGGGGGAAAAGCTTCGCGATCTTCCTGCCGGTGACTTCAGCCTCTGACTCAAGCAGGGAAGGGATTAAAGAGGAAAAAGAGCCCCGAGCACTTCGCTCCCTCTTTCCCTCCCTCCCCGCCGGCAAAACCCCGGACGGGCTCCGGCGCTACCGGCCTTCGCCCAACTCCTCACCCGCCGGAGCCGCCGCTTTTCCTCCTCCTCCGCAGAGCTGCGGAAAACTGGGGGGGAAAGAAAAGAATAATCACAAAAAAAACAACCTAAAAAAGAAAAAAAAAAATCTGCGGGGTTAATGGGAACCATGTGCTCATCGCATTCCTCTTTGTGCCGGGGCTGACGGGATCCCGGCGGCCCCGTGGCGGCGCCCCCCGGTCCCCCCCAGCCGGGGGCCGTCGGGCTGGTCGAGGCTCGAGGGGTGCATTTTTGGGGGTCCCCTCCTCCCCATGTAGCTCCATCCTGGTTTGGGGTGGCCGAAGCCACATTGGGAAGGAGCCCCCTTGGTTTCCCTAGAATCTCCTGGGATGGGAGCTCAGGTGGGATTGATGGGGATAGGGCCACTTATGGGGTATCCCCACAGCCCCCAAAACTGGGATGGGACACAGCCCCCCAGAGCTGCACCTCAACCCTGTCCCCTGCCCCAGGGACCTCTCAGAGGGTGCTCCGAGGACGCCCAAGGAAAAAGGGATGGGATCGGGGGACACAACGCTTGGTGTCCCTTCTCCGCCCACCCCGAGTGGTCCCACTGTCCTCTTGTCCCTCACCTGGGGGGTGGCCTTGCAGACCCCCGGCATCCTCTGTGTCCCACCGTGCAGCCCCACAGCTCCCTGTCCCCTACCTGGCAGTGCCCTGTCCCCTATGGGGCGGTGGCCCCACCGCGTCCCCCTGCCTGGGAGCCCCCCATCCCCTCCCTGGGAGAGTCCCCAGTCCCCTCCTTGGGGGTGGCTCTTGGTCCCCTTGTCTCATCCCAGGATGACTCTGCGGTCCTTATCCCATCACCTAGGGGGTCCCATGTCCCGTATTGGGGTGTCCCCTGTCCCCTCCTTGGGGGGGGTGTCCCAATCCCACACCTGGGGTGGTCCCTACCTGAGGGTGGCCCCGTCCCCTACCTGGGGGAAGTCGTACCTTGCGGGCGAGGTTCCCTGCCCGTGGGGGGTGGGGGGTCGCCTGCCCGGAGGTGGCCCTGCAGCCCCTCGGGGGGTGACCCTGTCCCCGTCCCGGTCCCCTACCTGGGGAGGTGGTGCGGGTCCTTCCGTGCGCTCCGCGGGCGCGGCGGGGGCAGCGGGAAGGCAGAGCCGCCCGGCATCACCGCCCCTTCCTCCCTCCTCCTCTTCTTCCACCTCCCTTCCTCCTCCCCCCTGCCTGCCCCACAGCCCCGGGCGGAGNGCAGCCAGAACCCCCCTCCCCAAACTGCATCCCACCTTCACAGGGCCTGTTGCCAGGGGGAAACTGAGGCACAGAGGCACTTCCCAGCCAGAGGGTCAACCCACTCCGTGCCTCAGTTTCCCTTCCCAAGGAGGAACTCCACCCGCCTCCCTCAAAAAGCTGCACCGCCACCATCCCAAGGGCTTCTCTGGCACAACGGGACCCCAGCTTGCTCTGCCCATGGATTTTGCTGGAAAAAAANGGGCGGAGGAAGAGGGGGGCACATGTCCTTAGGGTGCCCCACGCACCCCAAAGTGCTCCATGGGTGCCCCGTCTGTCCTCAGGGTGCCTCATCTACCCCAGGGTGACCCATGGCCCCGCGGGTGCCCTTATATGCTTTGGGATTGCCCCCTCCCAGGTTTTCCCATGGCTCCCCTGAGACCCACCCTCAGGGCACCCAACCCGCCGGGGTGCCCCATGAGACCCCCACAGACCCCCGGGGTGCCTGTATACCCCAATACAGCCCTAATGCCTCCATATACTCCCAGGATAACCCCCATCTCCAATACAGCCCCAGTTACCCCCCATACAGCTCCATCCCCAAAATGCCCCATATTTCTTCTACGCACCCCCAGGACACCCGTGTGCCCCCCTAGAGCCCCCGGATGCCCCATAAACCCCTACAGAGCCCCTGNTATAACCCCCCCTGGAGGCCCGTGTACTGTGACAGTGTGGCCCTGCAGCCAGTAAGGATGGGACATCCATCAGCATCCTGCAATACCAGTGGGACCAGAGAACAAACCCCAGCAGTGCTGCAACCTCACGGGGTCCCCCCAAAACCGGGGGCCACATGAGTCTTCCCCCCGACCTCCTCCATCCCATGGGATGGGGTTGGACGCCTTCCAGGAGCCCTTTTATGCTTAGTCCCCATGGGGGATCTGCGATGGGGGGATCTGCATGTCCAGAATGCTGAGCGAGCCCGGCGAGGCCACCCTGAGTTTCTGCTGTCTGGTTACACCCCGCGGCTCATCGGGACGTCTGCTCCGATCTGGATTCCGACAAATTATCCAAGCGGGGCTGCTGGGCAAAATCCTGTGGGATATGGAAAGAGAGAAGCAGAAAGGCCCCTCATCGTGGCTGCCGCCAGCCCCTCGCCCCCGCGTCGGGGCAGGGAGGTGTCCCCCCTCTCACCTGCCTCCAGCAGGACTCCAGCAGGATCCCAGAGCGGAGCAGGCACCAGAGCTCCCCCAGCAGTGACAAGAACACGTGCAGGATGTCGATCCATCGGCCCACGGTGAGGAGGAGGATGAAGAGGCCGCCCATCCGCACCACCACGGTCCGGAGCACCAGCCCCCTGCCCGTGCTCTGCCGCGACTCCTCTGCGGGGACACGGCATTGCGGAGCCACCGCGGGGACGCTGGGACCTCCGCAGCCCCACCCCAAACATTCCGGGAGTGCTATGGGGTGGCTTCACGTATAGCCCATGGAACCCCTATACACCTCCAGTACATCCCATGGACCCCCCACACAGTCCCAGGGTGCCCCATGGACCCCCAGGACATCCCATGTACTCTCTATACACCCCCAGTACACCTAGGATATATATACACACACCCCCTACAGAGGTGTAGGGCTACCCCATATATCCCCTATATATGTCCAGAATGTACCATATACCCCCTACAGACCCCCACGATGCCCCATATGGGCCCTATACACGCCCAGCACGTACTATGCACCTCTACAACCTAAGGACACCCTTTGTACCCCCTACACACCCCCAGTACACCCCATACACCCCCCATCTGCCCCCTACACAGCCCCAGGAGGCCTCCAGTGGCCCCATACACC
>VZTG01001436.1:92411-153338 GCA_013397845.1 Melanocharis versteri
GAGAGGAATTTTGAGGGGCACAAGCAGTCGCTCCCCCGGCCCCAGCCGGCCTGGGGAGCAGCATGAGCACTGGCCAACTCGCTGCGCTGGTGGCCGCGGTGCGGGGGGGTCTCGCCCGCCTCTCCAGGTGCTTTGAAATTGGAGCTTCCCGCGGGAAAATGCTGCGGGGGGTGGGAGATGTCGGGGTCCCGCCCCCTGCCGTGGATTCCTATTTTTAGGGCTGCGCAGGGATCCCCGGGGACCCGGTTTACCCCATGGCCGAGGCACTTCGGTGGTTATTGAGGGGGAGGACGTGTGAACCCCCCCCCCCACCTCAAACCTCTCCCCTGCCAGTGGCTGCCTCATCCCCAAAATCTTCCCCATGCCCGTGGCTGTCCCAGTCCCGATATCCCCCAAACACCCTCGTTTTGATGTCAGAAGTCAAGGAGGGCTTATGGGGATAGTGGGTGATCCTGGGGGCTGGCCCCATGGCCGTTTCTTTCTTGTCTAGACAGGAAATACCTCCCAGATCCAGGGGACTGGGAGTATCTCCTGGATCCAGGGAGAAGCAAGGACAAAGCATTAGGACTCTGTGTCCTGATGGGTAATTCCCAGTTGAAGCCACGAACGTGTCCCAGTGCATGGTTAATGCTGCTGGGGTTCAGTGAGGAGCTGAGGGTGCACGCCCTCCCCTCTTCCTATCCAAATACCCCCTACTCCCTGCCCCAGAGCCATCCCACAGGCTCCAAAGTGACGGCAGGAGGAGGAGCAGCAGATTCCCTGGTGGCAGAATCTGGCATAGGGCCAAGGCTGAGTTACCAAGGTCTATTTATTTGGGGAGGGGGGAAAGGAAGCAGATGTATGTACATATACATTCAGTCACGTACGTTTCCTCCCAGAAAAAGGCCCCGTGAACGTATATTACATGAGAAGGTCTCCAGATTATTATTATTATTATTTAAAAGCTGGGGTTGTGCCCCAAAGTGCTCGTTGTGGAGCGCAAGTGGCGATGGGTCCTCGCTGGCCTTGGATGCAGTGAGCCGAGGAGATGGGGACGTGTTTGGTGGCAGCCACGGGACAACATCCCTCAGGACACCTGAAGAACGTGGGACTCCATCTCTTCTCCCCCAGTGCACAGGGCCTGCATCCAAGCCACAAACTGGCTGCTGAGATCTCCTAAAACCATGTTTAAAGCCAAATATTTGGCCCCATTCCTTCTTCCTTAGCCTCAGATCTCCTGGACAGGCTGAGAGTGGTTCAGTGGTGTCTGGAGGCCCCGGGTGAGCTCTCCAGGAGAAGGAGGCGGAGCGGTGCCATCCTTGGTGATTGTATGAGCAACAAAACATGCACGGCTGAGTGTTCCCGCCTCGCCCCTCCACGCCCCGACCCTGTTCGAAAATGAACAAGTCCTCAGTCCTGCTCCCCACCACAATGGGGATGCTCGTCCCGGCCCACCCCGCTCCCACCCTCTCCCTCACTACTACTGGGATATTATTCTGTGAAAGGCAAATTATTTGCCCCGTGGCAGCTGGACAAGGAGGAAGGCGCAGGTGGTGAAGCGTCCGGCTGCTCCCCGAACCACGCCGGAGGTCCCCGGCTCGGCAGAGAGCGCGGGGTCCACGCTGCAGGCACGGCCCTGGTGGGGACCAAGCGATGGCAGGAGGGTTTGGGGTGCCAGTTGGCCACAAACAGGCCCTGATCCCCAAAAATGGGCCCCCATGAGCTGTCCTCCCCCGGCCAGGGCTAACACCAGGGGTCCCGCTCGGCCCGTCCCCGGCAGAGGCTGTCGCTGCGCTGCCAGGCGCTGTTGATGAGGCTCTGGGCGTCCTCACATTTCTTCTTCACAGCAGCGTCCAGAATGGCCTTGTGCTGGAGATCGACCTGAAACACGGGCGGGGGGTATCAGGAGGGGAACAGACAACAGTCACTTCTCCCTCTTGCTGTAAAACCACCTCAAATCTATGTGAGAAAGTCGCCTGTGTCATGGATATGGTGACAGCTGGGCTGACCCAGGTTCCTGCCACTCCCCTCGCCAGCACTGGATGCTCAAGGCTGGTCTTGCCAGGATCTAAATCCCACATCCTGTGGATATATGGACCCAGAGGAGCTCTGTGGCTCTCCTGCCCTTCGTGGGAAAGCCGGGTTCACCCTACAGGGACAAGTTCACCCCTTTGCTCTCTCTCACCCAATGGGGGTGGGAGGCAGCCCCGCGTGCTCACCTGGTAAATGTTCCTCCACGCGACGTTCAGCGCTGACAGGAACCTCTCCAGTTCTGTAGTGCAACTAAAATAAAGGACCCAGGGGGGCAGGAACTCCTTGCTGTCCTGAGCAAACTCCTGAACACCAAGAGAGAGGCTGGGTGTCAGCACTGGGTGCTGGCCCAGCCCCAGGCCAGCGGGTCCCAAAGCCCTGCACTCACCAGGATACAGTACTCCTTGCCGGCCTCCGTGGAGACGGCGGTGATGTCCGTCAGCTCCGCGGTGCCCAGCGAGCGGAAGAAGCTGGTCTGACAGTCTTCGTGGCACGTGAAAGCCTTCTCATCTGTCAGCACCAGGCAGCAGGGAACGCACGGCGTCGGGGCAACACCCTGGGGGATCACCTGCATGGGGTGGGGAACGGGGTGTAAAACCTGGCATGATGGAGCCCCACCTCCATGGGGTGCCCTGCAGGGAAACCCTCCTGGCTCAGGATAAAGCTGCCTGCTCCATCCTGCCAGACATTCCTGCTCCCTTCGGGGCTCTGGGCAAAGGAGGGGGTCAAAGCACCCACGCTCGGGGCCTGTCCCCAGCTCACCCCTTTGGAGACAGCCTGGCAGAAGTACTGCATCCAGTCTGCCATGTCCTCCTCGTTGTCGGCGCTCAGCTCCAGGGAGGGCCGGTCCGTCAGGATCACCTGGAAGGAGTGGGGCCGGTCGGTGGTGTTGGAGCGCCGGCATCCCCCGCACTGCTCGCCGCTGGGAGAGAGGGGGAGGATGGAGATGAGCGGGGTGGATGGGCCAGCACGAGCCTGGAAACAGCCTCCAACTGCCCTCCCTGGGCAGCACCTCACCCCTCTTCCCAACAAACACTCATTTCCCATCCGTGGCATCCCCTGGGATTGCTATCTCCAGGCTCTGCACGTTGCGAGAGAGCTGGAGTTGAGCACAGTGGGTCTCCCAGCATGGCTCTTGGAGCGATGCCACCCTTCAGAGGCCAAGGCCCCATCCAAGGAAGGAAATGGGCCCATTTCCAGTGGCATGCACTGGAGACAAAGCAAACGGGCACCTGCCCCCAGGCAGGACCAGCCAGATTCCTGCAGCATGGACTGGGTCATTATCCAGCCCAGAACCCCTCCCTGGACATCTCAAGTAGCTCCTGCTCCCCAGGTCCCCAGGGAGTCTGGGTGCCGTGTCCTACCAGCACTTACCCCATGTTGATGGAGAGCAGAGGGGTGACGTCTGTGCGATCTGGGTACTGGTACAAGATCCCATTGCTGCCATTTGGGAAGATGAGAGAGGGGTAACTGCAGTCAGCTCAGCTCTGGTATTCCCTTCCTCTGGTCCCACAGCCAACCCTGCCCTGCCCTCCACCCACACAGCCCTGTGGGGTCACATTCCTGCTGCTGGGCACCCACAACCAGTGGCCTTTAGCTACCAAAACGGTGGCTTGGCCCCTTTAGGTGCCAAGATGAATCCTCTCCACCTCCCAAGCAGTTCCCAGGCAGCAAACTGGTCCCAGCACCTTCTCCCAAGAGCCCTGCCTGACCCCAGCCCTGACCCACAGCCCCAGTGCCCACCTGAGCACCACGAAGCAGGGCTTCCACTGCTCCTTGCCCAGGTAGGAGGTCCCCGCCTTGTAGTGCAGGATGCCGTCCTTGGTGACGGCGTTTTCCGCAGAGGAGCAGCCGCTGCTGGCGGGCCCCAGCGCCTCATCCATGGGGTCTTCCCAGTGAACGAGGCCATAGAAACGCACAACCACGTTGCAGGCCTGTGAGAACCAGGAGAAGTCAAGGGAGTCTCCCGTGAGCCTTCGTCACCTGCAGTGATGGTGGTGATATCCAAGCTCACCTCACACTTAGACTCCTGCGCCACGAACTTGGCGAGTGCCAGTTTCTCCATGGTGGCATCCGTGAGGATACTGGGATACGGGGGCTCCCGGCACCCTTTGATCATGGCTGACTTCAAGGAGACCAGGAAGAACCTGAGAGGGAGGCAGAGATCTCTGACAAGGCTGGGGCAAACAGCCCCTCATCTCCCTCATACACCCTGGTTCCCGAGGGGCTCCCCTGAACTGTGGGCCTCTGGTCCTCCAGACCAAAGAGTCACAAAATCAACCTACAGACCAAAGGTGATGGGAGGCTGCAAAGTCTGGACTCCAGAAAGGAGATGGGTGACACTGGGAGGTGGACACTCATCCCAGTGTGACCTGATGGTCACCTCCCTGAGCTGATAGCACACACAGAGACCTGGGGACATGCCTTGGAACTCATCCCAAGTGACACAAGGGACACGTGGTCTGCATTGCCCAGAACCCCAAGGCTCAGACTGAGGAATGGGGTGACTCTTTATCCAGGGAAGACACTTTGGTTGTATCCATGCCTCAGGCATTTCCAGCTGTCAGCTGGGTTCAGCCAGTGGCATCAAACCAAACCCCAAACCCCCCACTGATGGCAGGACTGTCATGAAGGGCTGTCTACAGAGTCTCCCACTGTCCCCAAGTCCAAGAATCCCGGAGTTCCACGCTCCAGTTCCCCACTCACTCGGTGAGAGCCACGTCGGCGGTGTCGAGCAGGAACTGCTTCCTGCGGTTGGTGCACACCAAGGTCACCGTCTGCTGATCCAGCCCAACCTGTGCCACACAGCAATGGTTAGGGAAGCCAGGCACGGCATGAGGGGCAACAGAGCAGGGCTGACCGGGCTTCACCCCAGGAAGAGGGTCAGTGGTCACTCCGCTGCCCATGCAAAGATGCGAGCAAGGTGAGTGCCACAGAGGTGGCACTGGAAGGGACATCACTGCCAACTCTCCCAGTCTCAAAGATTCACTGCCCAGAACACTCCCCATGAACACAATCACACCCTACTGTGATGCTCCTGGCACCCTCACCCCTTGGACAGGCCAGAACTGACCCCCCCACTCGCCTCCAGCTCCCCCTGGCCGCCCGCCCCGGCTGGGCTCACCGAGATGTAATCCAGCTCGTTGTAGGACACGGCCTCCTCCACCATGTACGGCTTCTCCGCTGCCCCTGACACAGACACAGAGAGCCACGTGAAGGGGGGCACAGGACCCCCTCTGCAGCAGCAGCAGCGATGGACCTGCAAACCGAGCCATGTCCCAGGCAGCACGGGGCCACGGGACACGTGTCCCAGGGCTCCTCGGGGGACAAGTCAATCTGAGCTCCCTACTGTGACCAGGGGACAAGGGAACTGGCAGTGAAGGCAGTGAGCTGTGGTGGCCTAATCCACAGACAAGCCACAGATGGAGCCTCCCTCCCTGCTGCTGAGCCCAGAGGCTGCCGGGATGAGATACCTTTCCGGATCAGGTACACATAGCAATCTGTCAGCAGGACGTAGATCAGCTGCAAGTTCCCTTCCATGTGCCCCGTGCTCATTCGGATCATCTGCACAGAAAGAAAAGAGCTCTCAGCCTTGGGCTGATGCAGGGACAGAGCTGGTCCTTCAATCGATGGAGACCCCTTACCCTGAACAGCTGCTCCTCGTTCTCCCGAAAGACGTGGATCATCAGCAAGAGGAGATGGTTGTTATCCACCCTGCAGAGAGAGACAGCAGAGGATAGACATGGATGTGAGGCTGGGTGAGTCCAGGAAGGGCAATCCCCTTCCCTGTGGAACATGTCCATGATTTGGGCACTTGTCAGCTCCCCAAGACCTTCTCTTCCTGACCCTCTGTGCCTCCTCTTCATCCTGGAGAAGGATGGGCTTTGCCCCCCAAACCAAGGACAAAGGAGAAAAGCATCAACTTGAGCTCAAGACTGTTTGGAAGATGCTCTCCCTGCTGAGCAAACCCATCCTCACCTGAACTCAGAGGGATGGGTCAGCTCCGAGGGGCTGCCCTGCCCTTCCTCCACCCCAGAGTCCTCAGCGCTGCTCGGGGAAGGGCTGGGCTGCTCCTTCTTGGGCTCACAGAGAGCCTGTGGGTTGGTGGTTTCTGTCTGGCTAGTTTGAGGTTCATCACTTGCCCTTTCAGACTCCTCTAGCGCCCCAACTGCTTCTCCCTCTCTGCTTTCTTCTTCTTCAGGAGCCTCAGGGCTACCAGAAACATGTGGCGGTTGGCCAGGCCCTGGAGGGTCATGGTGGCCACCACCTGGTGCAGCAGCGTTTGGACTCTCAACGGTAAATCGGTAGAAGTCCATGGGGGCTGAAATCCCCTCGCTAAAGTCGCCAGAGGACGATCCATCCGGGGTCTCCCCTGGCGTGCCGGTCCGAAAGGGCTGCCCGGGGGGCTCCAGGGCGGCGTGCCAGCCCCCGGGGTCCAGCTGCCCGTTGAGCCTGTCCATGACCTTGCTCAGGGGCTGCCCCACGCTCTCCATGGACGTGTCCTTCATCTCGGGGATGCGCAGGGCCAGCGGGCCGAGGGCAGCGCGCTCCCCGCCCTCCTCCGGCCCGCCCGGGGCAGCCGGGCCCTCGTCCCGCGGCGGCTCCTCCCCGTCCCTCGGCGGCTCCTCCCTGTCGCTGAGCCCGTTGATGCCGCTGTCTCCGCTGGCCTCGGGCGCTGTGGGTGCTGGGTTGTTCACTGCCTCCTCGGGCTTCACCTTCTTCTTCTTGCCTGTCTTCTTCTTCTTGGCTAACCTGTGAGAGAGAAGAACGTCACGCACTGTGCCTGTTCAGGCTCTGCAATATGGAGGGAGGTCCAACCCTTTCCCAACAACATTCCTTTGCAATTTTCCCTATTGCAGAGAAATCCTTCTATCGAGAACATCACTCAGCATGCAGACATGTAGAGCCCCCATCTCTGTGCCAGTTTCCATAAGACCCAAGGTATGGACACCTTTTCCTAACTATCCCAAAAAGAGGCGTCACTACTGACAAAGCACCTTGGGCCCTGCCCATGACAAGGGGATCACAAATGGCTGTGGAGCTAAAGTGACGTGGGAGAAATCCCAGGTTGAGATCAAGAAGCTGGGGAGGGAGGAGGTTTCTAGAGGTGGGAATGCCTTGTCCCCACCTGCCAGAAGAGGGAGATGCAGGCTGGAGCACACTGGGATGTGCTGCGGAAGTGTTCTGGCACCCATGGCACCCAAACTGCTGCCAGGTCACCCCTGTTTGGGAAGTGAGCCCAGCGTTCCCCTTCCCTGTGTCTGCCATGTGGGATGATGTGTAAAACCCAGCTCCTCTGCTCCTTCCCTGGGAAAACTGGGCACGAGAACAAAGCACAGCCCTGCTGGGCAGGTTTGGGGAGTCCCCATCGCTGGGTGTGAGCAGACAGAGCCTTGAGCTCTTTGTCTGGATTGAGGGCTCCGAGGGATCCCTGGGGATCTCCTCTGCAAGAGTCAAACACACAAACACCGGCCAGGAGCTCTGCAGAGGCATCTCCTGCGACAGGTTTGGCCACAGCTCAGTGGCAAACAGGAGGAGGGACAGGATGGGAGAGATCCAAGCCCCAGAGCTGCTGCAAAGCTGCCACCAGCTGGAGAGAGCTCCAAAACAAAGCTCATGGATTACTCTGCGCCCTCTGACACACCCTGGCAGGGAAAGGGGGTGATGCAGAGTCAGCCCAAAGGAGCAGCCCAGAAAAGCTGCAGCACAGAGACTGCCCTCGCTGCGATAGAAGAGGTGGCACATCCTCGACACCCGCCACCCCTTCCTGGGCCAGCAGCTCCGTGCCTACCTGATGACCTCCAGCTCCGTGCAGCTCTCGGACTGGTCCGTTCCTTCGGCGGTGGCCTCTGCCTTGTCGCGGGAGGCCGCGTGCACCGGCGTGGCGTCGGCGGAGGACGCCTCGGCCTTGTCCTCGTTGAAGGGGTTGTGGCGCTGCGTGGGGCTCCTCGCCGCGGCCCTGCTGCCGTTGGCCTCCGAGGCGGTGGAGCGCGGGCAGCTGAGCGTGTCCGTCAGGTCTCCGTCTGCAGGGGAAGAGCGGATCAGCGCCGGCTCGGGCTCCTGGGCGCAGCCAGGCCGAGCCAAGCTGCGCACCGGGGGCTCGGGGCGCTGAGCGGGCACCGTGCCGCTGGCAGTGCCAGCAGCTCCTGGCGAGGAGGGATGGGGAGGCCAGCGTGAGACCCTGCATCCCCTCTGCAGTTCAGAGAATGCCTGAACACAGCGGCTCGGTCACCCAGGAGCTGGCAGCCGGACTGAGGAGCAGAGCTGGTGTCTGTGGGAAGCGTTTGAGGGGTCTTGGGGCCATTGTTCCTGAGCAAGGTGACAGCGAGCAACGAGGCTGCTGCTTCTCCCGTGCCACGGGGCGTTGGGAAGGTGCTTGCTCAGCTGGAAGGGCAGACACAGAGCCAGCCCATGGAGCAGCGATCCTGACGGAGCTGGCTGCTCTCCTCTGCTCACATGAGACACACGTGAGGGCTGGAGTGTGCTGGAGGGGGAACACAGCATTCACGGGGGTCCGAGGACAGCAGGTGGCACAGATAGGGCAGAGCACAAACAGCTGGGCCCGTGTTAGTCTTCAGAGGGAAAAAGAGCAGAGGAGAAGGGCTGCAGGAGTCATGCTCGGACTATTATTATCCATTATCCATCCAAAATCATGGTTAAAGGAAGGTTATCCATGCCCTTCTCTTCTCCAGCACCATTCCTGGTCTAGTGGAAGGTGTCCCTGCCCATGACAAGGGATTGGAATGAGATGATCTTTAAGGTCCCTTCCAACCCAAACCATTCCATGATTCTATGATTCCTTTCCACAGCCAGCTAAAAAGACCCCTTGGGAAGAGAACCACAGCCCTGGCAGACTGATGTGGGGTGTAGGACCTGAGGAGGAAAATGAAACCTCTTGTAAAACTCTAATCCATGCAGTTCGTGCTGGATGATTCCAAAATGCCACTTTGTTCCCACTGGAAAACCTGCCCTGGAGCAGGGAGGGTGTGAGCTCTACCAGGGAAGTCAATCGGGTTTTAGTATCTGCATTAAAGGGAAATTCATGGAATCACTTAGGTTGGAAAGGTCCTCCAAGATCATAGAGTCCAACCACAAATAAAATAAAACATTTAAAAGCTATTTCAGCCCCAGGCTTCCAGGCTGCACCACCAAACCCACACCACTTCTTTGGCCTAAATCCTGCTTGTTCTGCTGAGACAGAACAATCTTTGTCCAAAATACAGAATTTCATCCCAAAATGCATTTGCTAAAAATGGGTAACAGCGTAACTTTCTGCTCTGTCCCCACAGTGAGGAATCCATCTGTGAGCTGACCTGGCAGGGGCTTCTGATGACAATTTCCCTGTGGCTAAAGAAACTCAGCCTGGAGCAGTGCTGGATCCTACCGGCACCACCCTGCACATGGGAGCCGTGTGTGCCTCAAATCCAGAAGGATCTGCCTTCCCCCAGCACCCCTGGGCTTCAGCCTCCACCCAACACCCACACTGGAGCTGTTGGCTGCGCCTGGGTTTGGAAATGTGGTTTGTACCCTCCAGGGTCAGGTTAAACCACCTCTGTGACATCCCTGTGCGTGGGGTAAGAAAGAAGGTAAGAGGGAGCGCGTTAGAGCCCAAGAGCGATCCACATGGAATTCAGGCAGATTTGCCCAAATATTCCCCAAATATTCAGGTGGTACCATCAGGCTCCATCCAGCTTTGAGCTGCAAAGGATGGAGTGTGAGTGTGTTTCCTCTGGGGGTGAAGCAGAGAGGGTCCTGCTCCAGGGGAGGATATGCACAGGGGCTGCATGTGGAGGAAGAACAAATTCCTTTAAACTGGGCATGTGCTCTTGGCCATAAAGGCCAGAGGTAGCTGGTAAGTGGGTTTAAAGAGTGGTAAAATCGATAAAAATAACAAGTGTAGTGACCCAAACTCAGCATGGCCATGTGCTAGATGCTGTGGCTTCATGGAAGAAGTTTTGACACATGACAGGATGATCCAGGGAAAACAAAACCTCCCAAATTAATCCCTGCAAAATGCCCAAAATTAAAGGCAGCAGAATTAGTTCAGCTGTTTTCCAGGGCTTTCAGGAAACCAGTGACGGTTGATCAGTTTTTCAATCAGCACCCTGCGTGCTTTACCCCAAAGAGGAAATCCATGGCATGAGGGCAGCTGGCACATCCCACATTTTGGGCCTGTACAGAATTCCATCAGGACAGGGCAGTTGATTGTTAAAGAAACAAACATGGGAACATGCAGCAAGCTCAGGGGGCAGCAATGCAGAGAGAAAACCAAAATGCTGTAAGAGATGAGCGTGTCCCACCTTCCCAGTCTCTGCTGGGCATGGTCTGCATTGCTGGAAAGACATCTCCAAAATCATAATCTACAAAAATGAGGGATAAAACTCAGGATTAGAAATACAAGTAGTGGGGAGGGAAGTGGGGAGAGGGGAGAGTGTGAAGGGGATTTGGGGAGGGAGATGGGAATGGGGAGAAACAAAACAATCCTCCACTGGTATCTGAAACACATGACAAAATAGGGAATGTGGATGTGACTGGAAACCAGCTGCACCAATGGTTGTTCCTTCTGGAACAACCAGTGTTATGGGAGCTACAAAGGGACCAGGGAGGGGTGAAGGCCCCATTATTCAAGCTGCTGGGAAGCTAAACCAGATAAACATTCTCACCTAGGGCTTGATCCTCTCTGGGAAGCAATTTAATCTCTCTGTGCCTCAGTTTCCCCACTTCACACTTACCTCCCATAGATACTGTGATGTTTGACTCATAAATGTTTGCAAAGCCAGGGATCTGATTAAAGGGAGAAACTTGTCCTCTGATCCTACAATCCCCAGTTCCACCTACACTCTCAGGGTAGAGACATGCTCTTGTTGAAATGATGAGCAGAGTAATAGTTACAGGGAAGAGTTAAATTCCTCTACACCAGAGGAGCAGCAGCAATGCCTGCCCTCCTGGGTCCTGGTTCAGCATTCCTACATCAGCACCAAACCCCTCTGTGCATGGGGAAACTGAGACACGGAGCACAGCCACTGCCTGGACACAGAATAGGCTGAGATGATGCCAAACCCAAAATCCATCTCTAAAATCTTCTGGATCTCTACTCCAAAGCCCTCTTCTCTTGAGCATTAAGCAACCATCCACCAGGACATGCTCTGCTGATGGAGGAGCAGGAATACAAACCCAGGGATGCAGCAAAACAGTTGCTTATGCCAAACCTCTGAGGACAGAGAACCCTCCTCCTGTGATTTTTATTTCTAGGCTCCTCGTGCTGTCTCCAACTTCCCTGAGATGCCGGAGATTTGGTATGATCTGGAAGGTGAAATCAAACCTTTTCCTGAGTACAGATGTGGTGAGCCCAAACCAGGGCTGTGCTTCCAAGTCCTTTGTTAAAACAACTCTAATGCCCACGCCAGGCTGTTCCTCTTCAGCACCTTTAATACCTGCAGGTTCTGTCTCGCTCATAAAAGGCAACTGGTGACCCTTGTCTTGAGGGAACCCATCTGTGTGTGGGCTCAGTCCCAAATTCCCTGCATCCAACTAACAGTTCAATCCATTCCAATTCTATTCCAGAATCCCCTTTGCTCGAACTGACATAAAAACGAGGACAGGGCCAATGCATTTTGGATTAGGAACAGCATCAGCAGAGCTGCTGCTTCATGTGAACGGGGCAGGTGCAGAACAGGAGCTCCCTGCTCTGGCTGCAGCAGGTTCATGAGGCACAAGGTACGTGTCTGCCCAGTGCATCAGCAACAACACCCAGCCTCTCTGAAGGGATAAGGGCGTGAGTAGGACAATTTATCAGGTTGCTCAAGATGTATAAAGAGGAAAAACCAGCACCTCCGAGACCACTGGCTGTCTTTCTCCCAGACTGCAGACACAGAAAAGACTCTGGAAACTACTCCCCACCAAGTCCAGCACTTGTGGGTCTCTGGACTGCAAAACAAGCAGTTAAAAACCTTCCCTGCAGCCCTGTGTCCCTGCTGACCTGGAAGCCACATTCAGATACCGGCACGGACTTCACTCCATGGGGAGATTCCTCCAGTTCTTGCTAAAACCCCCAGGATGGGAATGTGGCCTGGGGTGACTGCAGGGAAAGTCCTTCTCTCCCAGTCCAAGGCATAGAATCATCACAGAATGGTTTGGGTTGGAAGGGCCCTTAAAGTTCACCTAATTCCCCCCCCTGCCATGGGCAGGGACACCTTCCACTATCCCAGGGTGCTCCAAGACCTGTCCAACCTGGCCTTGGACACTTCCACAGTTGGGGCAGCCACAGCTTCTCTGGGCAAACTGTGCCAGGGCCTCACCACCCTCACAGGGAAGAATTTCTTCCTAATATCTAATCAAAATTTCCCATCTTTTAGTTTAAAACTCTTAGTTTAAACCCATTCCCCCTTGTCCTGTCTCCCAAGGATGTAAGACAGGAGAGACTCCCAGCCTGGCTGCTGGGTCTCTCGCTTTGGTCTCTTCCAGTCTAAAATCTGCTGCCTTATCTGAAGGGGATGTGGGAACAACACAGCCCTGCCCACACCGACCCCAAAACCCACTGACCCTCACTGGATGGAGCAATGGCACTGTCATCCCATTCCAGGTTGGTGGAGGTGACAGAGTTGAAGGAGTTGAGGGAGAGGCTGTCGGAGCCGTGCACGGAGCTGGGCAGGCGCTCCTCGAAGTCCAGCAGGTACTGAGGCTTGTAGTAATCGGGCATGTACGGGGCCAGATCCAGGTACGGAGCGTCCTGCAGGGCAGGCAACGGCGGCAGAGTCAGCTCCAGTCACTGTTACTGGCACAGCTGGGGGGAAACACCACCCCACCAAAACAGTGCGACTGTCCCTTGAGGGTCCCCTCTCAGTGTCCATCTGAGAGGAAACCCAGCAGTTTCACTGAGAGTTATCCAGTGGATTTGTGTTTCCTGGAGGGACACCAGGGTGTCGTACCACACTTGCAGAGTTCAGCTCCTTTATTCCCACCAATCTGCCCTGCAGCTGCCTTGTTTCTCCTCCAAACAGTGAAGAACTGAGCAACAGGAATAAATCCCATTGTTGGATCCCCAAAGACCTAAAAGTCTTACCCAAAAGCATCAGCATCACGTTTTCAGCTGAAGGTCAACAGGAAGGTCCACCCCAGACCAAGCAGTGGGACACGGACCAAGCGGTGGGATCTGTCCCACCCTGGACTTCCCCTGCTCCACATTCCCACTCTCCCAGAGCTGAGAGAACAGATCAAACACTCACCAGGTCCAAGTCAAAGCGGATGAACTCCAGTCCAGACACCAGCGTCAAGAACAAGGTCAGATGATCGTGGCTGCAGACCAGGGCGTTCCTGCCACAGGGAGGAACAAAAGAGCTTTACAGATCTGGGAAAGAGGAGGAGCAGCTACAAGGGCCCTTCTGTTTCTTTGGAGGCGTCTCCCAGCTGCCATGGATTGGCCCCAGAGCTGGTAGCCCACTCCTTGCCTCCGTGAGCAGCCACTACATGCTGTCCCCAAACTGAGCCACAGCCACATTTCCAGGTGTCCTGCAGAGCTGGGAGCCCGGACAGGAACTCAGCAGCTCCTTGGAAATCATGGAAAAATATAAAGGGGACTGCAGTGTAAAAGCAAGAACTAGGAGAAATGCTTGCAGGGCCTCACAGAGATAAGAGGACAGTGGGTTCACGTCTGGGACCTTTAAATTAACGACGTAAATCCCACAAGGAAAAAAATCAAACCCTGATCAACTGTTTGTCCCCCACTGGGAAATCCAGGCTGGCTTCTGACAAGGAGGGATGTCAAACAGTGCCCAAAGGAGAAGAAGCCAGGATACTCACTTGACATAGTACTTGTGGAGCAGGCTGAGGTTCTCCTGGAACAGCCTCAAGTAGCTCTCTAAGGAATTTTCGTTGAGGGCAAGGTACAGCCAGGCCCGGCCTGGAAACAGAGCAGCAGAGAGATTTATCTGGAAACACCAGACAAGCCTAGAAATAATCATTAATTAGTTAAAACCCCTCAGATCATTCATTTGTATCATTTGAGGGGAGCAACTGTGGGGGAAATCTGGGGGGGAAAATGCCAGTGAGAGATTCATGATTTGGAGTAAAATTGGTGAGAGACAGGTGAAGAAGTAGCCACACAACTGTGTCTATCCAGCAAGACGGGAGCCCTGCCAGAAATGCTGGGAGAGGGAGAATTGCTGTGAATCAGTCCAGGTGAGATTTGACACAAATTATGGTGCAGAGAGAGGTGGCAGTGGAGTCTGTGCCCCGCTCTGCTCTCACCAGTACAGGCCCAGGACATGGTGGGTGTTTGGATAAGCAGGCACAGAGGATCTGGGCATGGTCCTGTGTCAAAAGTGGCCTCAATGGTCCCAAACACCTGCTATGGACAACTCGGAGCAGGGAAAACGCAGAATCATGCACATGACTGCTACAGCAAGAGGTGGGGCAAGAGGGGATGCTCCCATCTGCCAGGAACCCTTCCCAAGGGCACAGCCCTGCAGGGCTTCCATCAGCCACAAACCCTTCCCAAGGGCACGGCCCTGCAGGACTCCCATCTGCCAGGAACTCTTCCCAAGGGCATGGCCCCACAGAGCTCCCATCTGCCAGGAACCCTTCCCAAGGGCACGGCCCTGCAGGGCTTCCATCAGCCACAAACCCTTCCCAAGGGCACGGCCCTGCAGAGCTCCCATCTGCCAGGAACCCTTCCCAAAGGCACAGCCCCACAGAGCTCCCCTCTGCCCCGAACTTTTCTCAAGGCCACAGCCCTGCAGGACTCCCATCCTTCCTAAGCGCTACCCTCTGCCAGGAACTCTTCCTGAGGGCATGGTCCCACAGGACTCCCATTTGTCTGGAACCCTTCCTGAGGGCACAGCCCCTTGGGTTTGAGGGCAGCAGAAGCCGGGCTACACCTCAGCACCCAACTCCGAGGCACGGTGACATTATTTCTAGAGACCTCACGCGGTCACAGCAGGACTCCCACCTCCTTGGCACAGGCTGCCCAGGGAAGTGGTGGAATCACCATCCCTGGAAATGTCCAAACTACGTGTGGATGTGGCACCTGGGGACGTGGTTTAGTGGTGGACATGGCAGTGCTGGGTTAATGGTAGGACTCGGTGATCTTAGAGGTCCTTTCCAACTTTAACGATTCTGCAATTCCTTTGCCAGTGACCTGGATTCCAATGGCTCCCTCGATCCACCAGCAGTGCCAACACCTCAGCACAACCTGGGCCTCCCCAGGTGTCCCCAAACCCAGAGCTGGGGACACTGAATACTCACTGCGTCCCAGGTTGGTGGCCACGTGCTGCAGCACTTCGATCTGTTTGATGGCTTCCCGGCGCGTGAAGTGAACCACCAGCACCCAGTACCCTGAGGAAAGATCTTGCAGTCTGGAGGAAGAAAAATGCCAAAGGAAAATTGAGTAAAAGCTTCATTATCTCCACCCCAAGCCCTGCCTAGATGCTTTCCCCATGCTGAGGCTCCACACCAGGCCTTTTCCATGGGGAAAAGCAGCATCCCGAGGTGGGCTCCAGGCTCACCCGTAGAGCAGCGCGTGGTCCAGGTGTTCACAGAGCCGCTGCAGGACCTTGTCGTGGTTTCTGATGGCCGGTGTCTCATCTTCACAGGCAGCAAAGTAGCTCTGCAGCTGCAAAAAGAAGAGATGGGATGGCTGGAACGCCCTTCTCCAGCCCACGAGGAGCTGCCAAAATGCTCATATCCAGCATTAAACAGTTCTTTGTGACCTCTCAGCTTGCTAAACCCTGATGCAGGTTTTACTTACGGGGTGTAGCTGTTGGTTTTGAGAGGACCCTAAAGGCTGTAACTACAGGGAGAACCCTGCCCAGTGTCCCCACGTCTCACAGCCCAGCAGTGCCGTGGTGGCTGCCCAAGCAACTTCCCTGATGGTGAGCAGCCTCTTCTCTCCCAGCCAACACTACAGCAGGGGCTGGTGGTTCCTCTGCAGCCACCACGAAGTGGTTCAGAGCAGAAATAAACCCCAGCTCTGCACTGTTTCTGGCTCTGACATGGATGAGGCCTCTCCTCGGTTTTGCCAGAAATCCTAGAAATCCCCTTGCACCCAAATCCTATATCTCTTCCCAGCTGACCCACCGGCCTCCTCCTGCCCCCGGAGCTTACGGATCTATTTAGGTCCTGTCTCACACATCCTTGGCATCCAGGCAGGGAGATTACTCTCCTGGGATGTAATCTCAGCTGGATAGGCCATGGCTGTTTGCTGGCAACAAGCAAGAACAGCTCAGCTGAGCCACAACAATATTAGAGACAGTATATATGTTATTTTAGTGACCTGACACGTGTCTGCCAAACCTCACTAGATGACAGATGTGTAAAACCCAAAAACTTGACATTATTGTGCTTGTCAAGTCTGACCTGTCCCCCAAAGCAGGTTTCTCCTCCAGAATTATTACTAGAGAAGCTCCTTTAGAAAAATCATCCATTCTTGATGTGAAGTTATCCAGGGGTCAGAGAACACCTCACGGCCCCCAGGAAATGATCCCAACAATGCTCTTAAGAACATGAACATATCGAGCTCCAATACCCTCCTGGCCTGAAGACCTTGAATCCCTCTGGAGCTCTTAGGTAAGATGGGAGAGCCAGGCGTGTTCCTGCACGGAGCTGGTCCCAGCCCTCACGGGGGAAAAAAATGCTGAGCCTGGAGAATTGCAGCCAGAGCTCCCCTGTCCAATGGCACAGCCCTGCTCTCCCTGTCCCAGCAGGTGAATCCCCTGGGGGAGCAGGTACACAATGAGGTGGTGCGTGCAGAGGCACCTGTGGGTGCTCTGGAGATCAACAGGGGTTTTCACAACACCCAGGTGAGACCTGGAGCATTTCAGCTCAGCAGCTCCTATCCATTTTTGGGAGGAAGCTGTTCCAGAAGATTCCCACTATTCATAGGCAGCCCAGACTGAAGCAGAGAGGAAAACGCCCTAAAATCCCACTATTGAAGAAAAATTTCAGGAGGTACTTGCAGCCAATGTTTGAAGCTGCAGCAAGGACACGAGAGGAAGAAACAAAATCATAACTTAGAGCCATATCCCCCAAGTGATGGATAGATGGAGTCATGGGGATGATCTCCAAAAGCTGGAGCTTGCTAAAATATCCCATTTTTGGGGAAATTGAGGCAGGAAGCAAAGATCTCACAGGACATGAGCCAGCATTTGAAGGCAGAAATTCCCAGCTTGTCCCAACCAGGCTGTGGGCTCTGCAGGGAGCTGGGGCGCCCTTGGAGGAGGTTCTGGGTGTTTCTGCAGGCTCTGTGCTGGATTGAGGAAATGCAGCTGTTGGGGAGAGCTGGGGGGAACAAGAATAAATCAGGCATTTCGTTAGCTCACCACTGAAAAAAAGGAGACACAGCTTAAGGAGGTCTGCGCCTCTGACTGGAGGAATTCCTCGTGACAGAGACACTCCAAGCCTGGGAAGCAAAAGAGATGAGGAAATAGTATTTCCCCTTTTTTCTTTCCTCCTTCCCCCCAAAATAACTCAGAACTTCATCATGCTCCTTCCTGCAGCCAGTGCACAGCCCCCATCCCTCTCTATGGATCGACTTGCTTCCGTCATCCAAGGGTGCAAACTATTAGCAAATGGTGGCTGTCTCCATCTGAAAAATGGATTTCTCTTCCCTAGAAAAGCCCAGTCTTCCCCCAGGAAGGCGTTTAGGTTTAAAAGGGCTTGTTCTACGTTACACTAAGGGTTGGTGTCCCTTTTAGCTGCTCTGCAAGGAGCACTGAGCCTCCTGCTTTGCACAAACCAGCTCCCCCTGCATCCCCCTTCCCGGGGAGGCTG
This sequence comes from Melanocharis versteri, assembly GCA_013397845.1. NCBI lineage: Eukaryota > Metazoa > Chordata > Aves > Passeriformes > Melanocharitidae > Melanocharis > Melanocharis versteri. The sequence continues at coordinate 110,187 of VZTG01001436.1, forward strand.
CTGGAAAACCTGGCCATATCCAGAGCAAACCCATCCCAAAAGGCTCAACCCCGTCCCTGTGGCACATCAGGGGCCAGAGGATGAGCTGGTGTGACTGTGCCTTGCTCCGAATCACAGGGTCACACCAGCGCAGCGGGTTTAGGATTGGGATTCCAGCACTGAGTCACGGCCTTCTGGGAGCTGTGGGTCACAGGGAAGCACACAAGGGCTCACTCCCCGAGATGTGCCACCACGTCCCCACACAGTGCTGCACCCCGGGATGGTGCCATTTCCAGCATCCTTCCAAAATAAACACGGCCAAAGGCTCCCAGCGCCCAGCCAAGGGCAGGCACGGCTCACTGGAGCACAATTCCCAAAAGAGATCAGTCAGGTGAATCCCTGCCCTGCCACCACGTGTCCAGCGAGGAAACAAGACACAGCAAGCCTTGGGATCTCCTGCGTGGAGTCATCCCTCCAGTCAGGGTGGGGAAAGACTTGCAAAAGCTGATGGGGAGGCGTTTCTGGCTTGGGAAGAAGGGTGAAGACACACAGAGAAAAGTTAGGATGAAACAGCTTTCCCAATTGGGGAACAAAATCCAGCTGCACCATTTTTCAAAGATCCAATGCCTAGCTGAAAATCTGTAGGAATTACAACCACAAGAATCATGGGGGATGATCCCAGCAAGCGCTCCTGAGCGTGGTAGGATGTGATGTGGCACTGCCTCGAGAAATGGCATTTTATGGAGTGTTTATGTGGAGTCTCTTGTAAATCCTTAGAAAACACACATGGATAATTGAACCGGCCCCTCCCTCAGCAGTCAGACCTGTCTGGGAGGTGGTGACCAAACTCCATGAGGCATCCAAAAAGCAGCTCCCTGACACAGCTGGGCAGTGAGCTGGGGAGATCAGGAAGGAGGCAAATAATTGGGTTAAAAACATCATCCCTGGTTTTCCGGAGAGATGCTCTTCCCCTCATCTCCTCTGCACCCCAAATCCAGAAGGAAGGGCTGAAGGCTGGCTCGGATGGAGGACTCGTGAGGGGCACGGCAGTGCCTGGAGCCCTGACCTGGGCTAATTATAGACATTCCTGTGGCCAAAATAAGCACTGCTGGCATGCAGAAGGCATCCCAGCCGTTCATCCACCAGGAGCACTTCACAGCTCTGGCCAGGTCTGAGCACCAGTGCTCAAGGGACAGAACCTGCTCGGGGAGAGGGCTACAACAGCCCAGCCACGAGCTGGACTCACCTGGGACAGCCTGGAGCAGAAGGGTTTCTGTCCAATGGGAACAGAGACCTGCCTGGCACCAGGGAACACTCACACCTCATCCCCACCAAGGAGGAGGAGGAGGATTTAATTGCTGTTTATCAATCAGTTCATTTTTTCAGCAGTGGCACACCCCACCCCACGCTGGCACACATGAGAGAGGCTATTCCTTGCACAATTTTATAACCTATTAACTGCAGTGGTTCTCAATGAGTGTGAAGCTTTCCAGGCTGATCTGCAGAGCTCCTGTGTTGCAAGGGAAGCCAACCAACAATCAGGGAGGTGTTCTAGAAAGCCCATTACCAAATCTAATAATTCTTGTGGTGGCTCCTTTGAAATCTCTCCAGTAATTCTAAAAACTTATTGGAATACTGAAATAGTTTCCTGACCCGTCCAGGGCTGGCCACAACCCAACTGAGTCCACATCTCTCCTCTGTAAATCTGCCCTGCAGATGTTTCACCAGCAGCTTTCCAACATCAATTCCATTTCACTTGCTCTGCTTGGTATTTCCCCAGCAGGACAAACATGGCGGAAGAACAACAAAAACCCCTTGCATTCCTCAGCTCCTTAACCGGGATGGGAGAGGGGAGAGGTGCTTCAAAACCCTCATTCCCACCCACAGCACATGGACTGAGGTGAGGGGTTTTCCCCAGCTGGAAGAGCTGAGCACCCTCAGGAGCAATCCTGGAACTCTAGGGAGCACAAAAAAGGGCGACTGACCTTGTCCCAAGCGATGACAGCTCTGTGCCAAGGGAAGACACAGTGGGAAGGGCCAGGACAGACACCTCAGAACTGTCACTTTCGCACCTGCTCAGGAGGTACAGATATTCGATGGCAAATGGACAAAGAGGAGGCTGAACTCCTGTGCCTGGAAAACTCCTAGTTTCCGATACCATGCATAAAAGCAGGCTGAACTTCATGGCAGGGGCACTAGTCTCTCTCATACACTTGTACGACACAAAGCCCTAAAACTCCAGCTCTAGCAAGACATTTTGGAGGTCACACACACGATCTGAGTCAACACTCTTTTCAATAAGCTTCCAAACCAGCACTGGCCTGAGTGCCCAGCTTCCCACTTCATGCACCTTGCCTGGATCTTGGGGCTTTTTCCAGAAAAAACACACCAGGCACACTCAGAGCATCAGCACCTGGAAGACACCACAAGTGCCACTGGAGCAGCCTGGAGATGTGGAGAGACAGGAGCCTGACGCAGGTGAAGCTGAAACCCACAGCAAAGTTGCTCCTTGCTGGAAACACTGAGCTTTGAAGCATTCTCAACCCAATGCTAGCAAGGTTGTCACATCATGGGACACATACGCTCCTCAGCTCACACCCCCAAGGCTTTTCTGGGGTTTTCCTGCACTATTTCTAAGCAGCAAAGCTTGCAGCAGGCTGGACCCACATGTGGCTCAGACGAGGACAGGATTTTTTCCAGTGGGAATGCTTAGGGGGCATCCTATTCCTGTGTCACAGTGAACAGAGCAAGGGCTGGGCACAGAATTGGCAGCAGAACAGGATCCCTGAGCTAACCTAAGGCAGATGGGAAGGTCACATGCTCAGCACAACAGAAAAAAGAGATTTTATAGGGAAAAAAAACCAAGTCCAGTGGCAAACACACCAGAAGCAAGCAAGGTGCTGCTCTCTCAGGGAGCTGCTGCTCCCTCACACGCTGGGTATCGTGGCTCCGAGTCCCTCCCTGCCGCCCACAGCCTCCAGCCCGTGGTTAACTCAGTTACACCACTTGGACCAGTTCACCAGAAGTGGAGAAAGCTGAAATCACTCAATAGCCACTGAAATTGTGCAATCAGAGGCAGAGAGGCTTGGAGGATTTGTTTTAGCTCCTTGGGAAAACCACGGCCAAAATTCACCCTCCTAAACTGACCACTCTCCCATCAAAACGCTTCACGTTAGAGGGAGAAGAACAAGTCGGATTTTTTAATTCCCAAAATCTTATCACAGCCTTGTCCACCCTCAGCTCCAGAGCTGATTTGGGGTGTTATGGAGGACAAACATCAGTTTAGGTACCTGCAGAACCCAATGCCCTTGAAATTGTGGACGACGAACCCTGGATCATCACCAGACCTGTGGTGGTGTGAGTGTGACAACCAGAGTGGCTCCTGGATGGCCAGGTAGGGAAGTTTCCTGATCACTGGGATGAGGCAAGGGGAATTTCTAGAGATAAACCTTGAAATACTCAAGCAACCCAAGCAACACACAGCTGTGATGAGAGCAGAACCACAGCACCTCAGAGACAAAGCTCTTGGAGGCCCACCAAAACACGTCTGTGGATTTGTTAAAAGCACCCGAATGACCCCGGTGTCTTGTCTTCACGGACAACTCAGGAGCTTCACAAGATTGCTGCTACCTTCACCCACAGACAGGCTTTTGGCAGCTGGCAAACCTGGTACACGTGGCAGAGGAACATGCAGGACTATTCTCTTAACGTGGTCCCTGCAGCAGCAACAGATGTGGCCTGGAGAGATGTGAGTGAGCGAGAGGAAAGACCTGGCAGAGACAAAACCCCTGTGGTCTTTGAGCCAGCCAGGTGCCCCTCAACAGGGAGCAGAAGGCAAGAGACTGGCTGTTTTCACATCTCCAGAGCTGCTGCCTCAGTGTCATGGCAGTTGGGCTAAGTAAATCCAGCCAGGCAGAGATGAGCATATTCCCTACGTGATTTGAGCAGGGATGCTCCACTCCAGAGCTCCCGGCTCCTCTCCAGCACACGGGGGCACTAAGCCATGCCCAAACCCACCCTCCCTCACTGTGCAGGAGGAGCAGAGGTGTCACAAGGCAGAGCTCAGCAGCACAGGAGGCTGCAAAGGCATTTCAAAGGTACAGGGCTAAGAGACAGGCAGCAAAGGCTCAGCATTAACTTGCTGTGAGGGCAGTGGAAACCTTCCCAGAGTCACACAGAAACGGAGCAGAGCCAGAGCTTTTGGCAAGAACTCCTGCAACGTCAGCAAAAACCACTGCTCCACCTGATTGACATGCACCAAGGATCAGCTGCTCCAGAGTTCATGGCAATGTGTGTCCTTCAAAGCCAGCAGAATGGCCTGAAAACCAGAGAGGAGTCCCAAAATCTGAGATTCTGACCTCTTTCCTGATTTTACATTCAGCTCCTGGAACTGTCAACAACAATACTGTTTAAGGACTTTGCATTTCCACCACCTAATCCCAGGTAGGAGAGCACTAAACCCCTCCTGAACCCAGGGAAGGCCCAAGGAAACCCAGGAGAACACAAACCACCAGCTTCATGGACCAGGGAACCTGTGACAGCTCCTGGCTACCAGGAGATGCTTGGCCAAGGATGGATTTGAAGTTGTTGGCATTTCTGGTGTGTCTAGAGTCCACCTGGGAAGCACCAGGAAGCTGCTCTCATCCCACACAGCAGCGTCTCCTAGAAGGAAACAAGCACTTGAGGGAACAAGAGCCTGCACACTGAGCCATAACATGCCCATCTCCAGCCTTCTGCCCCAATAAAGCCCTATATCTTTGCAAAAAAAACAAGGGTTAGGCATCAATTAGTGCAGTAATTTGAGCTGGAGCACAGCCCTGTTAGCAGAAGGGGAACTGAGTGGGAAAAGAAACGGTCACAAGGCGGAAGTAACACTGTCCATGTGTGCAGAAGGCATTACCCTGTGAATTAATTTACAACTCCCAGGGAGGACACAGAGGACAAGCTGTAGATGGGAAATCAAACCCTGCTCCCAATTCCCTTGGAACTGAAACTGAGACCCAGCTCCCCAGTGCTGAGCTTTCCCAGCCTCTCCTGAAGCCACCAAGAGCAGAAACCTCTTGACATGTCTCTGGTTGGAGAAGCCTATTTTGTCTAAGTTAGGTGTTTTGCCTCACTTTTTGCAGTGGAGGCCTGACTTCACACCTCTGACCTCACCTCCGAAATCCACGGCAGAGCTACCACTGATCTCCCCCTGGTACCTGGGAACCTCACAGAGAACCCCACAGGCTGGAGTTACCCTCTCCAAGCAGGTTTGCCACTTTTCTATCCGTGCTCCATCCCTCATGTCTTTCCAGGAAAATAAGAGAAATGGTCCTGCTCACTGAGATTTGAGGGATTAGCCTGGAATCGAAGCATTTTTTTGCTGTGGATTTGTACAGAATTCACCCACTGCTTGTGCTCAGATCCCCCATCCCTAAAATCCAGCAGCACCCGGTAATAACTGAAATCACAACCAGGTACAGTCACAGCCCTGACCGTCAAACCCTGCCCAGGGCTGTGCTGCTGCTCCTCTCCTTCCCCATCCGAGGCTGCCAAGCACCAGGTACTTTTCCCTGGGCAACTCCATGAAAATAAGGCATTTTTTCTCCTCTTTGGGTCTGCAGCTGAGAAAAGAAAACCCCCACCATCACCATAGACCACCCAAACCCTCCATTCCACACCTGCACCAGTGGTGAAAGTAAGGAGTGAGCAACACACTGCGAGGAAGCTTTCGAAATCGGAGGCGGGATGCTTGGAAAACTCCTCCAAGCCTCGTGACACAATTCCAGCGCCAAGGAATTACTCAAGATGAGGATGACGGAGAGCAGGATTTCCCAGCACAAAGCCACTTGCTCCCTTAACCTAGTACTTTACTCTTGCCACTCACAGGGAGAAAGAGGATCAGGGATTTCAGGCTGAAGTCGGAGAGGTAAGCGCCGGGAAAAATTAACAGCTCCATAGCGATTTCCCTGAGGAAGGAGAACTGCATCCTGAGGGTAAAAAAGCAGGGTGGAATTTCACCATGGCCTGAGTTTGGTTTCACCGGGATGGTAGAAATTAATCCATCAGCCTGAAGTAGGCTCCTGCACTTCCCTGAGTTTTGTTCTGAACAAGAATGAAGAAGTAAGATTGGAAAATCCCAACATTTTCACTGCTGGACCAAGACAGGATTTGGCAGGGATCGGGCAGGCCAAGGTGTGTTGGCAGAGCTGGAGCTGAAGAGCCCTCTTCAATCACAATAGTAATTAAAATAAACATCACGTCAATCTTTTAGCATTTCCAACCATGATCTTCCGAGGATTTTCTGAATGCAAATAAATTGTGTCCAACCAATCCTGTGTGGGAAGTTGTATTCCTTATATATACACGGAAACTGAGGCAGGAGCATCATAGAGCGTTGTGACAGAGAGCAGAGCAGGCTGAACATCCACTGATTTCCAGAGAGATACAAGATTATCCTTAATTTTTAGACCAGAGGCCAGGGTCATCCAGGGAAGAAAAAAGCTGGGAGAGGTTTGCACATCCATCCTACACCCCAGAGGCGGTGTCCAGCCATCCCTTTCTTAACAGCACCAGGAATTCACTCATGCTGGTCTCCATAAGACAAATTTTCATGGATGAATCTGTGTCAGGATGCACTGCAGAGCACAGGAAAACTCCTATTCCATAAGGCAGAGGAAACCCAACAACTGGAGAAACAACAGCAAGCCCAGACAGCCTTTCTGCAAAACTTGAGACAAACACAAATGAAACTCCCGTTGCCTCCTCAAATGGAGCAAGGGTTCATCAAGGATGGTTGGAGTTCACATGTGGGCCAAACCAAAACTTCCAGCATGTCCTTACAACTCACTCCTTTGGCCTTCCCAGAGATTCCAGCATCGTAGTCCCCTCTGTGCCAGCTCACAGATGGTCCCACCACCAGGATGGGCTAAGGAACCATCCGAGGAGAAATGAGGGGCAAGGAGAAGGCGAGAGCACACGTGTTCAGAGCCCTGTTTTTAGGGCACAGAGCAGGGCACAGGAATGAACCACACATCCCCTATGGCCATGGGCAGAATGTCCCAGGTCCTGCCCCTCTATCTCGTGCCCTCTGCAGGACATGCCTGGCTGAAGGAAGAGCCTCCAGAAAGATGGTTTTAGGCTGGACTTCAAATCTGTCCTGAGTAGAGCCCCAGGAAAAAGGGTCCCCCCAATCCTGTCCTTTGAAAAGGGGAATCCTGGATAGGAGAATCCCAGTATATCCCAACCAACTGAGACAGAGGGTCCTGGGGATGACGCTGGCAGTGTCCCTTTGGCAGGGTGACTCCACATCCCAGATGTGCCACCCTCACCACCAGAAGGGCTGTGTCCAACCTCACATATTCAGCACATGGGGTCTCAAAGGACACCCCCAAAAGTGTCCACCTCTGGCAGAGGGGATGTCTGGTGCCCTTGACCCCACACTCCTGTCCCAGAGTTCATCGGTACCCCTGGCATGTTCCTTGGGTGTGGGGGTCTGTAGGATTGTCCCCCAGCCCCACGCCTCAGGCACGGGGTCCATAAGGACCCGTCCTTCAACCCTACATCCATGGCAGCGGTGTGTGTCTGGAGGGTCTCCAGGAGCGTCCCCCAGCCCTGCACCTCTGAGGACACAGCCCCACAGCACCCCTGGGCAGAGGGGAATCCCCAGGGCTGTCCTGGGGTTGTCCCCAGGCCCACATCCCTTGCAGAGGAGGGTCCCCAGTGCCATCCCTAACCCCACAGCCCCGGCAGAGCCGGGTGAGGGAGCCCCGAGGGCTGTTCTAGAGCTGTCCCCAGCCCCACAGCCCCGGCAGAGGGACTGTCCTCCCTCCCAGCTGTCCCCAGCCCCAGCACAGCGGGGTCCCCAGGGCTGTCCGCAACACCGCCACCACGGCACAGCCCCGGCCTACACCTAGGGCTTCCGAGGGCTGTCCCCACCCCCGCAGCCCCGGCAGCGGGGTCCCCCAGGGCTGTCCCCAACCCCCACAGCCCCAGCCCAGGGGTGTCCCCAGGCCTAGCCCCNGGAACTGAGGTCACGGGGAGGGAGGGAGGGACCGGGGGAGGGAGCGAGCGGCGCTGCCCGCCCCGGGCCGGCAACGGGACCGCCCCGGGCCGGCAACGGGACCGCCCCGCCCGGGGACGCGGGACCGGCCCAGCTAGGCCGAGCGGAGCCGAATGGAGCCGAGCGGGCCCGAACGGGGCCGAATGAGGCCGAACGCTGCCGAGCCCAGCCGAGCCCAACCCGGCCGAACGGAGCCGAACCCAGGATGGCCGAGCCCAACCCGGCCGAGCAGAGCCGAGTGTAGCCGAACACAGCCGAGCCGAGCCCAGCCCGGCCGAACCCAGCCCGCCCCAAATGGCGCCCGCCGCGGTGGGCATGGGACCCTCATGACCCCGCGAGGGCACCGTGAGGGGAGATGGCGGGGGATCTCTCATGAGCCCCTGAGGGGAGATGGCGGGGGATCCCTCCTGAGCCCCTGAGGGGAGATGGCGTTGGGCATAGTGAAGGAACACGAGGGCAGATGGTGTTGGAGACAGTTGAGGGGATGTGAGGGGATAAATAGCGAGGGGACGTGGCACTGAGGACAGTGAGGGAAGGTGGCACTGGGTCCCTCACAGCCAGGGCTCAGTGAGGGGACATGAGGGGAGATGATGTTGGGGACGGTGAGGGAATACAGGGAGGTGGCACTGGCTCCCTCACAGCCCTGGGATTAGTGAGGGGATGTGGGGGGAGATGGCACTGGGGACACTGAGGGGCATGAGGGGAGATGGCCTCGGGTCCGCCATGGCCCTGGCCTCAGTGAGGGGAGCTGGCATTCGGGACTCCCATGACACAGTGAAAGGACGCAAGAGAAGGTAGCATTGGTTCCCTCACAGCAAGGAGGGATGTGAGGGGGAAGAGGAGAGATGGTGTTGGTTCCCTCACAGTTCAGGGGAACAGGAGGGGACAGTGCTGTTGGGTGCCTGCTGAGTGGACACACAGTGGGTTTGGGGACATTAGGTGCCCACCAGCCACCCAGCCTTCCAAGCCAGAGCCCAGCCTGCAGCTTTGCTGCACTTTGGGGCACTGGCCTCAAAGGAAATAATCATTGGTGAGGGAAAAATGGGGGATCCATATGGCACCCCACCACCTCGGGCTTCAGCAGTGCTTCCTTCAGTTCTGCTCCAGCAACCTGAAATAGGGAATCCAGCTCTTTGGTGGGGTCCCTGTGCTGGGTGGCAGTGTGGATCCAAAAATGGGCCATATTATTCTTCCAGCCCAAGCCTTCATTGATGGAAAAAGTTCCTAAAAACCTCGAATACAAGGCCCACTTGCCATCACAGGACAGAGACGGGAGTTGGTGCAAAGACTTAAGATAAATTATAAATAAAACCTGAGGCTGAGGTGAAGGGTTGTGACTCGGGACTGGCTTAGTGCCTGTATCACCCAACCCTGGTAACTGAAAATGGAACCGAAAGTAAAAGCAATTAAAAAATGTGAAAGCCAGCAGCTTCCAGGAGCGCATTCCCTGCCATTCCCACCCCTTCCTCTGTAAATAACCTGCTGGCAGGGAAGGAAAGGGCTGAGCAAGGGCTTGGATAGAAAAACCACACCAGGCCAAGCCTGCTCTTTCCCTGCAGGAACGGCCCAGCCAGTTTAACAGCTTTGGAAACCATAGGAGAAACTCCCAGGGAAGGGAAGGGAAGAGTGCTTGGGTTAGAGCTGAGCCAAACCAAAAAACTCTTTCCCCAGCTCCCCACCAGCCTCTGGAGAAGCAGAAACATTGCATTGAGGGAGATCCCAAGGATCAGAGCTTTTCTTGGCATGTGGGGAGGAAGGTGACTCTTGCCTGCTGAACTGCGGGGGAATGGAGCGAATCCTGAGCCTAAAACATCCAAGCCTGAACCCCAACAAGTCACTGGAGAAACTTAAGTCAGCTCCTTGTAAAGCAGCCTGACAGATCCCATACACCAGTTTATTCTTTCCTGGTGAATTTTAGGATTTTAAGCATAAAGTATAAGGCGAGCAAGCTATACAGCACCAGCAGGTACGTGCACCCATTTACATTCCTCATTGCTTCGGAGGCACCAGGTGCAGCCTCTACACCTGTATAATCCCATGGGGCTTAGAATGAGCTTTAAGGTCCCTTCCAACCCAAACCACTCTGGGATTCTCTGGTGGAACAGACTTCCTGGTGTCCTGCTGTTTTCCTGAATGTTTTGAATGCCCCAAGTATTTGTTTTACTTTAAATAAAACGAGTTGGTTATAATCCCTTAAAGCACCCACCACACAATTACAGATTTACATGGAGAATTCCCCGCTCCCAGTGTTTAGACAGCTCCCATTCTCCTTAGAAAAGCTTGGGAGGATCCATCCCACTCCCACCACATGCTAGGTTGCTTCCCACCCTCTTCCCAAGAGATTTTTAACTCTGCTCAATATTTGCAGCCTGAAGTTGGCATGGAGAACATGATCCCCAGGGAGAAGAGCCTTCAGGCACTTGTCACGGATGGAGAGTGAGGAAGGACAGAGCGAGTCACTGAGGGGAATCACCTCCTGCAGCAAGGTGTGTCTCATGCAAGATACTCCCAAAAGAGCACCTCATGCAGTGCAGTCATAGGGCATCTCAGTAATGCTGCCAGTGATCCTGGGGGGAAATTAAAGAAGCACAAAAAGCATTTCAGGAGTAGCAGTATGGATTCCAGCAGGAAAAAAAATTAGTATTAGGAAAATCATGGAAGAAACTGCTGGGTTATGAGGATTAGTCAACAATGAGCCCTGTGAGCACACCTCTATTTCCACAGCCAGGCACAAGTGGGTTGGTTTTAAACCCCTTCCCATTTCCATTTGTTAACAAAGACTGGGAACCAGACATTGCTTTGGCAGTGGTTGTTGGGAGGAATTTCAGTCACCAACCACTCACATCCTTGTGCATGACTCAGTGCTTTATTGGCAATCATGACAGCACCCTGTAATTAGCACACGTGGTTGTTGGAGGTAATTATGTCACAGTGGAGTGACGCTCCCGGGGGTCCCGGCACCCCCAGTGTACCCCCAGGGAAGGAGGCAGAGCAGATAATCGATGTAAGGTCACACTGAATCAAAAGCCAGGTGGGCCAGCAGGATTTCCCAAATCCCATTCTGGTGACAAACCTGCCCAAAAAGTGGTTACCTTGGCAAAGCCACACCAGGCATGTGCTCAGACGTGAGACTGCAGAGGCCGGGCAGGGGCTGATGGGAGGCACTGCAGAATTCCTGAGCAATGGCTCAGTCATGTTCCTTCTGCTGACCATTCCTTGAACTATTCCGAGGCAGGAAATTGCATGAAGGAACACTCACCTCTCTGCATCCTACTCTTGCTCTTAATGCAGCCGCTGCATCCATGTGACTGCTCGAAAAACCTTCAGTTGTTATTTTTAAACTCCAGACCTCTGCGGGAAGTTTTTAGGAGAGACCTCTACTCCTAAAGGCCCACAAAAGATAACCAAGGAAAACATCAGCTTAGAGTACATTTGTTGCACAGGGCCTGACCCTCTCTTGGCTGTTTAAGGGCTGGAGATTTCAGGGTACCAATGCCCCCCGCTCATGGAATCCCAGAATAGTTTGGGTTGGAAGGGACCTTAAAGCTTATCCTGTTCCACCCCCTGCCATGGGCAGGGACACCTTCCACTATCCCAGGGTGCTCCAAGCCCCATCCAGCCTGGCCTTGGACACTGTCAGGGGTCCAGGGGCAGCCACAACCTACCCTTGTTAAGCTTAAGGACATCAGGCCAATTCAGACTGGGACAATCCCAAACATGAACACAACTGTGTCATTAGTCATAATTTTTATAATTACCAAAATAAAACCATCTCCATCAAGCAGAACAAACAAGGCTCAAGTGCTCAAAATAGTTATGAACCAGAGCATTCTGTCCTTAAATCATCTCCCAGCAGAAGAAATCGCAGCAGCTCTTTGGTTGATGTATGACGACCCACACATCAAACCTTCCCTTTTCCCACCCTGAGACCTGAATTAAAAATGCAGTTTTGCCTCCTAATGACCTCACTTAGCTCTAACAGCAACACCAGCATCACCAGCATCACGTGCAGAGCTCTGAACATGTGAGGAGGAAACTACTGCCCAGTTTGTCACAGCCACTGAATCATAACCCATTGTGTTTGTGTCTCTCTCACCTAGCACCAGCACTGACAGCGCTGGTTAGCAGAGATGTAAAACCGCCAAAACCTCAGTGCTGTCTCAAGGAAAAGTGGAAGTTTTTCTGGATCTGAAAAAGGAATTGCTCCTCCATGAGAGGAGCTTAGGGTTAGTGACTATGCCCAAAATTTCAGAGGAGGAATATCCTCTACTCCTCCCTTCTAAAACCTGTTGTACTACATGACACTAAGAGAATGGGACTTCAAACAAGCTATTTCTAACTAAAACTTTCATGAGCTTTCCAGGGATTTAAATGCCAATTTTTTTAATGTCCCAAGAAATTAGCTTCCAGCTCCAGAAAAATAAAACCATCTGCTAACTGGGCTGGAAATGAGGTATTTAGGTAGGAGACAAGGAGTGTCCCATTCACTTTCCCAGCAGACAGTGCTGAGGCCAAGTGCTATGTTTTGTGTTTACTCTGATGCTCTTCCAGGTCTCCCATGAAGGATGTAACAGCCCATCCCCAAAAAAAGGGAATACAGGAATTTCTCATGCCTGTTCTCAGGCCCTCCCAACTGGAATAATTTTACCCACAGATTTCTACTCACTATGTTCAAAATGGCAGCCTTTATGTTAAGGAAAATCCACTGGGAAAAAAGGCAGAGAAGGATTTGAGTGCAGAGCTGCCAACCTCAGAAATACAGACAGACCAACCAAGCAACATTATGATAAAGTGTTTATTCATTTTTTTAAATATCAAATTTTTTTACACATAATTTGTTGATAAACAGTCCCCCAATATTAAAAAAAAATCAAAAAAAGAATCAAGTGTGTATTACTTTGGGCAGAACCACATCCCATTGATGACACACCCACTCCTCTCTTCAGCTGCCTGCGAGGCCGCAGCGTGTTCAGCCCACAAGAGTCAATGACACAAAACGCAACCAGCTTTAGGATTCCTGAGTATTGATTCCCTCAAGTTCCCTAAGTGAGTCTGTAAAACTCTGAAGCATCAGTCAAAGCGTGACCCAAACCACTGTGCTTTGGATCACGGACTAAGCCTCGTCTACACAGTGCAGGAAGAAATCTCTTGAGCGCTTCAGAGGGGAATGATGTACATGAAACTGACCCCGTTTCCCAAGCTGACTTCTGAGAGAGGCAGGCAGAAATACCTCTGGATTTCTCCTCTTTGAATTTCTGTTAGAGTTCTGGGGAGCCATCGGGCAAGAAGTCCAAGTCTGGTGAAGAAACCTCTAGGACCTGCTCCTCCTTTTGTTCGTCAATGGCATAGTTTTACAGAAAACTGATCTGAAGTTGAGCGTTCAGCAAGTACACTTAAATATTGCTACTTTTGAGAAGAGGAGACGGCAAGAGGGAGAGAAGGAAGAGGGGAACGTGGAGGACGTACAAGGTTAACAGTCCTGGAGACCAAGTGTCTACATAGAAAGTTAAACATACACAGCAAGGAGGCAGAGATTGTCACGGTAACAGCGTAGCTCAGCTCTGTCCTGCAGGGTAAACATGCCAGGGATGGTCACCAGGAATATTCCCTCCTCTTGTCAGAACTACCCATGCCCAGAAACTTCCAGATCTTGGGATTTCACTAAACATCACCTCTATGTTCACCTGTGGCCTCGTGTACACAAACGCGCAGTCACCAAGAGGCCAAGTGAATGCCTTTGGTATTTTTAAGGAAAAAAATAAATCTCAGAAACCAGGAGTGGTTCCAGGGCACACCCAGAAAGAAGCTCTACAGACCCACAGGGGTCCCCACAGGTGCTGGCAGCTTTACAAAGCAGCTTCCAAGCACTGCTTTACTCTCTAGAGCTGGACTTCCACGGTGAAATCCCTTTGTTAAGTGGTGTGACATTAGGACACTGCAGCAGTGGTTAATGAGGAGGGGGAAGAGAAAAGAACGAAGTGCCTGCTTTTAGGCTGGGATACCTGGCTCCTTGGAAACCTGAACAACTGTTGGTGGTACCTTTATCCCCCGCTGTAGCCAATAAGCCACAGCACTCTGCCATCCCTCCTTCCCTACAAATACTCCCACTCCGTGGGCCAGGTCAGCACAGGCACCAGCGAGGGGACTGCCAGAGGCTGAACAGAAGATGTGCGTGTGCATGCAGCAGAGAGGACACACGTTGAAACACAGACAACTTTTAGACAGCGTTCGCTAAACACACATTCTATTACATTTTATTTTAGCCTTAAATACTCACCACTGCCCCAATTTTATACTAAATCTTGCTCCTAAAAAAATTATTCACTAATTTAGCAGCACATAGCCATTCACTCAAAGCAAGGCTTGGAAATTAAGAGATTTAAATCACCAGGCTTGGACCTACTTGATAAAAGAGTTTTAGAAATATTTATCAGTTGGGGGTCAGGGTTTGTTTCTAGCAGTTTGGAGAGAGTTACCCACGGAATTCTAGCACTATGGATAAATGCTTCCATACAGCTTTGGCAGAAGGGCAGGATTCAAAACTTATATTTGACAAGGAATAAAAGTGAGCATTGAAGCAGATTGGCTGATGCTCTAAAGCTTTTATAGCATAAATTCTGTATGCGCAGCCTAAGTCAGCATGGCCGAGAGCAGAGCCTGTCACCAGCTTGGTGCAAAGCAGCACCACTTGGCCCAGCTGAGCAACGGCTTCTAAAACAGAGAGGGTGATACACAGGGCTAACACTGAGTAGCCAACACTGAGTAGCTCACACTGAGTAGCCAACATCTGCTGCTCCAAGCAGCTGGCAGTAGATCACCTGCAGGCGAAGGGCGCAGGTTGAGCTCTCCTGCATCCAAGAGAGCCAACCTACCCCTGGCTCCTGTGTTACCTTGCTCCCAGGGCCACCTCACCGAGCCCCACGGTGCGAATTGAGAGCAGATTCAGCCATTTGAAGTCGCTCTGGATCCGGGAGCTGGGAGCCTCATTGGTGCTGCTTCTGATGGTGAACCAGATGCAGACAGGAATGGGTCTGATAGATCCTATTTCCTAAGGCTTCTAGAGACACCTGCTGATACTGTATTCCTGTACCAGCTCAAGCGTTGCCCTTCACAGAGGGGCTTCCGCTGATTTGAGGTGCTCATTGCAAGAATATTAAACCAAACCTTCAGCAGGGGTAACTCTACCACCTGCCTGGTGAAGATGAGAAAGCAGTCTGGCCTCAGTAACTCATTTTGAGCAGAATCTCAAGTGAATCACTGCATGCTGCTCCAGACAGCCAAGCACTGCTTCCCACACGGAGCAGTGCCTGCTGCCGGCATCACAAGCAGAGGGATGTAAGCCAAACCTGTCTGGGAGCTCCAGGTCTGGATGGTACTGTCCCAGCTCACGGAAAAGCTCCATTTGACAGCGGAATGCCTTAAAGCCCTCATTGCTCCAAAGGATCCCCTGGCTGCCCCAGTGTCTGAGGCAAATCTGACACCAGCACTCAATGACAGTGCAAACTCCTGCGAGGTGACAGATGAAACCAAATCTGTGTTGTTTTTAAAGGCCACCTGCACAAAAACAGCCCAGCACACACATAGGAGACCTGCTAAAGCAACAGGGAACACAAACACCAGGACCCAGGCCTGAGACAACGACAACACCACATGGAAGCCATGAACAAAAATGTGTCCAGTGCTGCTGAGCCATCGCTCCAGGTTTAGCTCAACGCGTCAAGTTCAAACGAACACCTAACAAAAAGCCACTTCTGAGATTTGCAAGTGGGACTAAATCAAAGTTCCTACTTAAAATTTGGGTTCAGCCATGCTTTCCTTCCCCCTCCCCAGCTCCGACAGAGTTCTGGGACTTTGCAGAGCATCACAGAGCTCATTCCCCCAAAAAAGCATCTGGAAAGGGCTTCCTACAGCACGGCCTCACCATGCAGGTGACTCACCAGAGATATCCCAGAAGGCCACAATGGTTGTAATGCAGAAGCCACGCCAGTGCATTTGTTCTGTGAACCCTGCTGGGGAGCCCTCACTCTCGAGGAGGTGTGAGATAAGCACCCCCAGTCATGGCATTCTACAGCCCGAGGCCAATCAACCTCAGACATCCAGACAAACCAGAGCAAAGCAGATTCTTCCCTCTTCCAATCACAGCCCTGCTTGGAGCCACTGAGATGAAGTTCATTCCTCCCCGGGCACAGGGAGATTTAGAGCCGTAACACACAGCTGGTTTGTTAAACAAATTCATTGTTAAGGTTTAGCCTTAAACTAGTTGAGCTTGTTCTTTTTGCATGAGGAAAAACATGATGTGGGCAAGGCTAGAAAAAAACATCAATACTCCTTTTCCCTTCCCCTGTCCCTACAGTTAATACCAGCACATCTCCAAATAAGTTAAAACATATCTTATAAGTTTTGGTAGCACCAAATTCTATCCCTTCCCTTCTTCTATCCCCATGTTGTAAACTGGAACACACTGGCCCAAGAGCATCACAGAATATTCTGAGTTGGAAGGGACACACAAGAATCATTGAGTCCAACTCTAAATCAAAGCATAAAAGTGTTTGGCAAAAATAAACATCAGCCTTCCTGGTGCACACACAAAAACCCACACTCCCAAAAAACCCCCTCACTCCTCTGGCAAAGCCTTATACATCCATGAGCATCTACACAACCTTCAGTAGTTGCCAGAATAATTTCAACGGCTAGATGTTGGGTTCCAAGGAGCTGCAACAAATCCAGAGTCCACACTGGACTTGGTGTGCACCTCCCAACCTGCACACGTGCAGCCAATTCCTGTCACAACCCGCGTTGTGCCGGACAGGGCGGTGAGCGCAGTGGCTGCTGCTTTTTATTCGTAGCGTTGGAGCTTATTCTAAAATTGTACATTTACATAAAACCAGTAGTTTTAATCCAGTATGCATGATTAAAAGCTATCCTGTCCACACAATGCATGGACGTTTTCTTTCTTTTCAAAGCCCAAATCTAACGAGTGAAACAGAAGAGACACGTTACTTTGGCTGCAAATCATTAAAAAAGTCTGGCTCAACATTCTGCTCGTCCATTGTGGTGTGTAATTGAGATACTCCTGTAGAAGAAAAGATCCCCCAGTCAGCTCCCTCTTCCGCAGTTACGTGGGAACAACGATGCTCTTGGCTAGCAAAATGAGAAGAGCAAGATCTGCGTTTCCATCCGCTTGTTCCAAGGCCTCGAGAGCTTCCTGTGGGGTAAAACCAGCACCGAGGATCCGGTCGACATCAGCCGCAGGGAAAGCAGGGGGTGCAGAAGCCCCTGTGGTCAGTCTGGTGTAGGCAGCTGGTGGGCTCAGCAGTGGTTCCTCACTCCCACCCACCGGCCACAGACCTTCAGGAGCAGCAGTGCCACTTCTCCCAGGTGCCCCTGTGAACAGGCTCTGAGTATCCTGTGCTGCACCTTCAGCCAAAGCAGGTGTGGAGGAAACAGGTGTGCTTTGCTCCAAAGTTGGACTACATGGACTCTGAGAACCTCCTGCCAAAACCTCCCCCTGCTCTGGGCTCTGCTGCTGGCCAGGGGTGGCTGCAGAAGTCACCACAACCACATCACTCTTACCTGAACCCTTCTGCCTCTCCACAGCACCTCCTCCGAGCACAGGCTGCCCAGGTCTGATGGGCCCGGTGCCCACGTGCTCTCTGCCAGAATCACAAGGCTGGCTCCTCTCTGCTCCTCCACCCTCAGACCTCACCTCGGCGAAGGAACAGCTCTGTTCCTGGCTGGCTGGATCCAAGCCTTTCTGCTCACCTTCAGGAAGCCCCTTCTGCTGCATTGCTGGCTCTCTGTGAACCATTTCCAGCTGTGAGACTTCTTCCGAGGCAAGGAGCTTACATTCTCCTTTCCGGCTGATAACCAAGAGTTTGTGAAGCTCTTTCAAGGCTGATGTTAGAGGGAAACACGGCTCTTCTGAAGGTCTTCCTGGATCCGTGTCCAGCTGGCGAATGCTGGAGGGGGAAGAGCTGTCTGCTGCCAAATTAGCCAACTCATGATACTCTGCAGGAATTTCACTAATGCTTTTAGACTGTGGAACATCACTGGTAGAAAGTGGATCACTCAAGGAGGATGGAGACTTCAGCAACTCCACCTCCATGGAGAAGGCATCCGAGCTCAGGTTAGACAGCTGTCTGTTCTCAGTCTGCTGCTTCTGCTCCCTTGCTGAGCTCTGCACTTCAGCTGCAGCCTGCTCCACTGCATCTACTTCCATGGAGGCTTCCATGTGCACATGGCTACAGGAGGCTGACAGCTGGATACTCTCTTTCACACAGGAAAGACCTGCTCTCTCCAGTCCATCTCTTGTTTCCATGGGAGGATTTTCTGGCTGTTTGGCTTCTGCCACAGCAGGTTTCTCAACCCCACCAACACAGCAAGGAGGTTCTGGGTCAGTTGTCTCAGTTTGCTCCTCAAGATGTTCCTTTTCTGGCTCTGTGCACGCCTGATGGTCTGTGGGAAGCTCATGCTTTTGCTCCTGCACTGAAGACAGACAGACATCTTTATCATGCCTGTGCTTGGCAGCAGTGTCAGCCAAATTGACTTTTGTCACTTCCAGAGGATGTTCCTGACCATGATCTTGTCCTTTAGCATTACATTCCTTTAAAATGTCAGCACTAAATGTTTCTTTGAGTGTCTTCTGTGAAAGGCAAGCTGGATTGGAGCAGGCTCCGTCCCCGGTGTGCGGAGAGGGGTCATTATTTGCCAAGGAAGAGCTATTGGAATGATGCTGTAATACCAGAGGATGTTCTTTTTCTGGGGTTATCTGGTGTTCAGGTGAAGAGTCAGAAGTCTTGACGGCTCTAGGATCAATGGATTCTGCGAGGCTGGATTCGGATGAGCAAATTGAAGCAGGGGCAGAGACAGAACGATCAAGTAATTGATTTGTGGGATTACAGATCTTGGAATTTAGTCCTGAAGACTGGACTGAATTTTGAAACCCATCAGAAGCTGGTAATGAGGGCATTTCCAGTGAGGTAGTTTCTTTGTCACTATTCTCTATGGAAGACAGAAGGAAAGGAGCAGTCAGGACACGGCAGGAGCACCGTTCGCACCGCGGCAGCACAAACTGGAACGGGTGGCTCTAAATACCTGGTCTGTGGCCCACTCCAGCTGCAGTAAACACACACTACATGCATCAAGGCTTCCGACGTTCTGTTTGGATTAGGAAACAAACACACCAAACTCGTGTTAGCATTCAGAGCACACACCATGCGTGGTTACAGTCCTGCACAGCTCCCCTCCTGACTGTCTGGCACAACGGCATGGAGGCTCCAGGAGCTTCTGCCTCCCAGAAGGATTCTGCCTGGCAAATCTGGCACATCAAGGCAAAAATAACTTTGCCAGAGCACAATTTAAAGGCTGTTCTCTACTGTCTACGCCACAGAGCAGCCTGTGGGTGATACTACACATTTGGTAAACTACACAGCGTAACACATGTGTCAAACGCCATGCTGGTCTGTTCTCTCTCTGGCTAGAGATACTCAGGATATGGGGATATGGGAACTGAGATGGCAACACAGTTCTTGGATTGTGCTCCCAGCAGTGCCATCAGACCCAAGAGAAGGTGACCAAACACCAGCTGGCTGCAAAAGGGAAGTGTACAGATTGTAGGGGAAAAGAAAACCCCCAAAAGAACTGCTGCCCAAGGCTGGGAAAAGCAAAGCAAGGAGAAGCAGCCACAAGTCAAGCCCAGCTTGCTGCTTCCTTGTCCTCACAGAGAGCAGATGAATTCCAGATCTCTATCAGAAGCACCAAACACTGGCTGTGGTTATCGGGGGAGATTAAGTGACCTTATCTTGCTGACAGTCTGATCTCGCTGATGTATCAGTGCTCTCAAGCTCGTTAAATCACTCACACGACCTTTGCAGGAGCGCCTGTCCTGCCACCACAGCCCTGCTCTGCCCAGGGTCACACACCCAGCTTCTGTGCTCTGGGATCTGCTGCCCTTTCCCTTCCCAAACTCAGTGGCTCTAAACACACCCCACTGGTTTTCCTGGAGTCTCTTTTTACAGGAGTACAGCTCACCATGCACACACCTCCAGCCAGGATTCCCTTTAAATTCCACAACATGACAGAAATCTGCCTTTCTCTCCTCAGCCTTGTTCCTTTTATTCTCTGTTAACTAAAACCAGTGCAGTATCTGCCGTGACACCACCCCACTGCTCATCTTTCCTAATGGTGGCAAAGCGCTTTGTGACAGAGGACATGGATGAAAACCAGAGGGATCCTTTCTTCCTATGTGAAATGATTACATTCATGCTCTCTGCTCCCAAACCAACCCTTCAGGGAGGAAGCAGAACTGTCTTTTGACCCGCTGGATCGTTAATAAGGGTCTGAGCAAATACATCAGGGATTTGCATTTAGGTAGCAGCAGGAGCTGGTTTTCTGCCAAGCACTCCTCAGCGTCATCCTTCTCCCAGGGTATCCACAGGAGCTGAGTCTCAGCCCCACCAGGGACATTGATCCAGCTAAAACTAGGAACAAACTCTTCCCCACAAAGTGCACCATCAGGGATAAATTCCTCTCTGTACCAGGAACAGCCTGAGTTGTTTGTGGTGGCCGTGACTTGGACTGAGGCTGCCTGGATGAAAAGGTGTGTGTGGGATGAGCTGCCTGGCTACACTTCCTCCTCAGCAAAACAGCTCCAGTTTGGCTGCCAGGTTTGTAAATCCTCCATGATCATCGAGTTCCCCAGCGGTGGGAAATTGGCACAAAAGAGCATCAAGCCCTCAGAAGTAAACGAGGACGTGGAGGTCTCAGATCCCAGTGAACTCCAGCAGGACTCCACCACCACCTCAGCTGCCTTCCATAGGTGCTGAACCACCAGCAAGGCAGCTGACAGAAATCATGAGGCTCCCTAAAGTGGGCTTCAGGGGATTAAATAAAGCTCAAGGATAATCCAGGTGCATTCAAAACAAGCACTTTAATAGCCTCCAGGTGCAGGCAGCCATTTCTGTTGTACCATCTCCCGGAAGCCAGCAAAAATTCCTGCTGTCATAAAAGAATACACATCTTGTGGGGAGCTGAGCTTCTTTGGAGCTGCATCACATTATCTTTCTGTCCTTCTTTCGTTTTCTGTTTTTTCCTTTCTTGGTTTTCTTGGTACCACCTAGCAGCAACTCAAGTTTTGGAAGAGAGAAAGAGGGAACGTGCTGACATTTTAGGATACAGCCAACAAAAGCCTATGGGCCAGAGGCTGGTACTGTGTCTAGAACTGTCAGGACTGTCACAGTCAATCTGAACAAGAGCCACTTTAGTTCTGTGCCTTGCTGTTCTGTGAGCATTAAGTGAACACACGAAATGGATTTCCTATCCCCACAAATCTTTTACATTCCTCTAGGGCTCAGCATCAATGGAAAGTGTCCGAGTGCTGACTAGCCTGAACAAAGCCTCATGGTCCTTAGAACTGTATGTGGTACATAAGCGGCTTGGATTTAAGTAATTTCAGGCACTTTTCTTTTTAAAAAACTCGACTAAAATGCCTTTATTGTAAAGACTCATAGTTTGGGCTGAGGTTTGCTTGTTATTTGACCCTTTTAATGAAGAACTAAATCCAACCAACTGTAATATCTGCAAAGTCTCATCCAAAGCGGAAATATATTCCAAAAGCTAACCCAGGCTTCCTGAGGCTCCAGGTTTTAACAGAAAAAGAACTAATATTTACACCTGCCAGGGTGTGGGAGCAGAAAAGGGCCCAAGCTCCTGAGGCTGACCTTTAGTGACGTCAAAATCCAATCACAAGGTCAAACCCATGTTTGTGTTTCTCTCTACTGGCTGCAACTTGAGTTAATAAACATTCAAATTTGGCTAGAAAAGTCACACATTTAAACTATTTATTACTGATTCATTAAAGCCAAACCTTTCTTCTGAGGTTTTTTACATTTCTGGAAAACTTGTATTCTTAGGATGGAAGAAAATTGGCCAAAGGGAGCTGTAAGTGCAGTCCTGTGCTCCCATCAATGTTATCAAATTCATTATTTGTAACTAACTGCTTACTCTTTGGGCTGTCAAACAGTAACTGGGAAGTGTTAAAGAAAAATTTCAGTGCATTTCAACTAGATATATATAGTTAAATATATATAAATCTTAGGATCAAATATGTAAAAATATGTATGTAATATATGGTTAAATCTTTTTATCTCATTTCAGTTTTAAATATGGGCACGGTAGAGTCTCAAAAAATTAGCAAGAAAAATGTTGAAATCCACTTTTCAGCTAAAACCTGACCCAGCAAAGAGTCCTACATGTGTGTAGGAAGCAGAATTTACTGCGTTCTTTCAGAGGAAAAATGAGCAGTAAAACTCAAAGGTCTCCAGAGGACTCTTGGATATAAAATGTTATCTTTAAAAGTTTTGGAAAAGGCTTAAGAAATACACCCTGAGGTATTCACAGCTTCACTGGAACAGCAGGAAAAAAATAATGAATTTTCCCTTTAGCTAAAAGCTGAATTAAGGGAGGAGTTGAACAGAAAATCTGAGTTTGAGACTGTTTTTGGCTCATAGCTCAGCTTTCAGCTATTTTGGCTGAAAATAAAATTACTTCGCTAAATTTTGCAGCCACCAAAATCCCCTGTATCCCAGTCACCGCACCTGTGCAGCGTCTGGATTCCAGGGATACTGGGAACAAAACTGCAGCAGGGTGAAAGTTCTCTTTGCAGGTCACGTTTAAGGCTGAGGACATGAATTCAGCTTTTGAAACTCAGAGCAACTGCAAGGAGGCAATTCCCCCTGCAAGGGCACGAGTACCATTCCAGGGAAAAATGCTGAAATAGTGCGAATTCTAAAAATTGTCATGCACTTTTGTCACTGCTACAGCTGCTCTATTTTTACATGGTGCAGCCAATAAGAGCAGGGTTTTGGGAGCCTCCCCAAAGCTGTGCTCACACGAGGCTGCAGCAGCACCACAGCTGAGCCACGTCTCTGCCGGGCACTACAACGTGATCCCAGCACAGACAACCATTAACTTCCACACCTTGAAAGCCAGGAAACCAGAGCGGGTGGGAAGCTGCAGGGAGAGCACAAATTAAACAGCAAACAGCCCTGAGTGCCTTCGTGCAGGTTTTGCAGCCCAGAAAGGAAGAGAGAAGCGCACTCAGAAGCCACGAGCAAGAATAAAGCCCCTTCTCTCCACTCTCTGATGCTGCTCCCAGGAGCTGGGAGGGGAACTACTCGCAGACATCCTGACATGCAGCAAACAAACAAACAAAAAAAAAAAAGCAGGGATTCCTGTTTCAACTGGGCTCCTGCTGGTACCTGCTTCCTCTACGGATTTCTGTATTGCTTCTGCGAGCTCCTGGTCGGCGATGTCCTCGGGCCGCACGTCGTCGCGCCCCGCGCCGTACGCCAGCCGCGCGCACTCGGGCAGCTCGCCCTCGGGCAGGAACGAGGTCTGCGAGCCCGTGGTGCCGATCACCAGCACGTTCTTCTTGAGATCAATGGAGCACTGCGAAAGAGCACCGAGACGTCAGGGGCCTGCGGAGAGCCGGGCGCTTCCCAGAGAGAAGGGAGACGCGAGGTCAGGCAATCCACCTCCAACGGGAACGGCTCGCAGCAGGTAAGGGTGGGCCAGGAGTATCAGCTCTAAGCAAAGGGCCCTGCCTGACTCCATTTGTAATAAATCATTCAGTTGGAAAGCTCTGAGCATCTTTGGTCAGAGCAAAGAACTGCAGGCAGCAGCCAGGCACCCTAGAGCTGTCCATGATGGATGTAGTGTACGTGCTTCCAGCCTGGAAGATAATCCACCATCAACTCTCCCCAGGAAAATCCTACGAATTCACAGGCGAGGTGTTTATGTTGCACTTCACACTAAACCTGCAAGAGCCAGGTAACTGTTTCAAAAGAGGTTTTGATACCTGATGCCTCTTAAGCATATCCAGTCCTAGGAGCATGTCCATGGGCTGCTCTTCAAGGATTGAGAAGGAGCACGCCAGGAAATCCCCTTCGATCTGCACCTGAGCTGAAACACAAGGGAGAGAAGTTCCCACTACAGCACAACAAATCTGCTTTCTGCTCTTCCACCTCCAGGGAAAGGTCTGGGCAAATCTGCAACCAGCATGCTGATGCACTGTTTTGGTCACAGAAAGCCCGGCCCTGTGCAAGCCCCAGGACTGCCAGGCCTGCCACGGTCCCAAATTAATTATTTCAAAAGCTGATGTGCCTAAGAACCTCGAGTCCTGCTTCTCTGACCCTCCAAGCTCGAGGGGCTGCAAACAGTTTATTAGAGCACAAGTCTAAGCAGCAGCAACAGCAAACAGAATCGATTTTTCAGTTATAAGGACAATCTCCTCCATCCAGAAAAGCTGCACAAGAGCACAGAGAGGCTTCTCTTTCCAGAGGAACAACAAACACTGCACTGTGCTGGAACTCTCCCTGAGCAGCTCACCGTGCCCAGCAGTTCCACCCGAAAACAGGAAAGGTCATGGTGTTTCACATTCACCTCGGGTTTTGGCCCCAGAGAACGTGTCCTCTACACGTGCAGGAGCTGGGACTCCCTCACCTCAAAGTGTTACAGTAATGCCATTAAAATACAGCATTAAATGAAACAGAGTTCTGTGCCCAAGACAAACAAACACATTGCAGATGCACTTTGATTTTACTCTGCAGGAGCTCCTAACAATTACAGCACCAATCCAGTGTTCATCAGTGCCAAGACTGCAGGAAATGCAGTCAAGCCCCTACTAAAGCTGCCCCAAAAATGCCAGTACTTACCTAAGTGCACTCTGCCAATGATTTTCTGTGTCCCAACACCCTTAGCGATGCCAGCCCACCTCCGATCCACCAGCCTCATGATGTTGCACCTTTCAGCACAGGCTTGGCTCATGATGGTCATCTGGGCACCTACCAGCAACAGAATTCATGTCAAATCCTAATAGCTCAGCACAAATTTGTATTTTCTCCTGGAAGAGCTAAAGATCTGGCACTCATTGGTTGGGAAACCAACCCACGTGCCCCAAGGCATAAAGGCTTCCTCTGAATCCCACTGTGCTGACCTGGCTGTCCACACACAGGTCAGCACTGACCGTTACTGTAGGGATGGAACAACCCCAAGAACTTCCCCTTGCAGGATGTGGACAGGAACCACCACATTAAAGGCATGTGAAATCCCCCCGTCTGCAAAATGAGATAAGACACACACGGCAGCGACCTTCCAGGCACGGAGGTCCCAGAAACTCTCCCTAATCCAGGGTGTTCCCACACTGCTTCTCCCAACAATTTGCTCTGCTTGCCCAGGCTGTGCTCAGGGTTCAGTGAAGTGCTCCAAAATCTTGTCATGCAGTGCTTTATTAGAGGATTTTTTGGGAAAACTACTGGAATGTTTACTGCTGCCCTCAGTGACGAAGAGTGTGGAGAAAGCACCTGAGTCCACAAAGGCTTTCACGGGGTGTCCGTTGACTTTGCAGTTGATGTAGAGCATCACCACCTGCCCAAAGCTCTCAGGCGCCTCTTCCATCGCTATCGTCATGTTCTCTTCAATGTTTTGTTGCCTGAATTTCATGTAGGTGAGAGAGAAAAATCAAAATTTCTGTCAACAAGACCTTGTAACATCCCTCTGACTCACAGACAGACCTGGAAATCCCACCTGCTGCTGCTCACCTTACAAATACACATTTAAACCACAGCAAAGGCTCCTTCCTTAGTGAAACACAGACTTGGGAGCTGAGGATTGCTAGGAATGATCCCAGCTTAGTCCAGAGACACTGAGTCACTCCCCAGCAGCCACTGCCCCTTCCAACCGCTGCCTAACTCACACCTCAGCTCCTGACAACCTTGTGCTGCCAACAGGAACCTGCCACCCATGTTAACCTGGAGAACTCAGAGCAAAAACCTGTGGATTCATTAGTCATGCCGAGGGCACACGGAGATGTTGCCAGTAGCTACATCACTGGAATCCCACACAGCAGCTGAACATTAAAATCCTCTGGTTTCCCTGGTATCTTTCCTTTTCCAGGCAGAGGAAAGGAGGGAGGTGAGCAAAACAGTAGAAAGAACACCACCATCAGCACCAGCCCTTGGTGCAAATTCAAGTCGACAGAAAAAATGATCCTCAAGAAGCCCCTCACGGCCCCAGGATAATCTTAGATGGTGACGGGTATCCGTAGTGACTGCATCCCAAACAGCTTTATCTCCCCCAAAAAGGGAAAAAGGCTCCAATTTTGATGCCATTTCATTTTCCACTGAGTGGGGTGTGAAATCTGGGGACGGCTCAGCCCAGTGTTCCCAAACAGCTGCAGAGCCTTGGGCACATCCCCTTTATCTGTCCTCCATCTAAGGAAGAAGGGAAGCATTCCTGTGCCTCCGAGCAACGTTTCACTATCTACAAATGTCTGTTCTCTGCATTGCTGAGTGCCTACCTGGCACCAACACCTTGTCAGTTGTAATGTGAGACCACTCCTACCACTAGTGAATTTTGGCTCTGACCAGTGATGGGTCTGTACCAGACAGACACTTTGTTATCAGGGGAAAACCACCAGCCATGAATCGACTCAAGGATTTACCACTCAGCTGAAGAAATCAAGCCTCAGCCTAACACAATTACATCTGGAAGGCAGCAAGAGGAAGCAAGCTGATGAGCAGAATGCACTTCTGCAGAACGTCTCATCAGTGAATTAGCCAGACACAGAACAATTAGCAGGAGGCAAAGCCAAATCTCGAGGGCAGCTGGGAGAAACGCCGCCGTGTTGCTGTGTAGAGCTCAGCTGGGAGACAGCACCAGCCCAGCACTGGGTTCAAAACACGTCCCAGCACCGGAGTTACACCTCTCAAGAGGAGAGATGTGCTTTCCACAAGTGCTCCAGTCTCAGAGTGGACCAGCTCAGGCAGCTCCAAGACATCACGCGCACAGCCAACAGCGCTGTCACCTCGTATCACACAATCCCAGAATGGTTTGGGCTGGGAGAAACCTTAAAGACTATTCAATTCCACCCCCTTCCAATATCCCAGGGTGCTCCAAGCCCCATCCAACCCTGAACACTTCCAGGGATCCAGAGGCAGCCACAGCTTCTCTGGGCAGCCTGTGCCAGGGCCTCCCCACCCTCACAGGGAACAACACTCTGTGATCTCAGCTGGACACATCTCAAGGATGGGAGCCACCTCCCGAATCCCAACCTTCCCACGAGCAAAGGTGGCCCAGAGCATCACCCCGCAAACAAACTCCCTCATACAAGGAATGTGCTTAGATTCTTCCTTCTCTGAGGAAAAAACACCATGGATGGAAGCACACAGCAGTTTTTTCTCCCCCAGAGGACCCCAAAGCCTGCAAGCCACTTTGGTTTGTTACCTTATGTCTTCTTCTATCTTGGCCTGTGCCTCGAGATCAAAGGGGTCAGCGGAATAGAGCCGGATCCTCTCCTGCTCCCGCCGGGCTCGGTCCTGCTGTTGCTCCAGCAACACCCTGGTGAATTTCTCTGCGGGAACAAGGAGATAAAGAAATGCTTTTTACTGGAAACTACTCTTGCAAATCAAATTCTGGCACAGCAAACACTTCTTTTGATGCCAGCTGAGGAATAGACTCAGCAGCACATGGAAAAAAGCTTCCTCTGAGAGCAGCATGGATGGACCTCAGAGGATCAATGGCAAACTTGGGAACCTGCCGAGATGAAAAGCAATTGGACAGAGCTCGTTCTCCTTATGCCCCTACCCAAACACTGCACAATCAAACTCAATTTCCTGGCATGTACATTTTTATATGAAAAAAAAAATCAAAGAAACCACCCAAAGGCTAATGACAAAACTTCCTTCAAACCCAATGAACATGGCAAAGCCAGAGATCATAAACCCTAAAGCTGAATGCCTACCACTGGAACCAGGAGGTGTTTGCCAGGTCTAAATGCACATTTTAAGACCACAGTTTTCAGACTCCCACTTTCTGGATGGCCTCTGGCCATTTTTTTACAACTTCAATAGGATCACGTACGTCCCCAAAAGGACTTGGCAGTCCGTGAAGGTCTGTACACAGAGAAGGTTTGGGTTTGCTTCCAGAGATGCCATTCCCAGGAAGCAGCTCTGGCTCAAAGGCTGTTGTGTGCTCAGGGAGGCGTTGGGAATGTTCAACTTGGATTTTTGAAATCAGGCTTCTGTACAGCAGGTGCCTTCATCCAGCATAGCCACAGGGCACGGATCTATGCAGATATTTGGGAATCCAAGCTGGAGCTGAACTGGATCTGTGCCCAAACACTGCCAGTAGCAGCAGTGCAGCACGACAAGGGCAAAACCAGCCCAAACCACTTCCTCCTGACAGCCCAATGCGGCACTTTGGAACTGAAAATGCACATCTGGGTCAAAGCTTGATGTGCAAAGTCCAGGCAGAGCAGCAGAGGAGCCAGTTCTGGGTGTCTTGGGCTTAACTTCTGGTTTCCTGTGCCAAGAGCAGCACCTGTGCTCAAGGTGATGGGAAAAACTCCCAGTAAGAAGCATGAAGAAGCCTGAGAGTGCAAAGAATGTGGCTTCAGCTGTGGATATGAATTAAAGGCAGAGTTAAAAACGAAATAGGCTGACAATATCCATGGAAGTTCCTTTCTGGCTTCCTTTGACAGAGAGAAATCACTCGGATGTAACCCTGAAAGTGGATAAAGTCTACTGCTAGAAGCTCCTTATCTTCATTTATTTCTCCAAACTCAACAGGATTTATTTCCCAACTAAAGATGCTGCAGAGGTTCAGCAGCTCATCTGCTGCTACCCAAAACTCCTCTCTTTCCACATCGAAAGGACACCAGAGTTCAAATCTTTCACCACAGGAAGAAGCAGGGACCAACATCAGCTGAAGAGGAAGTGAAGGACGAGGCTTCAATTTCACCCAAAACACGTGGACACTTCCAAGATTAACAGAAACTTACAAATTTATGACTATTTGTCTTAAGAAAGTTCTTAAAAGCCACCATTTCCTTGGTCCTTTTCCTCTCCCTTTCTGCAGTTCGTTTCCACAGCAGGTGATCACTTCGGACAGAGCTGGGTTTGGAGTGTGCTGCTCTCCCGAGTCCTAGCAGGATGTGGGATGCAGCAAACATACCACCTTTATTGGAAAACATGCGTTAAGGAGTGTCTTAGTGAAAAAATCAGGAGCTGAGTCACCTGTGCTCCCAGACACCCAAATTATCTGTGCATCTGGTATTTCTGAGTAGGAGACAGAGGATATTAAAGATGCCAAGCAGGAGAAATACACCCAGAAACGGAGGAACTCTGCCTTGAGTGCTCCCAGCTGGCACCTTTTACCTGCACCACCAAGGAATCCGCAGCACATCCCAGCTCGTTAAACACCCGGGGCTGCCTCTGATGGGAGCCGGCCCCGCCCAGCTCCAAGCCCAACTCACCGAGGTCCCCGCTCAGCAAGGCCTCGGCCAGGGGCGGGTTGCGCTCCTTCAGCAGGGACAGCTCGTGGGGGTTGGCCAGCAGCATCTCCCGCAGCAGCGCGGGGTTGTCCAGGCCCTGGGGGAACGAGGGCGCGTCCGGGGGCGACGGGCGAGGACGCTGCGCCGGGGGCTGCTGCTGCTGCGAGGACGTCCCGGGAACGGCGATGCTGCTGAAATCTATCCTGGGCAGACCTGCAGGGAGGAACAGCAGAGGTGTCGGTGCTTCATGGTTACAGCTCTGCTGGAAAAACCACGGGAGGGATGAGCTGCCCTCAATGCTGCACGCGAGCAGATTCCGTGAGCAGCGGTTCGTGTCGGAAGCGCAGCCACGTCCCCGGGTTACTGGGTTAGCAACGCTGGCGCATTTATGTAACTGGTCTCGTCTGTCTGCCCCAGTTTTAATCCCCTGAAATGCACTTGCTGACTAGTTATTCCCAGCTTCACAAATGTGAATCCCTCATGGAGGGACTGCAGGGCTAAACCCAGTGGCTCTGAGGCACTTCAGAGTCTCTCGGGTTAAAAAAAAGCAGGGGAAAAAAAAAGTAGTAACATTCCTGCAGACCTGCATTGCAGGTACCCATCCTCCAGCTGAGGCAGGACAAGGACCTCAGCAATGCTCCCACGCCCTTCTCAGCCTGTGAGACCCTTTCTAGGGATAATTTATTACTGGGATATGCTAGGAGTGGCTGTGGAAGGCAGGACAGAGGTGCAGGGCTCCGCTCAGGCATTCCCAGAGGAGCCTTTCACATGCACATGTGATCGAGCCACCGGGTTTGGCAAGATGTGGCTTCCCAGGGAATTTGCCACAGGACAGGTTCAGGATACACGTCCATAGAGGCTGTTCCTGGGTCTGAGCCACACATGACTGTGCCATCACATCCAGCAGGAAGGGAACCGGCAGTTGGAGGAAAATTCACACACCTTTACCAAACCTGTTCTGAACCAATCACCCCCTCACTGCCTCCACACTTCTCCAAAAGAACAGTAAAATGGTACTGGCTTCCTCAGAATAAAACACTGAATCAGAAGCCCTCTGGGTCATTTACAAGCCCCCCTGACTCATCCCAGCCACCCTCCCTCCCTCAGCACTTTGCGCAGAAGGTGCTAAAGGACACTGACAGGAGCTGGGGTTGGGTAAGTCGTGATGAATCTCTGCAGGTTCAGGCAGTGCTGGCACGGAGCCTCTCTCACCTGGGAAGCGCATGGAAGGCCGTGGCTCCACCGTCTCCTTCTGGCGCAGGATCACCACATCCCCATCCTTCAAGCCATAGGAGGCCAAGGACCTGTTGTTGTCGGTCAGCGGCCGCTCCGCATAAACAATCTGCGCCAGGAGAGCCACCAGCACCAGCAGAGAAAAGGTTAAAAAAAAAAAAGCAAGATGTTATTTTGTTATAGGAGAAAAAATACATTCCGGTAAATCTTCTGGATCCATCTCAATCTTCAGAAGGGAAGGTGTGATGTCCTCACAGGCCCGGCCTCAGGCACGGCAGGGCTTCGACACGTTCGTGGTTGGACAACACAGGATTGGTCTTGCCAAAATCCAGCTGTGGTTTGACAGCTGGCACTGTGGAGAAGGGCCGGTCTCCCCTGATCAGAGGCCAAGATCACTAGAGGGAAGCAAGTCTTGACCAGGACTGTCTGTCCACATTCCCAAACTCCAACCTCCACGGTTACACAAGCCACGGACGTTGTCTGCAGCGTTCCCTGCCCCCAAGTCAGCACCCACGGAGCCTGGACCAACTGCAGACGTGCCAGCAGCGCCAATACAGGCAGATCCAGCCCAACATCCATCATTCTGCCTTTTCCCACAACACAGCTCCCCAGAATAACCAGTCTTACAGGGACCTCAATCATTAGCTCAGTGCTTTCCAGGTCACTCCAGTGATGTAACTCCAGACTCAGAGCACCCAAAGGCTCTGCTTCTGAGACTGCCATCAGTCCATGCAGGGAATTAACTTCTTGTGACTATAAAACACAAAGTCACATCCATTTCTATTTTGATAACCTGGTTTAATCCACAGACTAAACATAAAAACACTGAGATAAAGGTGAATAATCCCCACGGAACATTTCCATGAACATCAGACCTGTAATACCTACAGAGGCCCTAAGTTATGGGAAAGCCCAAAACGTAAAATGAAGCTGGAACAGAAGTTCCCAGAAATGGTATCTGGCAATAGGAAGGTTTCTGTGCCGTCACTGGAGCACGGCGAGACCAGGCAGATCGGCCCAACCGCCTCCTGCCCTGGCAGCACTCCAGAGCACGGAGAACTTGGCCTAAACCCCTCAGGCACACGATCAGATTTCACGTTCACCACCTTGTTTAGCCAAACCGCGTCTCTTTGGGGCTGGAAAAGGCCAGTTCAGCAACAACACGTTTGCCACAGGTCGGGACTGGCTGAGCCATGTGGGAGAAGCTTTCGCACTCCTGGCGTGGATGGGCTGCGGCTCTGCCTGATGCTATCACAGGGAGCAGATCCAACGAGATCCCAAAAAAACAATCACTACCCATCATAAGGTCTGGATGATGCTACAGCTTCACTCCAGCAACTCCAAAATCTTACAGAGACACTCCCTCGGCAGTGGAGACCCATTGTCAGCAGCGGTGCCTAAGCAAGGCAAGGCAGGAGGAGCACAAATGACCAGAACCTGGCAGGGCAGCAATCGGAGAATCGGGGAGACACGCATGATGGAACCAAGCACGAGCTTCCCACCTCCTCCCCACCACCTCACAAACCAGGTTCCTGCCAGGGGAAGGTGTGTGGCCTCCACCCCACACAACACCACGGCACCACCAAGGTCAGCTGGCGCTGGCAGAGCCCCGGCGCAGCCTCTCACGTTACCGGCCTGAGTCGGTGCCGCTGCAGCGACAGCCAGCGTGTCATAAATCCCAGCTGCACACCCAAATCTGAAATGGCAGATTCCCTGCGCAGACACTCTGGAAGAGACCAGTTAATCAGTTTAAGTGAGGCTTTACCTCTGTCATCTTGCTGGGATTGGATTTATGAGCGTTCGGCCTTACATCCCAGACAATGAATTAAGCGCCTGGCACTCGCGCCACGTCCATCAGCAGCATGGATTAATCCACTCCTGACCCATTCTGCTCCACTCTTAAAACAAACTGATTGGATTTTGCTGCCTTTTGATTGTCTGGTTTGTGGCAGTTCTGCCGGCTGGCAGGCACCAGACACGGGTTCTTCTGGAGGTGACTCAGACAGGGATGCAGGCACTGATGGATTCACTGTGAATGATGCCAGAGTGTAGAACCTCCCCGTGGAGCAGGGAACCCCAACCAGGAGTGCTGGATACCACCTGCAGCCATCAATCAAGCCAAATCCTGGGCCCATCAAATATTCCTGAGCACGGCATGGATGGAGGGCACAGAAAGAAAATAAATGAAGGGAGGGAACGAAGAATGTGGCTCAGCTGAGAGCCTCCTATCCCCTCTCTCAGAAAGCCATGGCCTCGGTGTGTGGAGGAGACTCTGGAAAGCCAGATTATTTCCCCTTTCCTCGCCCAGCTCCTCTTATCACCACAGCCACCAGCAGCCGCCTCTGTTATCTCACCGACCTGTGCCCGCAGCCTCCCCTCGGACACCTCACAGCTCCCTGCCCCACCCCAAACGGCAGCACCTGGAATTCACTGCCCAAACCAGCAGGGAACAAGGCTGGGATTAACCCTCCTCCACACGCAGAGTGGTTTACTCCACCCTGCAGGACCCTTATGATGAAATTCATCCTCTCTTGTGACAACACAGCACCTCCAATGCAACATCCACCTTGGCTGAGGAAAAAGGGCAGAAAACAGCCAAGTTTGGTAAATGTAAAACTGCCTATTTGTGGTTTAACAATGCAAAATCCTTCCACGCAAGGAGCTGCTGGACTGATAACTCGTATCTCTATAACTTTCTCACAGAATCACTGACACTGGAAAAGCCCTCCAAGATCATCAGGTGCAACCTGTGCCAAATCCCCACCTTGTCACCAGCTCAGAGCACTGAGTGCCACATCCAGGCCTTCCTTGGACACCTCCAGGGATGGGGACTCCAAACTTCCCTGGGCAGCCCCTGCCAAGGCCTGATCACCCTTTCCATAGAGAAATTCCTCCTGATGTCCAACCTGTTCTCCCCACTGAAGGTCCCCAAAACACCTCACAAACACCAGGCAGAAAGAGAAGAGAGAGGAACAATAAATAACTGCCTGGAGAACACGACACGACGCGGCACAGGATGATGCACGAGTGGCAGATGGATGAGCAGAAGGAAGGCAGAGGTGGCTAAAAAAGCGCAGTGCTGCTCCCCTCGCCTGGGGCTGGCAGCACCCAAACCCCACACAGGTCAGCTGTGCTGGAAAAACTCAAACAAGGGAACTCCCAACAAAAAAACACAGAAAGGTGACCCCTCGTTATCCTAAACCAGACCGGGAGCTGCAGGTCACCACGACACAGGGGACAAAGGTGACAGTGAGCAGTTTATGCTCCAGTTCATGCCTGGAGATGTCGAAGCCACCACAGTGTCCCCCACACAGCAGCTGTCCCCAGATGTGGGAGCTCGCTGGTGGCTGTGACACAGCCACGGGGGGATTGCTGGAGCACAGAACCTCTGTGTGAGGTGGGTTCTCCCTTTCTACCTGCCCAAAATCAAGAGGTTTTTCTCCTAAAAGAGAATCCACCCTACCCAGATTTCCTACCCCTGCTCTGAGAGTGTTTCTCTCTCAACACCAACCTCCCATTCCAAAAAACAAGGCTCTCCCAAGGCAGGGGGAAAGCCAAACGCCGGGAACTTGCAGGGTGAGGGACACTCCAGCTCCAGGGCTGCCCCTGCAGCAGCTCTGCCAGCGCTGACTAATCTTGGCTTGGCTGGAAAAGCACTTCGTTAATTTAGACCGGGAAAAGGCTCGGGAAGCAAAAGCCACCACCACGAAACTCCACAAACTCTGCCAGGCACGGCCGGCGCCGTGAAAAGCAGCCAACACCGCCCTGCCCAGGACAAACGGGGAGGAACGGCCAAAAACGCGGGACTGAACCCAAAACATGAGCAAACCCCAAACAGATGGCCCAGAGCCGCCCCCACACGCAGCCTCCCCCATGTTTTGGCACGAGTGAGCCCTGAATCCGGGCTGGAGGGGGATATTTGCTGGGAAAACCACACGGATGTGCCTGTTCGGTCCCCACACCTGTGTGGAAAAAAGGGAGGAAAAGACTTAATGTGCCCTTTCTGCCCCGGACCTGGCAGGAGTTTGATGGGATAAATAAACCCTTTCCCGAACATTTCAGCCCCGTTTCCTGGGGTTTGAGGAGTCCACGGGCCAGCACTTTCCCCGCGCTCCGACTCCTGTTCCCCTCGCTCCAATTCCTGCCCAGTTTAAGCATCAAATTCCTCCGAAACCGCAACATAAAACAAACCAAAACAAACGCACATTATTTTCTCCCTTTCAGCTGCGCGGCGGGTGCGGACCGAGCCTTTTCCGGAGGGACCACAAGTCCCCGGGGACTCGGAGCCCTCTCCCGACAGGATTTAGAGGAAAAAGCGAGGTGTTTCCCTCCTAACCCGAAAGGTCGGCGAGGGGAGGGAGCGGGAAGGACCGACCACCCCGAACAACCCCGAACAACCCCGAACTCCGGATGGCCGGGGCGGATCCCGGGACCCGACCCGCGGGGCGTGGGGGACACGGCCGCTCCCAGCCCAGAGACCCCGGCCCTGTGGGAGAAGGGGGCACGGCCGCTCCCAGCCCGGGGGACCCCGGCCCGCGGGCACCGGCCGGGCCCTCCCCGGCGCTCGGGGCGGGGGCAGGCCCTGACCTGGCTCTCGGCCGCCGGGATGCCGGACTCCAGCTCGCAGAGGGCGCGGAAGTTCTGCAGCTCGAAGTCGGCGTCCACCTGCAGGTTGAAGGTGATCTCGGAGCGGTCGCGGCGCAGGCAGAACACGGTGAGCAGCATGGCCGCCCCCGCCCGGACCCGCACCCGCCGCCGCCGCTGCTGCCGCCGTCAAGCGCCGCCGTCGCAAAGCGCCCGCCCCGCCGGTCAGGCGCCCACGTCAATCAGGGCCGCCCGGCCAATCAGACAGCGCCGGAGGGGGAGGCCCCGCCCTCCCCGGCGCGTGGGCGGGGCCGGAGGAGCCCGGGTGTCACCGCCGGTCCCCGGGCTCGGGGGTCCCCGCGTCCCACGGTGCACCCGGGGCTCCTCTGGGGTCCCTGTGTCCCACGGTGTCCCCGGGGCTTCTCTGGTGTCCCTGTGTCCCACGGTGTCCCCGGGCGTGCTCGGGGGTCCCTGTGTCCCACGGTGTCCCCGGGGGTCCCTCTTGTCCCTAGGTGTCCCCCGGGGGTCCTGTGCCCTGCCCTGGGTGTCCCTGTGCCCCTGGTGGCCCTTGTGTCCCAGGGATCCCCATGGGTTCCTGCGTCCCACCCGCTGCCCCCCAAGGCCCCATCACCTTCTTCATCCTTTTATTCACTGGTACCTCTGACCCTGTCACCCCCCCCATCATTTCTCCACCTTCCATCCCGAAACAGCCCTGGTGCNATAAATAAACCCTTTCCCGAACATTTCAGCCCCGTTTCCTGGGGTTTGAGGAGTCCACGGGCCAGCACTTTCCCCGCGCTCCGACTCCTGTTCCCCTCGCTCCAATTCCTGCCCAGTTTAAGCATCAAATTCCTCCGAAACCGCAACATAAAACAAACCAAAACAAACGCACATTATTTTCTCCCTTTCAGCTGCGCGGCGGGTGCGGACCGAGCCTTTTCCGGAGGGACCACAAGTCCCCGGGGACTCGGAGCCCTCTCCCGACAGGATTTAGAGGAAAAAGCGAGGTGTTTCCCTCCTAACCCGAAAGGTCGGCGAGGGGAGGGAGCGGGAAGGACCGACCACCCCGAACAACCCCGAACAACCCCGAACTCCGGATGGCCGGGGCGGCTCCCGGGACCCGACCCGCGGGGCGTGGGGGACACGGCAGCTCCCAGCCCAGAGACCCCGGCCCTGTGGGAGAAGGGGGCACGGCCGCTCCCAGCCCGGGGGACCCCGGCCCGCGGGCACCGGCCGGGCCCTCCCCGGCGCTCGGGGCGGGGGCAGGCCCTGACCTGGCTCTCGGCCGCCGGGATGCCGGACTCCAGCTCGCAGAGGGCGCGGAAGTTCTGCAGCTCGAAGTCGGCGTCCACCTGCAGGTTGAAGGTGATCTCGGAGCGGTCGCGGCGCAGGCAGAACACGGTGAGCAGCATGGCCGCCCCCGCCCGGACCCGCACCCGCCGCCGCCGCTGCTGCCGCCGTCAAGCGCCGCCGTCGCAAAGCGCCCGCCCCGCCGGTCAGGCGCCCACGTCAATCAGGGCCGCCCGGCCAATCAGACAGCGTCGGAAGGGGAGGCCCCGCCCTCCCCGGCGCGTGGGCGGGGCCGGAGGAGCCCGGGTGTCACCGCCGGTCCCCGGGCTCGGGGGTCCCCGCGTCCCACGGTGCACCCGGGGCTCCTCTGGGGTCCCTGTGTCCCACGGTGTCCCCGGGGCTTCTCTGGTGTCCCTGTGTCCCACGGTGTCCCCGGGCGTGCTCGGGGGTCCCTGTGTCCCACGGTGTCCCCGGGGGTCCCTCTTGTCCCTAGGTGTCCCCCGGGGGTCCTGTGCCCTGCCCTGGGTGTCCCTGTGCCCCTGGTGGCCCTTGTGTCCCAGGGATCCCCATGGGTTCCTGCGTCCCACCCGCTGCCCCCCAAGGCCCCATCACCTTCTTCATCCTTTTATTCACTGGTACCTCTGACCCTGTCACCCCCCCCATCATTTCTCCACCTTCCATCCCGAAACAGCCCTGGTGCGCCCCAAAAGCTGCTCACTCCCTCTCACACCCCTGCCCCCGCTTCAGCTCCTCTACTTCACTCCAGTTTTCTTGGGATCACATCTTCCAGTTTTTTTTTTCCCCCTAGACCCCTCAGTGTGCATTTTGGGGTGATCCCTGGCCCTCGCTGTGCCTCCGGAGTGTCCCTGAACTCACGTGTTTGCATCATGGGGTACAGGGGGGTTTTGAGGTGCCCTGTCCTCCTCCGTGTGCCTTTGGTGACACCCCAGACCCTGTGCTGTGCTTTTTGGGGTGTCCCAAGTCCCCCTGTGTGCCCCAGACTCCCCTTTTTGCCCTTAAGTGCTCCCCAGCCTCAGCACCATCCAACTGTTCCCTCCCAGCCCACCCAGGGCAGGCGAGGGCGCGGTGAGGACACAGCCCTCAGCTCCAGGACTGCATCTGAATGCCCCACACCCTGAATTCACTTCACTCCCGTCCAGGGTGAGAGGAATGAGACTTTATTTTGAACTGGGAGTTAATCTGCAATCCAAATCATTCCAACCCAACTCCAATCCAAATCATTCCAACAGTGGAGCGAAACAAACATCGCGATTCATCAGCAAACACTGGAAACATGCTGGTCCCGGGTTTGCAGACACTTTGGCAACAGATTTCCCCCCCAAAATTTAATTTTCATTCTCAATAATCCCCCCAGGTGTGAAAATAAAAAAAGACCAAACGCAGCCCCACAGCGTTTCCGGCACCCACCAGTCCTCACACAGGTACACGGGAGGCTCCGAGCACTGCCCGGCCCTCCTGGCACCGGGAAAAGGCTCCCACAGGGAGCTCAGTCGGATTTCTCCTTCTCCTTCATGTGCAGGAAGACAATGCTGAACATGAAGAGGCCGACCATCATGGAGAAGGCGCCGGCGTAGTAGGGATAAGCCGAGGGGATGAACCGCTCGTACTGCGTGTGCTGGAGGGGACGCACGGACACCTGGCAGGGGACAGAGCAGCCCTTGCAGTCCAGCAGCCCGGGGCAGCCTTTCCTGCCGAGACAGGGTGGATTCACTCCCCCACGCTTACCTGTGTGGAGGAGTAGAGGTGGGTGTATCCCAGCCGGTTGTAATCCACTTTGAACTGGAACACACCATAGACGTCTGGCAGCTTGAACTGCACGCTGTATTTGCCACCTGAGGGAGAGACAGGGGTGACACTGAGGGGACACGAGCAGCTGTGGAAGGTGAAAACACCCCCAGCGTGGGGCCAGGGCAGCGCCGGGGACCTCCTGCTCCTCTTGAGAGGACCCTCCTGCCCCTCCTGATGGGAACCTCCCACTCCTCCTGACGGGGACCTACCGTTCCTCTTGAGGAAGGTGCGCACGAAGGGGTCGATGCGCACAAACTCCAGCTGGATGTCATCCCCGTCGAAGGGCACCCACTTGCCGTCAGCGAGCTTCTCGATCACAATGCTGTACTCCTGGGACAAATTAACCAGAGATGCCTGAAAACGAGCCCCGGCCCACTCCGAGCTCCAATGTTCCCCAATTCCTCTCCCCATGCGGCCCTGCCCGCCTGGCAGCCTCACCACGAGGTCGGTGACGGTGTAGGCGTTGGGCGGTGCCAGCTCCCCGACGCGGTGGTGGGACACGGCGCCCACGCGCAGAACCCCCTCCTCCTTGAACACCCAGCGGGACAGGGCCACGGCCAGCTCGTAGTTACCCGTCTGCGAGTACCTGCAGAACACGGGAGGCTGAGACAGCCGAGAAAATACCCCACGGGCCAAACCCAAACCAAACCAAACAGACGTGAAAGCAACACAAACGGAGCTGAGGTTAAAGGAAGGAGCTGCTTTCCAAAGCGCTTTGTTCTGCAACACCAAAGGACGCATCACCCTGATTCAATTCCAGCTTTCTGCTCTCTCCCACAACATAAACATTTGCTGCCTGTTTCCCAGGACTTTTGTCCTCAAAGCGCTCCCCAAACATTCCTCAGCCAGGAAGCCACCGCACCTCTTGGAGCCGGGAGTGGCTTTCTGCACGGCGGAATTGAAGAAGGCGTCGCTGAAGAAGTCGAGGGAGCCGCTGAAGACGACGCGGGCGTTGTTGCGCGCCTGCAGCCCCGCGATCAGCAGCGTGTTCTTCCCCACCGCGTGCGGGTACTGCGGAGCAACCACGGGGAACAGGGCTGAGCCCACTTGGGGATGCATAAACAAGGGTTTGCTGTAGGGGGGGACAGGCTGGCTGTAGTAGCACCGGCTGCAATCAAGGAGGAACCATGAAGCTCAGAAAAAGCAGGAACAGGATTCTGATACCCACTCCAGCTGGGATGGAATGGGAGAGATGCTTTTATCTAGGCTGGCCTCTCCTCCAGAGCATGGAGGACACGTGCCCCTCGCACTGAACACCTCCCCACCAGCAGAGATGAGGATTTCCAAGGCAACATCAGGAAGCAGCAAAGAGCCCAACCCTTTCAAAACCAATCACGAGACCAAACACTCCAGGATCTTCCCAAGCAGCTGAAGGCAGAGGGACTAAATTGCGGAAGCACAGCTCAAAACAGGAGAGAAAGGAAGGGAGCATACCTGAGTGATGGGCTTGTCTGGGAAGAAGGAGTAGGAGGTGGAAGAGCCAGTCAGGATATCCAGCACCAGAGGGTTGTCAGGATCAGCCACCATTCTTGCAGGGAAAGCCACGGTGAGCAGCACGAACACCCCCAGGGTCCCCACACCCAGAGGAACGTGTGGCCACCTGCTCAACCCCATGGACCTTCTGACCCTTCCAACCTGCTGAGAAGCTATTTCCTCCACTAATTTGCTAGGAACTATCACTAAGTCAACAACTAAACTACTTTGGAGGATTTCTTTCTATTTTTGTTTGAAATCAAGAGAGATTTGTTAAGCTCACATTAGGAGTCCCAGTGGCCGACCCCACGCTCACCTCCCAGCAACACCACGGGTTCAACTGCTCTTTCCCCACCTGACCCCTGCTGCTCACCCAACTCCTCGGAACAGGATGGGGTTCAGAGCTGCTTTCCCCACAATGGTGGGGGCCTTCAGCAGGTTCTCAGTGTCGGCCACGATGAGCGTGTGCTGGGGAAACAAGAGAGATCCATGTGAGCTGAGCCAGGGTCTAATGACAAACAACAGCTTCTCAGTTAAAAGTGTATTTTTACAGACAATTACAACTGTTGGGTGAACGTTGTAGTTCAATTAAAAATCAAAACAACAGCATTTTTGTGTTTATGATCAAATTAGGTTAATACTGATCCTCAAGGAAATATAAACTGCCACTTGATAAAGACAGCAACACCTTCAGTGTTTTATTTCCCTGTATTTAGCAACCTTCATCCTCAAACCAGGATAACATGCATGCACGTACTGCTTCAACAGTTTACCTTAAATAAAAATTATCAGAGTATATTTAGCTCAGACCTTAATATATATTTTAATTTTAAAGTGTTGGGTTACACCATGTGGGAAAAATTGTAGATATGTGTAAGGGACAGGCGAACGGAAGAGATACGCGATGTGACGGAAGGCAGGGACAGCATAGAATCCCTTTCTCCCTTCATCCCACAGATAAGTATCACCCTAGGAATGTAGTCTTACTAACCCCAGTAGTTTTCTACTCTTTGCTAACCCACAATTCCCCGTTCCTGACCAGAGAAGCCCCTGGACTATATAACCCCATGAAATAAGATAATAAAGGCCATTTGACTATCCACCACATTGGTGTCTGTATGTCGTGGACCGAGTGGTACGGGAGAGGCCGTGCTGCCGTGCTGACGGTTTGAAACCAGGTCGCCATGCCTTCATAGCAGAGGGCAACAGATATGCTTGTGTGTTTCTGTACTGATCTGAAAATGTGGGACTGCAAATCTCCCTTCCCACATCTGAAGCGTCGCACTCGGTGTCTGACACTTCACCCCCAGGTGAAATTCCCCCCCAAGCTTCAGAGGGATCCAGAACCAGCATCAATCACAGTCCCACTGCCTGCACACAGTGACCATCTGAGAGCAGAGTCTCAAGGATCCTGACAGCAGCAGAACTGAATGTTGCAGCATGGATTATTTACCACTTTCCTGGGAGGAGGGTGGGAGAGAAGGGATAGAGGGAAAATGGGAGCACAAGGACAGAGGATTCATCCCTAAAGCTTGGCACCCACGTGCTCGTTGAAGCAGCCAGAAGGAGCAGGCAAAGCCATTACCTGGCCGGGGTCGGAGATGTCGTAGTTGTGGTGGTCGATGACCGCTGTCCTCTCCTCGTCGAACTCGATCCCGCACTCGCTGCCCAGCTCCCGCAGGGGGTCACCTGCAGGGACACAACGGATTCTCGGGTACAAAACACACAAACTCAGGAGGATTTCAGCTGAGAGTCATGTGTTCAATGCTCTACGAGCCAAACCCCAGGGAGCAACACGACCTCCCCAGCTAAATTCCCATTGAACGTGTTACTAAAGGCATGAATCACCCATCTCCTCCCAGAGCAAGCTCCGAGGTGCACAAGGTTTTGCTGCAGTGAATTAATTCTGTGGAGGAGCATCTGCACTCACCGATGTCCGAGCTGGCGGCGACAAGGACGCTGCCGCCGCCGTCGATGAAGGCAGTGATGGTCTCCACATTAATGTTCCCTCCAAAGTCTGAAAGCAAACGGCGAGAATTCATGGCTAGAGTCAGAAATAACCCCCCAGCAGAATTAAACCATTGCAAATCACCAAGTCAAAGGAAGAACCACCAATAAAGGCCGGGATGGAGCTGCAGTTCGCTACTGAGTACATCCAAAGCATCAGATTTAACTAAAATTCACAAAACAGCTAGAAATCCCCTTCCAAAAATGCCACCAAGCTCCAGAGCTTCCCCCTCTGCGTTTACCTTCTATGGACGGAGAGAAGATGATGAGGTTGTCGTACAGGAATTCCCCATATTTTATCAGGGACAGGCTGGCGTCATCCGCTGTGCGGAAGGTGAGGTCGAAGCCCCTGTCTGCAGCCAGGACACAAAAGGGACAACTTCTCATGGCATCAAACCACACATGGAGCAGCAAAGCAGCAGCAGGATCCAGAGGTTTATTTCCCTCATGAAGGAGTGTTTTGGAAAAACCAACTTAGGGGCTTTTTAGGAGCAGCACCTGAGGGTTCCCACATAAACCCAAGGGGTGGATCCCCTGAAGAGCCCTGACGTCAAAGGATGTCCCAGTGTCACCCATCAAACAGGGACTGATGCTGCAGGGGACCCAAACACAGGCATAGTTGGGGAAACAACCCCCACCTCCTGCCTCATTCTGACCAGAAGACCCCAAACAGCCTCCTCCCACCCTCCAGGGAACCCCAGTCTCCTCCCTCGGCTTGGGGTCTCCTTCCTCTCACTCAGCCTGACCAGGGGACTCCAACAGCATCCCCCCCCCAATCTCCGCCTTCAGCCTCACATGGGGACCCAAATCTTCTTCATTCTGACCAGGGGAACCCAAACAACCCCCTCTCCGCGGGAACACCAATCTCCTTTTCTGCCTGACCAGGGGACCCCGATCTCTTCCTGCATTCTGGCATGGGGAACCCAATCTCCTCCCTCACCCAGGCACAGAGTCCCCACCACCTCCCACAGACTGACCAAGAGACCTCAAACACCCCATTCTCCCTCCGGGGACCGCGATCTGCTCCCTCAGCCTGACAGGGGACCCCAATCTCCTCCTCTGCTCCGATATGGGAACCCCAAACAGCCCCCCTTTCCGCCTTGGAAACTCCAATTTCCTTCTTCTGCCCGGTGCAGGATCCCAAGTCTCCTCCCTCATCCTGACCCGGGAACCCCAACCACCCCCCTCTCCCCTAGGAGACCCGCATCTTCTCCCCCATTCTGACCGGAGGAGTCCAAACACACCCCCTTCCAGCAAGGGACCCCTGGCTCCGCCCTCAGCCCAGCCAGGGGACGCCAATCTCCTCCCTCGGCCTGACCCGCAGACCCCAAACATCCCCTTTTCCCTCAGGTAACCCCAACCTCCTCCCCCATCCTGACCCTGGGTCCCCAACCCTGCTCCCCCC
>VZTG01001436.1:153521-170987 GCA_013397845.1 Melanocharis versteri
GAGGGCGTTGTGTGGGTGGGTCCTGCGAGGAACCCCTGAGAGGTCAAGGGGTTGAGGCAGAACTTGTCCTGGGTGGGTCGCCATCTGATTGCTCAAGGAAAAGGAGGAAAATGAAGAGTGCCGGCGGATTACCTTGGTCCAGGTGCAGGATCTGGCTGGCTCGCCGGGATCGGAAGTAGTTGCTGGCGATGGTCTCGCTGTCGCTCCTGTCCAGCACCAGCCTGTAGTGGTCTTCCTCGGGCTGCAGGGGGGAACCGCTGTCAGCAGCGCCAGCAACAAGGCAAAGTTGGTAGAATGGGATAGAAATGGAGGAGGAATGGCCCATACCGCTGGCTCCCCGCTCTCATTCGAGGGACTTGTCCGGGCAGGTTTGGGCTGTGGCGGGGCTGGAACCGCTGTGGGGAGAGATGGCGTTTAGGGTCGTTGTGTGTAGGACAATCACCACTGTCCTGACTGCGCTCCCTGATCCCAGCACTGCTCAGAGATTCCCGAGGGATCCGCACCATGTGCCACCTTAGATCACCTTATTCAAACTTTCCGGGCAAACTTTATGTGGAAGGTGTTTCAAGTGCACACAGCCCAGCTGAGCTGCGTGCCTGCATCACCTTCTGCCCCCCACAGCACCTTCCTCTCCCCTGGGCCCTGTCCCCTTACCTGCGGGCAGGTGGGTTTTTTGAATGACAGGCTCTGGGATTTTCCAGCAGCCGCTCTCCTCGTCCCAGACGGATTCACGCCTGATCCTCTCCAGGTTGCTGTAGTTGCAGTCGCGCCGCACGAGGGACTGCACCTGATCCAGCAGCTGCTGGCAGAGCATCAGGTCTCGCTCCTGGCGCCGGATGGTGCTCAGGTAATCCATCTTTTCCAGCCCAAACTCCAGCTGCAGGTCTTTGATCTCGGTCTCGGCAGCCCAGAGCTGGACACAAAATAAGTCATCAGGATTATAAGGCCGAGAGACTG
This sequence comes from Melanocharis versteri, assembly GCA_013397845.1. Lineage (NCBI taxonomy): Eukaryota > Metazoa > Chordata > Aves > Passeriformes > Melanocharitidae > Melanocharis > Melanocharis versteri. The sequence goes on from VZTG01001436.1 coordinate 154,479, forward strand.
ATAGTTACTACGAATACAGGAATTTTCCAGGCAGAGAAACACTCAGGAAAGCTTCATTATTTGGAAAGATTTCTAATTTAGGTACAAATTAGGATGAAATTTGTGTGGAGAGATTATTCCATGTCTGTTTTAAAGAAAGATTTCTCATGTTTCTCCACAGAGATGATTTTTGAATGAACCTGAAGTTAATCTTACTGGTGTGGTCTCAGAACTCTCGGAAGTTCCTAACTTCGGTTAAAAAGGTGCAATATTTCTTCAATAACTTAAATACCCAAATAAAGCAAGTCCTTCATGTGCAAGTCTGGGACTGTACACACAAATGTCAATTTTTTTTGCAGCCCCTCTGATTCTGCCACAAAATATCAGAGCAAAACCGATTTTCAGGTGTTTTGAAAATGAAGATTTTAAATGTAAAATTTAAGAGCATTACTTTTATGTTTTATTTCTTGCCCAGAAAGTGTGCTCAGAACTGGCAGGAACTGCAGCAGATCCGTAGGTCAGCAGAGGGAGTCGCATCCCCTCCCATCCCAACATATCCTACTCCAGCCAAGTGTCACACACCGAGCCTTTTAAACTTCTGAGGTTTGAGCTTCAAAAGATCAATTCCCTACCTGAAGGCTGCTGCATCTGGGATTTCATAGAAGCTCACACGAACAATCTGGTGTGTGAAATACTGACACAGCTGGAGTGATTCTCTAAACCTACAGCCCTAAACCCTGTAAGGAAAAAAATGGGGACGTGGAGGAGGAAGGAGCTGCTCCCTCACCTTCTCCTGCACCTTCTCCAGCATCTTGCTCTTGGCTCGAACCTCCTCCTGGATGGAGTCGTAGACGTTGAGGAGAGCCTGCTCGCTGCTGTCCTCTTTGGATTCCTGCAGGGCAGCCACCAGCTGCAGCCTCCGCTCGTCCGCGTATTTCTTCCGGCGTTTGTGCTTTTCCTTCAGGTCCTTGTTCTGAGCCTCTTCCCCCCCGACCACCTGCTGCTCCAGCATCTGCAGCCTGGGGAAGGGGAACACTGCTCTGAGCTCAGTGCTTCTAAGAACCGGCTGCACAAGTGTGGAGGATGCACGTCCTTCCACGGGTGACATTTGGGAAGACACAGAAAACTGGGAACTGTGATAAGATTTTCTGCCCCGAGTAGTTATTATTAACACTTTCTGTCATAAAAAGAATCCCAGAATGGTTTGGGCTGGGAAGAACATCTCATTCTACCCCCTGCCATGGGCAGGGACACCTTCCACTATCCCAGGTTGCTCCAACCCTGTCGATCCTGGCCTTGGACACTGCCAGGGATCCAGGGGCAGCCACAGCTGCTCTGGGCAAAATACTCCATAAACACAAAGCATGTGTTACTCCAAGCACCTCAGCAAACAAGGATGTCCAGAAATCCATATCCATGCTCACAGAATTATCTTAAAACCCCTCGTTTTGTGTAATTTATACTTAAATTCTTATTTAAATAAACATTGAATATATTTTTATATTTAATTTTTTTTACGATGCACAAAAGGTGCCAAAATTACACAGAGAATTATTTTAAATGGTGGATGTGGGAGTGGTAGAGCCAAAAGCCACAGTGTGGTTTCCATTTTGGGGCAGTATCAGCCAGAGCTGATGATTTGTGTGACCTCAGCATTGTTAATGGAGCACTGGCACAGGCCAGCCTTTGAATCGTGCTCTGCCATGGAAATAAAGCCATGCTCCAGAGCCCTTCCTTTGTCTGCAGAGGATCCAGGGCAGAGCAGATCGCTCGGGTTGGCCAGCACTGGCTCAAATTGGCTGATAACCCCTTTACTGATAACAGCCTCCTAATTATCTCCAAACCCTCTGAAAGGGCTCATTCTCCCCCAGAACTGACCTGCTATTTTCCTGCACTGCTCCTGCCAGGCAAACTTCCCTTTCCTTTGCTTAATACACGGCTGAACCCAAGGATTCAATCCTTGCTCTGCTGAGCTGCCCTGATGTGTAAAGCTCAAACAGGTGGCTTTGAAATCCCCATGCCTGTAGAACCAAACCCTCCTGCCCAATCTGCACAGAACCTGGATTTAACAATATGATTAGAAGGGCATTTTCCCTTGTTTGCCACAAAAAGAATAGGATTCATTCTTGCAATAGGACTAGAACATTTGATATCAAATCCAAATGAAGGGTTTCTCTGGAGATCTCTCCATTAACAGACAGAATTGCCCACAAATTACAGACACTGCTGTTCTGCATTTCATAGCAGCTCCTTTTTGAGCCAGGAGAGATCCAACAGAGCAAGCACACGCCACAGTAAAGCTGAAAGACTGGTTAAAACCTGCAGAAGGACTGGTTAAAACCCACAGAACTGTTCAGAATCAGACTGTCATCCACAGTGTATCTTGGGCTGAGCTTTTCTAATTGTAATATAGTTCCACACAATGGAGTAAGCGAGAAATCAGCAGAATTTGCTTCAGTTGTGTATTTCTGGAGCAGCCCAAGCCCCCATGCTGCTTCAGGATGTGGTGGTGTACTCCGGCTGAGGGAATTCTCTCAGGACAGCTCTCACATGGAGAAAACCTTGAGCGAGGTCGCCTTTGAGATGGGCTGAGCATGAGTCTCGAGCCTGCCTCCCTCATATCCCAACCCTGTCCTCCAGGCCTTGACAGTGTCCCTGAAATAGGATTATTGGGAAATTTTGCTGTCAGTTTTGGCTGATGTGCTGCAAACACTGTGAGATGCATGAGCTGGAGGCAAAAGTGGCCTCAGTGATGGGGAGAGTCCATCCATGAGCCACAGAACAGCTGCTGCCTTACCTGTAGGGACATGAGAGGGCTCCAAGTGCCCTTCAAGGACCTCTTTGAAGAGGAAAAGGAGGCATCTCCACAACCTGTGTGGGCACTGAAGGCACCCCTGCCTGCAGCTCCAGGCAAGACTTGTTACACACTTTTTGGCATCCACATTTGCTGACTTGAACATCTCCATTTCTCTCTCACAATTCTGGCGCTTGGCCTCACCGAGCGCTGCAGGGAACAGCTCTTCATCCACCCACACATGGCAAAGTTAGTTTTGGGGTAAAAACAGCCTGGAGAAGAGAAGGCTCCAGGCAGACTTTAGAGCCTCTCCTGGTGCCTAAAGGGGCTCCAACAAAGCTGGAGAGGGACTTTGGACAAGAGCCTGGAGTGCTTCCCACTGCCAGAGGGCAGGGTTAGGTGGGATATTGGGAAGGAATTGTTCCCTGTGAGCAGGGTGAGGCCCTGGCACAGGCTGCCCAGAGCAGCTGTGGCTGCCCCTGGATCCCTGGAAGTGTCCAAGGCCAGGCTGGACAGGGCTTGGAGCACCTGGGGACAGTGGAAGGTGTCCCTGCCCATGGCAGTGGGTGGGGGTGGATGAGCTTTAAGGTCCTTCCCACCCAAACCAATCCATCATTTTAACTCCCATGTGCCTGGTTTGGGGCTGCACTGACAGCTGGAGCTCAGCAGCTGTGCTGTCATGGCAGAAGGCACCTGCTGCTGCCTATGGGTGCTGCCCACAGGGAACAGTTGGCACGAGCAGGGATGTCACTGACCTGGCAAGGACCAGCTGCTGGTCTGCAGGCAGGGAAATCCCTGGGGCAGTGACAGCTCCTGCTGCTCCAGCACTGCTCCTGCTCACCCCACCAGCATCTGTGACGGTCCCAAGTGCTGCTGGGTCCTGGGGACAAGAGAAAAACAAAGGCTGTAGCTCTGGAAAGATGCAGTGAGAGTCCTGGGGGAGATGAAGCACAACGTTACCCACTCAGGTTTATTCATCCCGAGGGGAGAAGGAGCCTGGAGGCTACCTGGGCTGACGTTGGCTCTTCAGGCACTGCAGCAACAGCATCTTCGTGTGAAGGTGTGTGGTCAGAGGTGGTTCTAGTCCGTGTGTCATCTGAAAAGAGGAAATTCCCACAATGTTGGTAATGAGCTGTGCAAAACTAGACATAAATCTGTGAAACCATCTCCCAAAGCCTTCACCCAAAGCTAGGAATGACGTGTCTGAAAGGAAAAGGGTTGCCACTCGCCTACTTCTGCTGGTCAGTAAAAACCATGAAAGACTAAGAGGGTGTATCGGGTAAGGAATGCAGATTGTACAGGGCTGGGAGAGCCTGGCTCCAAAAATAATCCATTTCAGAGGCTGGGGGTGCACATTTGTAACCAGAGGAGGAAGAAATAAAGAACCTCTCAGCCTTCACCTTAGAAAGTGATAGCACCAAAAATGAAGAATATAGGTTCAAGAATTACTAGTGGGTGATAAGTGCTGAATGAGCACATTGCAAACCATGCTCTGAGGCACTGCAGGTGTCCATGAAAAGCAGGAATGGAGAGGAGAGCAGAGCTGGCAACAATTTCTAGATGTGAGAGGAATATCCGCCCTGCAGCGAGCGATGGTGTGGATAATCCTCCGGGAGAGCAAGTGCTGCAGCACATTTGCATACGGAGAAGAGACTGCGGCAGCCACCCCAGCCTTGGGAATGAGAGTCCAGTGGGATGGGGACACAGCAGTGACCTCTGCTCCAGAGACATGCTGCCCTCAGGCAGGGGGAACTCTGCTACATGGGCAAAAAGCAGGCGTTTCATTCAAAAATGAGGCTTTTCATTGCCTCAAGGCTTACAGGGTTGGGTCAGGCTGGTCCCAACAGGGAAAGAAGTCAGGGAAATAGGGAAGAGGACAAAGCTGGGACAGAGTCTTAAATCTGGCCCAGGAGAGGCAGAGTCGCTGCTCCAGCTGTGGATAAGGGTGGGTTGAGAGCAGGGACTGCTGCTGCCAGGCAGCACTTGCTGCAGTAGCAGCCGCTGCCTTTTAAAGGCTGCGGTGGCTCCCACAGATCTGACTGCAAAAACAGTCCCTGCTCCTGAGGGAACCTGGGCTTGGCTGCACAGCCTCCACCCGCCTCCTCCACACCTGCTTCCTTTCTGAGGAGATCCTGGAGAACAGACACCTTGAGATCCAAGTCATCCCTCAGGCTGCTGATGTCCTTCTCCAGGCGGGCGCGGGACGCCTGCTCCGCTTGGTAGCTGGCCTGGAGCTGGGCCAGCCTCTCGTGGTACTCCTGCAAGGCACAGCAACAGCCCTGTGACTGCTCCCGAGGTCACACCCAGGTCCATTCCAGGTCACACCCAGGTCCATTCCAGGTCACACCCTACGCCCATCCCAATACAACTCCACCACCCTGCATTCACTGACTTTTCCTGTGACTTAAGTTGACACAGTAGTGATGGAAAGTGACTGTTCAGCCCTAAAAACGGCTGCCTTGGGTGGTTGTGGTGCCCTGGAATGAACTTCCTAAAGAACAAGAAGAGACTTTTGTTTCCCTCTGGCTCCTCATTCTTCCTCCTGGCTCTGTATTCCTCTTCTTCCTCATCTCTGTACTGCTCCTTACATCTTTGACTACTGCTTTCCTCAACTCTATTCCTCCCTTCTCTGACAATTTCACATGTAGTTCCTCCAAAAATTCTTCCAGGGAATCCATTCCAATCCATCTCCAGAGAGGTGGGAACAAGAGGTGGGTTGTAATAAGCCACGTGGCTTCCATAACACATGGTCGGTTCACAGGAGAAGTCCAAGGATTAGAAAATAGAGAAAGAAATAGAAAAAGAGTGTTCTGGAAAGGCTAAACTATGAAAAAAGTTTTAGTCGAAGCCACTCTGGGACATCCCTTCACAACTTACTTCTCTGATCAGCTGCTTCTCTGCTTCCAGATCCACCTGGGGTTTGAGGTGGGGAGCTGGATTTGCTCCCGGCTGAGCAGCCTCAGCAGGCAGAAGCCCTACAAAGCAAAGTAGAAATAAAAATCACTCACAGTCACTGGGTGGGATTGTCTGCAGAATTCCTGGAAAGAGAACAAAGAAGCTGGGTGCCAGGAAAGAACATGGCAAACCCCGAGCTCCTTCAAACCACGCTCGCTGCCAGAACACCGCTAGCCCGGGGCTCCTTGGGCGTGGGGAGAGAGGGAGAGGTTCCAGCTTCAGGGGAAATACGGAACTGAATTTAATTATTTGGTATTTATAAATACTAATATCTCTTTCAAAGAAAAACAGGAGACTTGTTTCCAGGGCTATGCTACAGATTTGGGAGATAAAAGACACTGGGAAGATGAAAAGTGCAAGGAAATTGCCTTCTTTTTTCACAGCTATTTCTGAAAGGTGGCAGAAAGGGGGAAAGTCATCCTACAGCCTTATTCCCCTACTGAAAATTGCCCTTTTTTAGGGGCTAATTCTCCAAAGGTGATCAGCTTCCTAAAGACTGCTCTTCCCCCTTTGTTCCTACATTTGCTATTCCTCCTCCAGAGGAAAGAGCAAGCATGCTGAGGCTGGGCTGAGTCCTCAAGCACTGCCATAAGGGAGGCGAAACTTCTCTTGTAGCATCAAAAATTCACATTTCAGAAGAACAGTGGCTGAATGTTCACTTTGAAAACATATATATATATATTTAATAAAGAATTTTACAGTATTATTTCTTTTGCAGCCCATTTTTGTTCTTCGAGCTGAAACCTCCCTTCTGCAACTGACCAAATTCTAGCCACAATCACCAAAAATAACCAAGGATTTTGAATCATGTCAGTTGTTTTCTAACAGAATTTGTCACTACTAAAAACACTGGATGAATGGGATGGTCTTTGCCAGTGGAATAAGGTCAATTTGGCAGCTGTGAAGGAGAAGTCTGTAACCAGAATGGAGAACTCCTCCTCCAGTAGGTAAGGGAAAGGTTGAGGTGAAATTTAGCTAACATTTTATCAGTAAAACCCCCATTTTTGACATCTCTGCAGCCGGTAAGGGCTGGCCTACCTGACAAGTCACTTGTGCCCATTTGTTCAGCCAGAATGGCCTTCAGCTTCTTAATCTCCTCCTGGTACTCCCTCAGCAGGGCATCCTTGGGGTCCTCGTTGACGCAGGGCTTGTTCCTGATGTTCCTGGCTCGATGTGCGTAGCGCAAGGTGCTGAGGCTTTCCTCGTAGCTGTCATCAGCTGGAGACACGCACGCCACCATCAGGGTCCTGGTGTTCCCCCCCAGGGAGTCCTGGAGCAGCCTGGTCAGCTTGGAGTCCCGGTAGGGAATGTGTCTGCACCTGCCATCCACCAGGGCCGAGATGACGTTGCCCAGGGCAGACAGGGAGAGGTTGATTTTGGTGGCTTCTTTGAGGCGCTCCCCTGTGGCACCAGTCCTTGACTGTCTCTCACTTCCTGCCAGATCCACTAAGTTGAGTTTGGCAGCCCTAAGGTGTTCCTGCCCTTGCTCATCTGCACGGAAACAATTCCTGGTTAGCTCTTAGAGGAAAGCATCTCAACAGTCAAGAAGTAGGATTCTCTCAGCACCACGTCCTGTTCCAGCCCTGTTCTTCATCTGCTTTGGGCCCTGACTCCCTGAAGTAAATAAATATCTGCTTAATCTTAACACTGCACATTTCAGTGCTTTCCTCAACAGGATCCACAGTAAAAATTCATGCCTGTTCTTGCTCTCCCAGTGAGCTCTGAACACACACACACCCCCCCTCCACATACTTCCACAGTATTTACCATTTCAGCCAAACTCCCCTACAAGTAACATGATCAGACTATGTGTTTATACAGCTTTTTTCCTCCTCAGATTGTTTCATGAGGGGAAATTTAGATTAAAGAAATTTTTCCCTGTGAGGGTGGGGAGGCCCTGGCCCAGAGAGGCTGTGGCTGCCCCATCCCTGGAAGTGTCCAAGGCCAGGTTGGACAGGGCTTGGAGCACCCTGGGATGGTGGAAGGTGTCCCTGCCCATGGCCCAAACCCCCCAGATGAGAAGGATCCTGGTGAGGAGTCAAACCTGGTGAGCTGGTGCCATTCTCACCGTTTTAAGGCAGCAGCAGCTGGAGCTGAGGCTGCCCAGCTGCCTGGACACACACCAGTTGCATGGAATACCCAACTCCTGGTCTGCATTTGAGGCTGCAATAGTGTGATGGCAGACGGCGCCTGTGAGGGAGACAGAGTGCACCTGGTTCCTTAGGAGCCCCGCACTTTCACTGGCTCCTTACCTTTCCCAGCCTCGCACAGAGCAAAGAGCTGGACACACATTCCTGGAACTGCTGTCCTAAGCACTGGACCACACTCTTGGATGTCCACAGCCCAAATATTCCATAAGATTGCAACCCAAATTCAAAGGAAGAGCTCCTTTAGCACTCCAAGCACAAAAAGCATCGAGATTTTAACTGAATCTACCATTTTCAAGGCAGACTTCCACAAAACCTGGCCTTGAAAGGAGTCAGTTCTGTTTTACAGCTCTGGACAATACCTAAACATGAGCAATGAACAATCTGATGCATGAGGGAAAGGTGAAAGTTCACAGGTGAACACCAAAAACCCTAAAATCTGTTGTCCCAGGATATTTCTGTTTCAACAACAGATTGGTAACTGTGGAGTTTAATGTTTGCTGCTGAGCAACTTGTTTCACTCCAGCTCCTTCTCATGTGTCAAGACATGGGAGAACAGGGTAAAACCATATGGGGTTTAAACAGAGCAACCTCTCCTTACCCTTTCTGAGTGCTAAGGTGAGTGGGCAGTCACAAAAAGTAGGTTTTCTAACCCCTTCCCTTGGTTCATGTAAGCACTGCCAGGCAATCAAAAAGTTGTTTGGTTCCTGCCAGTCCTTTTACCCACCGAGGCTGTTTGTTTCCAGCTCAGAGCTCATGGTTTAGTTCCTATGGTGTGAGAAGGTCCCCAGACTCTTATTAAAATGTCTGCAGCACCCTAAAGATCTTCCCTGTCTAATTCCCTGTCAGCCCATTGGCCTGGGCTGATGGCAGAAGCACACAACATAAAGGAATAAAGCATCTGCTAATCTAAATAAAAAATGCTGTAAAAATAAGTAAGTATAAAAAATAAAATAACATTTTTTAAAAGGTGTAAAAAAACTAAGCAAAAATACTGATGGGAACTTGCATGTTTCAAACATCTGCAGCCAAGAGCCCAGTATTTTTCATAACTCCTGAACGTGTTGCTTAAAAAAAAGTAATTTTAGTCCCTTTAAAATATCAACTCCCTGTAAATTGTAATTTACTACAGGCTCGCCCAGAAAAGAAGTTTGAACTCTTCATGAAGCCTAAAGATGACAACAGAAATACCAACTTCCTGAACTATTTCAGCCAATGCTCACCCCAGCAGAACCATCCTGTTTATGGGGATTGGCCAGACCCTCAACTTTCTCCTCAAATATTCCATCTGTTTTTAACTGCCAAAGCTGCAGGTTCCCCACTTGCCATCCCATTCCATCTCATGTTTTCAAAGCATTAAATCAGAGAAATTCAGGCTCGATTGAGGGCCCTGCACCAATCTGGAGCACAGAAGAGGAGTGCAAATACTTCTTCTTCCCTGTTGGGATTAAAGCTGAGGTTTTACAGACCCACACAATGCATCCAGTGTCTGTGCTAATTGAGAAACTCCCCAGATTCCTCACTTACTGAGTGGAAAATGAGGTACTGTCATCAACATCTGGAACCACAATTCTGGAAGATGTGTAACTTTCCCCATGACTGAAACAGCTGAAGAAAATGAAGCCAAGCTGTTCCCAGCCGGGGTCAAAGACAAGGCAGAGACTAATTCCTTTCTGCTCCCAGAAAAACCCTCTCAAGGTCCTGTTCAGACCCAGCGAGGCAGCTCTTCCAACTGAAGAAATGCCAGTAAGATACTCATGAAAGGAAAATTAGTCACTAAAACTTTATTAAGGGATTCTTTAATTCCATCTTTAAAATATATGCCCTATGATTCAGCTCAATGAAGGAATTGTCAGGTGACATGGGTGACATGGTTTCTGTTGGGAAGGACCTTAAAGCCCATCCAGTCCCACCCCCTGCCATGGGCAGGGACACCTTCCACTATCCCAGGTTGCTCCAAGCCCCGTCCAACCTGGCCTTGGACACTGCCAGGGATCCAGGGGCAGCCACAGCTTCTCCCTGGGCAGCCTGTGCCAGGGCCTCCCCACCGTCCCAGGGAAGAGGATTTTTCTCCTGGACCTGGACAATCATTTGGGATGTAAGGGTAGCTGTGGGATGATGAAGTGACCACACAGAGCCTGCCAGGCCCAGGCCCAAGGCAGGACACCCAGGTACCCACCGACAGTGCAGATTTCCATGCTGACAGTGAAGATGGAGTGGGAGCGGGAGGAGCCCTTGTTCATGAGGGTGGAGGCCACAGCTCTGCTCCTGCAGCCCGTGTCCATCAGCTGCTCGCACTGGGCCGCGCTGTGCACGGCGTGCAGGGACAGCCCCCTCACGTACACCCCCTGCTCCGGGTGCTCCTTCAGCTGCACGGGACAACGCAAGCCAGGTCACAACAAGAGGCACTGAAACCATGGGAAATTACACCCGGAATGGCCCGGAAGCTTGGGGGCTATGTGAAATTCAACTGCAGCATGAGGAAAACGCATCTGACTGCCACCAAAAAGCCTTATTTCTGAAGGAGGAATAAAACCACAGAAAAAGAGGGAACCACCTTCATGGCTAAAAGAATTCAAGTTAAAAGTTGCTCATTGATTCAGACATCCCCCAGGCCATGAGGAACCCAGCTCCAATCCACCCTCCACCTTCTCTATTATTAAGCTGCATATTTTAAACAAGAATCAAAATACATCTCACCTATTATGGCAAAGGCTCTAAGATCTCCTCAGCCATAGGAAGCTTTTTTTAATATCAAAGCACAGATACAGTATTCCCAGATATTGTTCCCGGTGCTTTGCTGAGCTCTCTGCTCTGAGTGGGTGGCTTGAGATCACTGACAACATTCCCAAAGTCACACCCGTCACACACAGGTGAACTGTCATCATTTTTCTCCAGATTAATTAATTTTTAAATGAGCAAAAATCCTATTCGGGCCCCTGGGTTGAGACAGAGCATTAAATACCCAATAGCATCTTCTCAGTAATTATCAACCACACAGATGAAAAGTTTTGTACAGAATGTTAATAAGCAATGGAAATATCCAAAATTTTGAGTTACCCATCAAACCTACATAAAAAATACAAAATAATCCAGAGATCCCTGCACTCCTACACCAGCCCCCTCCACACTGGGAATTTTAAATGAGCTGAATTAATTTTCCACAGCTCTGCTACACCCCACATCTGCTAAGCTCATCACCAAAACTATCTTTATCATGTCAGCTGGGATATCCAGATATGGATGTCATGATGGAGCACCAGAGACCACGTTTGGCACTGTGACTTCCAAAGAGAAGGCTCAGATACTTCAGTGATGTTGACAAGAAATGATGTAAAATAGTGTTTGCCGTTAAAAAATCCCACAGAACAGAGCAAAAGTGGCTGAAAACTGAACCGGGTGGGATTTATCCTTGTTCCAAAGCCATGACTGCCCAGGATGAATCAAAGTACAGTCAGAGCCAGAGTGCTCATACACTGTGACTTGTCCCTGCTACTGAGAACCCCGGGACTGGCCTGGCCCTGTTTGGGGGTGCTGCAGAGTCCCTGAGGAACACCTGACCAAGGACATGGCTGCAGCCACCGAGGTGAAAGGCAAAGGAATGAACAAAAATGCGATTCTGGGGGGAACTGGGGGACACGGAGGAATGCAGTGGGGCAGCCTGGGATTTGTTTCCACAGGACACGACTCCCTCAAGTACTCAGTGGAGGCAGCAACAGGCAGTGTGACAGAGTTACCCTGGAAACTGCTCTGCCCAGCTCCTGCCCTCCCAGTGCCAACTGCGTCGCCATGGAAACCCGTGTCACCGCGGATGTGGAACAAAGGATGGGAAACTGCAGCAAAAAGTCCCCTTCTCCCACTCTCCCTCTGCAGGAGACAGGCAAAGCACACTTGGAACACGGAGCAGAGAGGGGTTTGCCTGCCTTAAAGCCAGAAACCTGTCAGAAATACCTGCCCTGTAAGGCAGTTTGGGTCTGTTGCCATCCCAGAGTGTCACTAGGTGCTACTGCCTTGATTTTATGCACCAGGGCAGTCCTGCAAGGAAGTAAATTGGGACAGGAGATTTCTAGCTCCCTCCAGGAATACATAGAAAAGAACCTGCAAAGCCACCAAGAGGTAAATTTTATACAGATCAGCCCCCTGATTAGGATTTTGGGAGAGTTTACCCTCCTCTGGTCACGTAAACTTCACATGTGTTCCCATAGGGAGTAATATCTGCTGTGTCCCCGCAAAACAGATCTGCCTTTTTGGTTCAGGCAGATAAAGAGATCATCCATGGCTCCACTGGATCAAATTAAACATTTATAAGGCCCAGAATCTTCTTGCTTTAGAGACAAGCATGAGATGAAGAGGATGAGGAAGAAATTGCCCCATGAGGACTTCATTCCATCCTTGTCCAGTAAAGGACTTTCACAGAGCTGCTGCTGAGCTACCAGCCACTACCATGTGGGATACACCGCACACGTCTCTGACTGCATCCTGTTCCAAAACTTCCACTGAAGTCCCTCAAAAGCCCCTCTTGGCTTCCATATTCCTCACATAACTTCATATTCTGGCACTCAAGCTTCTGACAGAGACCATTGTTGCACTTCTGTAAGTCATGGTAACACCTGAGCTAATTAAAGCACTTAATTAAGACATATTGAGTCCGCCTCACCTCCAGCTTCTGCTTGGTGTCAGCTCCTAGAAGGTCTCGTATGTCCTCGTTGTAGATCTCCAGGTAGGAGGCTCTCAGCAGGAACTTGGCATTTTCAGCACACTGCACAGCACAGGGAGGGTTTGGGGTACAAACTGGGGCACAGCCCACGGAGCCCCTCCTGCAGCTGGGTGCCCACCATCATCCATTCAGCACCTCATCCAACCTCCCCTGGCAATTCGTTCCAGGTGGAACCACTCAACACACTCACTGCAAGGGACTTCTGGCCCTTCCACACAACATCCTCTGGGGTGAGGGTGCAGTTCTGACTATGGACAGGCCTCAGCTGAAGGGTGAGAAGCAGCGCACCCCAAACCTGTCCCCACTCACGCTCCATGTGCCATCAGCACTCACTTCTTGGGGTAAGACACCAAAGTCTTTCTAGCAAAACCTTATCAACAGGATCTCTTTCGCACGCACCTGTATGCTCTCAAAGATGTGTTCAAACGCCCTGGGAATGATCCCTTTCTGTGAGGGAGGATCCACAACTCCCTGCATGGTGAATGACTTCCCACTGCCAGTCTGGCCGTAGGCAAAGATGGTGCCATTGTAGCCTTCCATGACACCCTGGAAATGGGGCAAAACCAAAGAAAACAGCCATCATCTTTGCCTAACTGCAAATACACTGTCCAGATTCACTCCCATCCCCTGAAAGGTATTTTAAAGGAAGAGCTGGAAGTAAACATCAAACAGCTGCTTAATCTTCACATGCCATCAGAGTATAGTAATTACAAAATTAGCATATAAATCAATGTTTTTCTCTCAAAACTGGGAATCTTGAAGCAATGCAGGTGTTGAAAAGCAGTTGACAACACCAACACTTAGAAAACCAGAATATTCTCGCCATAGGGCACAAAAATCTTATGAGATTCAAAGAGACAACTAGAACAATAGTTGGTTGTGGGGTGGCCAAGTGGATGGTCTCTAGCTTTGAATAATTTTTGCTTGGCAAGCTGCTCACTGTCACTTGTCCCTGTTTCAGAGAAGTGTGGCAAGAACAGAAAATAATTGGATTTCTTAAAGTTTAAATAAAAAAAAGAGAACCTATTAATCTAATATCTACTGTTTCTAGCCCTGCTTGTTCTCATGATCAGGAACTTCCATCTTTTAAAACCACCACGAGCCATTTAATCCATGTTACTTCTTCTAACAAAACTTTAGGGGTGGGGGGGAGGTTGGTCTTTTTTTGCTTAACAGATTCATTTCTCACTTCAGCTGTTTTCTGCGCTGATCTGTTAACAAGGAAACAAAGGGATCACCTCTCATTTTGCCAGTCTAAGCCAGGCTGAGGTTCCCCATCTTCTCTAAGGTTTCTCGACAGTAAAAATGTCCTTAAAATCATCAGTTTGACACCAGAGAAGCTGTGGCTGCCCCTGGATCCCTGGCAGTGTCCAAGGCCAGGCTGAACGGGGCTTGGAGCACTCTGGGATAGTGGAAGGTGTCCCTGCCCATGGCAGGGGGTGGAATGGGATGAGCCTTAAGGTCCCTTCCCACCCAAACCTGCCTGGGATTCTATGATACAAACATCCACCTGAAACAATTAAATGTAACTCTCTCCTCGGTGCCCTGCTGGCTGCTAACAAAGGTTTGTTTCTTCCCAGTTTCCCAGCCTGTTGCTGGGACACTGTCTGCTCTCCTCTGCTCCCCAGGCTTGTAGCTAAACCTCTGGAAGCAGTGGACAGGGCTTTCTGTCCATAAATCATGGAATCCCAGAATGGTTTGGGTTGGGAGGGACCTTAAAGTTCATCTCATTCACCCCCTGCCATGGGCAGGGACACCTTCCAGTATGGGGAAGTCAAGTGGATCTTGCTCCACTTGGGGATCACCCATAAAACTCCTCAGCCCATGTCCCAGGCTCTGTGTTCACAGAATATCCTCAGCTGGAAGGGATGCAAAAGGATGAGAGTCCAACTCCTGGCCCTGCACGGACACCCCAACATTCCCACCCTGTGCCTGAGAGCATTGTCCAAACGCTCCTGGAACTGCTTCTTCCATTGTGGTGCCCAAAACTGCCCCTATCCCTGGTGGCGTGGGGCTCCCCTGGGTCCCCACTGACCTCCACGAGCGGGTAGGCGATCTCGTTGTAGATGTGCTCTGTGCTGTGCTCCCCACTGAACGCCCCGTCGAAGGAGAACTGCCTGGGGGGCTCCGCGGGGGCCACGGGGTTCCGCAAGAGGCACCGGCCCCGCGCGCTGTCCACGCCGACGATCGCCCGGCACCCCAGGGCGGCCTCGTGCCCGCTCAGCGGCCGGCAGCGCACGGCCACCTTCACCGCCTCTGTGGCCATCGCCCCGGCCACCCACACACCGGGTCAGCCACACACACCGGGGTCACCCCACACCGAGGTCAGTGACACACACTGGGGTCAGTGGCACACACCGGGGTCACCGGCACACACCGAGGTCAGTGATACACACCGGGGTCACCCCACACCGGGGTCAGCGATACACACCAGGGTCAGCGACACACACCGGAGTCAGCCCCACACACTGGGATCAGTGACACCCATCGGTGTCAGCCCGACGCACACCGGGGTCAGTCATACACACCCAGTCAGCCCCACACGCGCTCACTCGGCGGGACTGGGGAGCACCGGGGGCTCGGAAGAGGCTGGGGCAAGCCTAATCCTGGGGGTCTGCACCCATTGTGGGGGAAGCACTCACCCCTCACTGGGGGCACGCAGGGGAAGGACCCCCGAGCCAGGGAGGCTGGGGGAGAAGGGGAAAGTAGGGAGGGAAAGAGCTGGGGAGGGATGGAGGGAAAGGGGGAAAGCTGGGAACAAGCTGAGGGGTAATTAGGGCAGGTCAGGGGGGAGGAAACCTGGTGGGGGGTGGGTTGTGAGAGGAACACTGAGGGGAAGCTGAAGGGCGGGAAACCCAAGGGCAAGAAANTGCAAAAGGATGAGAGTCCAACTCCTGGCCGTGCCCGGACACCCCAACATTCCCACCCTGTGCCTGAGAGCATTGTCCAAACGCTCCTGGAACTGCTTCTTCCATTGTGGTGCCCAAAACTGCCCCTATCCCTGGTGGCGTGGGGCTCCCCTGGGTCCCCACTGACCTCCACGAGCGGGTAGGCGATCTCGTTGTAGATGTGCTCTGTGCTGTGCTCCCCACTGAACGCCCCGTCGAAGGAGAACTGCCTGGGGGGCTCCGCGGGGGCCACGGGGTTCCGCAAGAGGCACCGGCCCCGCGCGCTGTCCACGCCGACGATCGCCCGGCACCCCAGGGCGGCCTCGTGCCCGCTCAGCGGCCGGCAGCGCACGGCCACCTTCACCGCCTCTGTGGCCATCGCCCCGGCCACCCACACACCGGGTCAGCCACACACANGTGACACACACTGGGGCCAGTGACACACACCTGAGTCAGTGACACACACCGGGGTCAGTGGCACCCATCGGGGTCAGCAACACACACCGGGGTCAGCGACACACACTGGGGTCAGTGACACCCATCGGGGTCAGCCCGACACACACCGGGGTCAGTCATACGCACCCGGGCAGCCCCACACACCTGGATCAGCCCCACACACTCGGGTCAGACTCCACCAACAGATCACCCCACCCATCCAGACCAGCCCCACACGCCCTGATCAGCCCCACACGCGCTNCGCAAGAGGCACCGGCCCCGCGCGCTGTCCACGCCGACGATCGCCCGGCACCCCAGGGCGGCCTCGTGCCCGCTCAGCGGCCGGCAGCGCACGGCCACCTTCACCGCCTCTGTGGCCATCGCCCCGGCCACCCACACACCGGGTCAGCCACACACACCGGGGTCACCCCACACCGAGGTCAGTGACACACACTGGGGTCAGTGGCACACACCGGGGTCACCGGCACACACCGAGGTCAGTGATACACACCGGGGTCACCCCACACCGGGGTCAGCGATACACACCAGGGTCAGCGACACACACCGGAGTCAGCCCCACACACTGGGATCAGT
>VZTG01001437.1:0-26699 GCA_013397845.1 Melanocharis versteri
CCTCCCGGTGTCTCTGCAGGTTGTGGAGTACCCCGAGTACCTGGATCTTCGCCCATACATGTCCCAGGCAGATGGAGAGCCCCTCCACTACTCCTTGTACGCCGTCCTGGTGCACAGTGGGGTCAGCTGCCATGGAGGACACTACTTCTGCTACACAAAGGTGAACAGCAACTTCCTTCCTTCCCAGTGGGGAAAATATGTACTGGGGAAGATGAACTTTCCTGTCAGTGTTACTGACAGCCCAGGTTTTGGGGCAGAAGGTCTCCTTAGGGGCTGGACTGGATTTGTTTTGACATACTCTTTGTTTGGTAGTTTTCTGTCCGTGTTTTTGGAGATCCTTGCCTTTTTTTACAGGCCAGCAATGGGCTGTGGTACCAGATGGATGACGAGTCTGTGGAGCTTCGTTGCATTGACACAGCTCTCAGGCAGCAAGCCTACCTGCTGTTCTATGCCAGGTAATAACCAGGGTTCAGATGTGTTCAGAAGACATTTCCTTTTCTCTGTTTATTGTTTTGCTTCTCATACTCCTGAGTGTTTTTCTCACCACATGCAATTACCACCTGCATCATTCAGCGCTGTGAAACCTGTACTACCCCATGTCTGTCCTTCAGGCTGCTGCCCTGATGTAACCTGCTACTTGTCTGCTCTCTGATGCTGGACTTGTGTAGAGAAGAGGGAGAGAACTTAAAGGGGCTCACCAGGAAAGGTGGGGAGGGCCTCTTTATCAGGGAGAGCTGGACAGGATGAAGGGCATCAGTTTTCAGCTGACAGAGGGCAGGTTTACATTAGATATTAGGAAGAAATGCTTCAGAGTAAGGGTAGTGGGACAATGGCACAGCCTGCCCAAAGAGGCTGTGGGTGCCCTGTCCCTGGAGGTGTTCAAGGCCAGGTTGGACAGGGCTTGGAGAAACCTGGTCTGTTGTAGGGTATTCCTGCCCATGACAGGGCGGGTGGAACAAAATGAGCTTTAAGGTCCTTTCCAACCCAAACAAGTCCGTGAATTTATGAAATGGAGGCTGTATAAGGATGTATAAGGATGTATAAGGATGTATAAGGAAGAGGTTTTGCTGGGACAGGAGCAGACTGGGTAGGAAGACCTTGGCTGAATTTTCCATTAGTGGCCTTGGTTAAGTCTTCTCTCTGTCATAGAAACCTCTCCAAGAAAATGACTGAACCCCAGAGGTGGCTGCAACAACAGCCCTAAACTGAGATCGCTTTTTTTTTTTCTCTCCAGGTGCTCTGATCTGAAAATTGGAGAAAGGGCTTCTTCCTCGCCGGCACCACCATATGGCCCTTCCTTCCTCAGCCAGTGGGCAGCCAGCAGCAAGCAGGTGGCTTCTATTGGCCCGCAGGGTTTGCCTGGCAGGACGAAGGTAATTCTGGGGACGTGGGTCAGGGCACCAGAGGAGCAGTGGATTTCTTTTAGGATCTCAGCATTTCTCCTTTTTCCCCCTCCCACACCGCAGCATTTTCACAGCCACAGTGCTGCTTCCTCTCAAAAGCATCCCACCTGGATCCATCCCATTTGTGCACCTTTGGCCCTGGCTGCCCTCCAGAAGAGCCTTTGGGAGGCTCCGAAATGTCCCCTTCCAGAACTTCTGGGGGTTCCCCCCTGACTGTGGTCCTTTCAGGGGAGAAAGGCAGGAACTCCCCACAGCTCTCTTTGCAGGACGAGGCGCTGGGCGTGGAAGAGCCCGGCGGGGAGCGGGCCTGGAGCAGATCCGTGCTGCGGGGCCGGGATGGCCGCAGCTGCCTGGCGGACAGCACGGGCTGTGAGCGCCCGGCAGGGAGGAGAGCTGCCCCTCCAGGCTGCGGCCGTGCTCGCAGGGATGGGGCCGCTCCGGGGCCTTCCAGCAGCAGCTTCCAGCGGGCTCGTGGCCCCAGGGCCGCCCGGGAGCACACGCTGCCCAGGCACAGGGGGATCAGGAGATCCGTGCGGGGCGGCTACGACCTCCGCAGCCGCTTCGTGCAGTGCACGGACTACGACCCCTCGTCAAGGAAGAGGAGGAGGCAGACAGCAAATCCTCCGTGTTGGGACCAAACCCCTGCTGACAGAGCGGCTCCAGGGCCCTCCAGCACCAGCTTGGAGCAGGCCCCCGAGCTCGGGGCTGCTCGGGAGCAAAGCCGGCCAGGCTGGAGGGAGCAGCGGGGATGCCCACGGTGGCGCTGGGGCCTCCGCGGCCGGTTCGTGAGGCGCGCAGGCCGCCGCCCCTCACCGCGCGTGAGGGGCAGAACGAGCCCTCCGCCTTGTGACAAGGCCGCAGCGCATAACGCGGCCTCGGGGCCCTGCAGCGCCGGCTCCGAGCAGGCTGCTGGGCTCAGGGCTGCTCGGGAGCAATGCCCGCCGAGGCTCAGAGAGCCGAGAAGGTCCCCGCAGCCGGGCATCTCTCTCCGCAGCCGCTTCGTGCCGGGCACAGACCGCCGCCCCGCAGCGAGGAAGAGGAGGCTTTCCGCGCAGAGATGCGCGGCAGACAAGCACTCAGGGCGCTCTGCGGTCACACTGTGGCCCTGGCTGAAGCAGAATGGAAGATTAGCGCTGCGTTTTTTAGCAAAGGTGTCCTTTGTTTTCTACACGCCTTCTCAAACATGAGGGAGCAATTTATTTCAATGGATGACGATGCTAATTATTAGACTAAAGGGCTTTACCCAGAATTCTTTATTCCACAGTGTGGATAGTTATTGCTACTAATATAGCGCAGTATTTGGGAGCAATATTGAAGCAATTATATTAAAGCCAGAAAAATAAATGTCAAATAGAGACTGGTATTACTCGCCCTTGCCAATGGCCCTGGACAAGTCTCTTTTTCTCGGTCTCAAGGTGAAACCTTGGTGGGTGTCCCCACTCAAGGGAGGAATCTCCACACACACTCTGAGAGGGGGGCTGTTAGAAGTCTGTCCTGGTAAAAAGGACAGGGCTTTTATAGTCTAGAGTGCTGGACTGTCAGTCAGGTGTTGCTCAGGGAGCTGTGGCAGCTGGAGCAGGACCTCTGCCTGAGCAGGGATGCAGCAGCTCCAGCTGTGTCCTCTTTCCACCTTACCAGGTGCTCCTTGAGCAAGGAGGGTCTCCTGTTTTTAGTGTTAAAGGATGCTGAGACCAGCTTGTCCAAACTGTCATGCCCACCACTGTCACTGCAAACATCAGGATAAATCAAACTCTCTAATGCTACTTTTAGTGTTAGAAAGTACACGTTACTTTGTTACGGTGCTCCTCTAAACATGCACATGCTCCTTCAAAACTTTGCACTATTTATACATTTTAGCAAACAAAGAGATTAATGTTCATTGGCTATAAATTGCATAATGCTCTTCATTAATTAGTGTTCTGTCTTCTATTGGTTATTGACTTCTTGCTTCTCATGCTAATCAATCCACATTTTCAGTCTTTTTATTATCTTTTTCCCAGATAGAGAGAGGTATCGTGTTTTAAACCCAGATGGAAATTAAGCACCACGCAGCTGCTTGCTCAACCACCTCTTCTTCCCCCCAACACTGGTAGAGTGGGGAGGAGATTTGACGTAAAACTTGTGTGTCGAATTAAGAACAGTTTAATAATTGAAAATAAAGTAAAATACAACAATAGTAGTAATTAATAATGATAATGAAAAGGAAGCAAACAAGCGATGCACAATGCAATTGCACACCACCTGCTGACTGATGCCAGAGCCCCCTTCCCCAGCCAAGACCAGCTGCCCTTCTGGGCAGCTCCTCCCAGTTTATACACCAGGCATGGCATTCTGTGGTGTGGAATGTCCCTCTGGTCAGTTCAGGTCGCCTGTCCCAGCTGTGCTCCCTCCCAGGCTCTTTTGTGAACCTCCTTGCTGGCAGAGCAGGAGCCAAGGAAAACAAAGTCCTTGGCTCAGGATAAACGTGACTTAGCAAAACCCAAAACTTCAGTGTGTTATCAACGCCATTCTCATTCCGAATCCAAAACACAGCGCTGTAACAGCTACTGAGAAGAAATTAACTCTACCCTAGCTGAAACCAGGACAATGGGATTACAGTAAGACTCTGGTGACATCCCAAAAAATATACACCCAAAACAAATGGAGAGTAGAGAGATTTGATGAGTAACCCTAAACCACAGTTTAATATCTAAACTGAGGCTATAATTTTCTGGATGGGGTCCATTCCAGGAAAGAATTACCTTGTGAACACAGATATTTCCACATATTCTCCACAGTACCATGCAGAAAGTACTAAAGAATGTGGATTGCACCCCAGGAAACAGCATTTGTCCCAGGCATTTTTCAGGTGTAGCAGTTTTTTTTCAAGAATACAAAAATGTCTTGGAATTGATCTGCTATTCCAATAATCCATTCACTTCATAGGCTGAGAAGTCTCCCTTAAAGGGAAGTCTTACCTGTGTAGGTGCCAGAGGACAAAAACATCTGGAAGAAGAGACAGAAGAATGAAGTAAAATAAAGCAGCTCACCTGCCTGTAGGAGAAATCTGTGGTTAATGTTTTTGGAAAAGCCACATCACAAACCTTAAGTATTTCTACCTGTGCTCCCAGAGGAAAAGAGTCTGTTGGGTATTGGCTGCTGCAGTTGTAGGAGTCAGTTCTTTTTTTCTCATTGTTTAAGTACAACACAACTCTCTCTCTGGTTCTCCTGTTAGATCCTGGAACAAACTGTAAAGAAAGACCTACAGTCTAATATCTATTTTAATCTGTTGTGCTTTGATCTTTCATGGTCTTGGGCCTGATCTTGCCTGAATTAAGAATAAAAATTTGATATGGAGACAAACTACAAAGAGACACAGGAAGGTGGCTTTAAAGGTTTTGCAGGAGGAAGGACATGTGCATAGCTCATGTCTAACTCTGGTTTTATTATTTTCTAATTAATGCTGCAGGAGAGGCCTGCCATGAGAGAACACATCATGCCATCTCAGACAGGTCCTTCAGATTTCTCAGAGATTTTCCTCTATGGATAATAATTTCTGTCTTTATTATATTTCTGTTTAATTAAACAAAGATACTGCACTTTTAAGCTGTCACTTACCTTATCATGCAAAAGACACCT
The DNA here is from genome assembly GCA_013397845.1 of Melanocharis versteri. Classification (NCBI taxonomy): domain Eukaryota; kingdom Metazoa; phylum Chordata; class Aves; order Passeriformes; family Melanocharitidae; genus Melanocharis; species Melanocharis versteri. The sequence continues at coordinate 5,022 of VZTG01001437.1, forward strand.
ACATCACATTAGGTGGTTCTTCCCTACAAAATCACTTTCTGCTGTTCACAGAATATGACTGCGATGCAGAGGTCACTCTACAGTGAGTGACTCAGGATGAAAGTGGGCAAAGACAGTCCTAAGGCCAGATGAAAAAGGATCAGACTGAATGAGATGTCCTAGCACTGGAAATGTGAGTATCAGTCAGTAATTCAACTCTTAATCAATCTCTTTGGCATTGAAGGGGGCATTGTGGTGAGAGAGACGATGCAGGGTTGCTGATGGATCTGAATAAGAAACCACATAATAAACCCAACAACAGCTAAATAAAAAAGATATTTTCATATGATACAATAAAAAATTGAGATTGTTAACGAGTGAATCTTATGTCCCTTGTCCTCAAATGAATGTGGACTGCATCTTTGCTTCACCTTCAAATGTTGTTTAGAAAGTGTAAGTATGGTAAGCCTGTGTGGCAGCTCTGTCATTAATCTGGCTGCATTACGAAGTAATAGTAATTACTGCAAAGTAAAACCAGATCTCGATATTGCAGTAGGATATCTGGGTTTATATGGAAATGCTTTCCAAGTTATGTAGAACTAGAGGTGGCCGTGAGTCAGCTGATACACATGCAGCATATTTAGCCAGCCTCTAACAACTGTTCCTTATTGCTCCAATCAGCACTAGCCAGTCTCAGTGGACTTTCTAAATACATATATATATAGTATAAAGCACTGTGGAAAAGCATCTCTTCTGCTTTCACTGCAGAGTGCTCAGAGTAGAAAGCTTTTCTGGAGAGCTCATAAATTAGGGGTTTTTTTCCTCCCTCTTCTTCCACCACACTCCACAAAAGGTAACAGAGAAATGACCTTTGTTATATTTGAATGTTGTTACTGATGATATTGGGATTTGAACTGGTTAGTCCATAAAAAGATATCTGCCATAATTTTTTTTCTTGTTCTACAGGGCAAAAATGGTAGCTGAGCATTTGAAGACAGTAGTAAATATGCAAACTTTGAAGGCAATGCTATGAAAGAAGAAGAATCAGTCAAAAACAGAGACAAAAATTAACGCATGAGACCACTTTATTTTCCCTAGAAACTTTTATAATTTGTTCAGAAGATCTTTTCAAAAATGGATAATTTCTAAATTCTAGTCATCCTTTTGTCTGTTCAATCAGGCAGTTGTGTTTCGATTGCAGATTTGCCTGGCTGTTTGCAGCTTCATCATCAACACTGAAACAAAGAGAGTTCTACTAGGCACCAAAGAAGGATGATCCTTGGGAACCTCAGTGGAGTGAGTGAATTCAGACTCCTGGGTTTTTCTGAAATCTCTCATCTGCACCCTTTGCTCTTTGTAGTTGTATTATCTCTTTATATTCTCACCTTGATGGCTAACACAGTGATAGCTGTCGTAATAAACAGTGACAATACCCTTCATACCCCCATGCATTTCTTCCTCACTCAGCTGTCCTGTTTGGATATCTGCTATTTGTCAGTCATTATCCCAACTATTCTCGAGAACCTGATGGTGGGAACAGTAAGTATTTCCAGGACCAGATGTGCAATGCAAATGTTTTCCTTCCTTTTCTTTGGAGTTGCTGAATGCTTTCTCTTGGCTGCCATGTCCCTTGATCGTTATTTTGCAATTTGCTACCCCTTGCATTACACAATTATCATGAGCAGCAGGGCCTGCAGAAGCCTGCTTGCTGGAACTTACATTTGTGGAGCTGCTGTGGGCTTAGTTCACACCCTCATAACCTTCAGCTCACCCTTGTGTGGGTCTGCCATCGACCACTTTTTCTGTGAGATTCAGCCCCTCCTGGACCTGCTTTGTGGCAGCAGCTTCCCGAGTGAAATCCAAGTCATTGTGGTGGCTGTCTTTGCCATTCTGAGTCCTTTCTTACTGATCATTTATTCATATATTCGTATAATCTCCACAATTCTTCAGATGGCATCAGCTGAGAGCCAGCAGAAAGCATTTTCCACCTGCTCCTCACACCTCTTGGTTGTGACTCTTTTTTATGGCACTGCAGGCTCCATGTATTTGAGGCCAAAATACAGCTACTGTGCGTCTGTGGACAAATTCCTCTCGCTTTCTTATTCTGTGGTGACTCCTTTATTGAATCCTATCATTTATAGTTTGAAGAATAAGGAGGTGAAAGGAGCCCTGAGGAAAAAATGGAGAAAAGTTAATTTAGTGTGGAAATGAAATAGAATATTTGCATTGTTTTGAGGTGTTTGTAGCGGTATTTTTCACTCTAATTTCTTGTTCAGTAAAATTAATTTCAAGATAATTCCCAAGAACACTTCAGCTTTTGGGGAGGAAAGAAGGAGAAGAGTGGAGATTTTCAGCTGTAAGAGGGAGTGTTAGAAGCTGTGTTAAGATTTTAGAAGGAAACTTCTTCCACATACTTAAGAAATTCTTAAATAAATAAACCATTTTTTCCTTGCTATTTTTCAGAAACTTTAAAATTGTGTTTTACATACTTCTGACATTTTGAACAAAAGAGTAATATTCAGGAACCTGATTTTAATGAAAGAACTGAGAAGAATAAGTTTTCATCAGTTGCATTTATTTCCTGAAAATGTTTAGTAAATTTCTTTGGGGAAAGGAAAGGACATAATTCAGGCTATAATGTGGACCCCAGGAAATTAATGAGTACTGATTATTAATTCTGAGATTGTTATTGGGGAAGAAAAAAAACGTGTGCAAAATTGCATTCCTGCCCCACTGCCCCAAAGATATTTCTTTAATTTTAGAGTAATTGTTTTAAACATGTTAGACCAAGTCTGGACATTTGAAGAACCTAACCACTGTAATGCTCTGTAATTGTTAATAAAATTTTTATATTAAATCCTCAAAACTTAAATGATATTGTGAAGTTAAGGACATTAATTATTCCTTAAATTAATCCTTCATTCCTGGAAATAATTGTAAATATAAACATCATAAAAGTATGGTGTTCTTAATTTGATGTAATATGAATTTTTATCTTGAGAGTTTGTGATTCCACAGAAAAATTATAAGGTGTAACTCTTTGCAGAAGCTTAACATGTTTGTTTTTAACCACATCTTAATTTGTACCCCAAAAAATTAATTAAAACATAAAAATGTAGAATATTTTTCAGTATTAATTAAAAAAGAAAATGAGTCACCGATAAGAGATTTAATTAATCAAATTTTCAAATCTCATCTCTGATTTAAAATACAAAAGCATATATGAGGTATATTTTGTATCACTGTTGGTGTAATTAGAAAATAATGTACCATATGACTTGAAGGATTTATACTGAAGGGATGTTTAATTTTTTTCTTATAATGGAGAACATGGGTTATTGTTTTAATTTTATCTTTATTTCACTGTACCAAAGATAAGTAGGAGTGATTCAGTGGTAGTTGTTAAAGGTTGGACAAATAGAGATTTTTAAGATAAAATTAGAAATTCTGTTCTTCAGGAACAATTCCCTTCACCTTGGACTTACCACATGTACTCTATGAATGATGGCTTTGAAATCTATTAGGTGATTATTAGCATGGAGTCCTAATAATTAGGTATGACACTTCTGGGAGCCACAACTGCTGTTAGAGGCACTCATTGCTTTGGAATGGCATTTGTGAGGCTGGTACAGCACTCCTGGACATGTAAGATTATGCTAAACATTTTATTTAGTCATTAGATTAGCCAAATACCCACATTTGGAGTTGTCACTGTGGCCCACAGATGCCAGCTACACTTTTGCATTAGATTTGGTCACCAGATGCCATTAACTTTTAAACAGTTTTGACTGTGCTGGGAATTCAGAACTGCAAAATGTTTGTACACACCTGCAAGTAAATGTCTGGATCTGGAGTCAGGTTACATTCCAAATGATTGATATTTATGTGCCCAAACTGTCATGGGATAAAGATAAACCACTTGCAAGTAAATGTCTGGATCTGGAGTCAGGTTACATTCCAAATGATTGATATTTATGTGCCCAAACTGTCATGGGATAAAGATAAACCCCACGCATAAAGCTTGGGATCTCCTTTTCCAGCCTTGACTCGATAGCCTAAGGCAGACTTCTGTTAATATCTCAAACATCCTAGGAAATCCTTCCTGATGTTCAGCTGGAACTTTCTGTGCATCGGTTTTTGCCTGGTGCCTTTCATCCTGCTGGGCAGAGCTTGGTCTGACCACAGACCCCTGCCACAGAGGAGCTTCAGACAAGCCCTGCCCCAGCCTCAGATGCTGGAAATAGTTTAAATTTAAAGGAATCACTCTGGTCTGCAACTTTTAATGATGGCAAATCAGGTCTGTTTATAAAAAAGAATTATTTATTAAGCAGACAAGAGATAACAGATGAAAAGAATTGCTTGCTACAAGGTATTAAATTAAGGAACTACTAGTAGATTGCAGCATAACATAAAACAGTGCACTATATCAAGGTACCTATACTAAAGCTAGCAAAAGAAATAGAATTGATTAGCAGTCAAATGTAACTTACCACAGAAATGATGATAATGTACAGATTCCTTCACTTAACCCCACGGGAGTAACCACAAAGCAGCATCCCTACTCACAGGAGAAACTCCACTCATTTCCATGGAAAGTGCAGAAGATTTCTGCTTTGTGAAAGTTTGGTGTAGCTTCTATAAAGTTTGCAAAGTGATGTGTCTGTCTGTCAGAAATTCAGCTAATCTTCCAGATGTCACTTCAACAGTAAGATGTTTTTGGGCAGCTGGGAGATGCCAGACCAGTGTTAACCCCATGGGGCCAAAATAACTCTCTACAGGAGAGCTTGTCCTGTTTGAGTGATCTGACTGTGTAAAAAACAACAGATAAGCTCTTTTGTGTGGGGAAATGCCCTGCTACACAGCCTCCCTGCAGATATTTTTGTATGGTGGCAAGGTCCCCTCTCAGTCTTCTCAAGGCTGACCAGGCCCAGCTACCTCAGCCTGTCCTCATAGAAAGGATTCTCCAGTTGCCTCATCATCTTTGAAGCCCTCCACTGGACAGTGACATAGCTTGTGATCATGTGTGTCATGTGTGCTGCTCCTGTGAAGAAGTTTCTTTGAAGCTGTGGAGCTCTGTAGCCAGGGCATCTGGCCTGGAGGAGAGGACACTGAGGTCAGGCCTCATCATGGTCTTCACCATCGTCCTGAGGGGCAGCAGAGGGGCAAGAACCAAACTCTTCAGTCTCATGACCAGTGACAGGACTTGAGGAAATGGCTGGAGCTGAGCTGGGGGAGGTTTAGGTTGGATATCAGGGAAAACTCTTCACCCAGAGGGTGTTTGGGCACTGGAACAGGCTCCCCGGGGAAGTGGGCTCAGCACCAAGTCTGGCTGAGCTCAAGAAGGGTCTGGACAATGCTCTCAGACACATGTTGTGACTCTTGGGCTGTCCTGTGCAGGGCCAGGAGCTGGGCTGGGTGATCCTGACAGGTCCCTTCCAGCTCTGGATTGTCTGTTATTCCATGGCCTTGCAGCCCCACCTTTGTGACAGCCTGTTTGCCAGAGTCCTCACAGAACTGACCTCCTGTGTCATCAACCCTGAGCATAACTGGTATAACACTTCAGCTCTCACAGCAAACCTGCTCTGAAACAAGACAATTATTCTTGTGCTAATGATTATTTTGACCTTGAATTGGGACAGATCAGGAACTAACTGCAGCTTGTTAGTCTGTAGTCACTGATATTATAAATATCTTGAATGCACCTCTGTCTTTCATTTTCTCCAGCTCTTCCCCTGTGCCCTTGCTCACATCCCTTGCTGCCTATTCCCTCTTCTCATGATGTTTCTTTCCAAGGCACTGAGTGCATACATCCCAAGGCATTAAAGTTTCACCAAGTTTTAACTAGGCCTTTGTGTTTAGGGAGTCCCTCCCAGAGGAGATACTGGGCTGTAGAGAATTGGGGAGAGGGCCAATCACCAGCTAGGAAAGTTCTTGATCTCAGGAGTGAGTCTAATTGCAGAAGTCCTTGTTAGCTGCAGCTAATTGCTCTTAGCTTTTAACAAACACAAATATTTCATTTTCTGAGGGAATGGCAGGATCACATCTATACAAATCGAGATGAGACTGGGAACACTGCTCTCTTTTGATGCTACATCCTTGTAACATCCGAGCTGGAGAGAGTTAGGACTTTTTAAAAACTTCAGAACAGCTCCAGGGGCTGTCAGGACATTGCATTGGGTTCATGAGGCCAACATGCACCTGCCTCCTAAGAGGCCTGGTTTACCTGTGGCCAGAGATTAACAAATCCCAGGAGCAAGGACCAAAGGGAAGCAAGAATCACTTCCTAGCAAGAGAGAGAGATCATGGGTATTACTCCTGGCTGATGTGAATTCCTTTAACCAAAGCTATTGCTCAAAAGTTCAAAACCACATCCTCTGGTGTAAAACAGAAATGTCTCTGGTAGGACGAGCAGGGCAGGATGTCCTCCTGTATCTCACAGTGTGAAACATCAGTGAGTGTTGGGGAAGATGAAACAGGGAAGTTTTATTGCCTGGCCAAAGATGCTGAGAACATGGAAACTATAGGTGAAATTGAAATGAAGGCATACTTTGAGATACCAGGCCTCAGTTACTGAACAACTGGAAAACAATGGTGTGGCTGACTGAAGATAATCCCCTCTGATTGAACAATACCTTCTGCTGGCAAACAGGTCCAAGGGTCANAGTGAGTATCCTGGAAACACTCAGACTAAAGCTCCTTCTTCTCACCATTACCAGTACATACAGAAGTAGATGAAAATATTTCCTCTCCTGACAATACGCTAATTCCCTTTTCCTCACCAGAATCTCCTTGTAAACATTGGGGCTTTTTTATTGCTGAGCTGTGCTTGCACAGAGCCAAGGCCCTTTCTGCTCCTCATACTGCCCCACTGGCAAGGAAGGTGGAAGGAAACACAGCTGGGACACAGGGACATTCCACACCACAGGACATCATGTGCAGGATATGAAGTGGGGGAAGAAGGAGGAAGGGGAATGTTTGGAGTGATGGCGTTTGCCTTCCCAAGTAACTGTTCTATCCATTGGTCTTGGATATATTCCTCATCCTTTTCTTTCTCTACTGCCCACATTAACTCTGCTCTGGCCTTACCCGTGTTTTTATCCCTTTGCTGGCTCATTTCAGCACATCTGAGTTAACCTGTGGATGTGGCCTTTTCAAACCTGTCAAAACAGCTTCTTGTCTAGTGAACACATTTGACTCTGGTGTCATTCCTGACCTCTGGCACTAAATCACAGTCCCAGAATTCTCCATATGTTATTCTTTTGTTCTGGCTCTGCCTCTGCACTTTGAGATATGCCTGTGTCCTGCTCTAACTACATTTGTCACACCACTGACATCTGTTATTTCATCAAGCACCCTGGCCTTTTATTGACAACCTCGGAGTCATCTCAGCCATCTGCCCTTGTGCTGTACATCTCTACTGGCCTGTCCACCACAAGCCATGCCAATTTCTGCTGCCCACTCCTCCAGCTGAGTCCATCATAGTTCCATGGTGGACTGAAATACCCCTTCCATGCCTCGCTTCCTCCTTTTCCTCCTAACACCCTTAGAAAATTACACAGGATTAAAACTTACTGAAATCAAGGTTTTGTTCAGCAAACGGAACTGTGGGAGTCCGTGTCATCTGTGCTCTGCTCCCTTGATAACCACGCGTACAAAACCCTCTGCGGATCTTCACTGACAATTTTCAATGTCTGCAGCGTGTTCCTTCTGATGTTTTGCTGTGGGGAGGAAACTGTTACCAAACTCTCTAGGTACAGATCAGGAAAACAGCCTGAAACATACTCACATGTAAGAAGTTTCCAGGCAGACGGAGGAGGTGCTGGTTGCCTGAATTAACTGTCTGGGGCAAGAGGGTGCCTAAGTGCACAGCAGGAAGAAGTGTGTCTGGGGGAGAGTGTCAGTGTCTGTCCTACAGAACACAGTCTGTTCCAGCTTTATGAGTTAATCACCTTTGAAAGTTCCTCCACATTTGCCTGGGAAGACAGCAACAAAGGGTCGTTGATGAATCTGACGGTAGGAGGCTGTAAGATTCACCCAGGCATATTTACTAAAGCCCTGGAAGATGTAAACCTGGCCAAGGACATCAAGGGTAACAGATAAAAAGCTTCTATAGGAACAGCAGCAATAAAAGAAAGAGCAGGGAAAATGTGGGTCCTGTCAGGAAGGATGTGGGGCTGAGGTACCCAACAACCTTTTTTTTCTCGTTCTTCACCTACGAGTGTTCCAGACACACCACAGGAGCTGCAGAAGGTGGAAGCAGTGATCAGGGGAATGAAGAACTGCCATTGTAGAATAAGAGTGAGTCTGGACATTTAAGAAAGCTGAAGGTTCACGTGCTCATGGGGTCTGACAAGATAGATCTCTGGGTCCTGAGGGAACTGACAGAGGAAGAGGCTGAGCCACTGTGCTTCATATTTGAGAAGTCAGGGCAGTCAGTGCAGTTCCCGTGGACTGGAAAAGGGGAATCAGAACCCAAATATCATAAAAGGGATATTAGGAAGACACAGGGAACTCCAGGCCAGTCAGCCTCACTTCAGTGACTGGGAAAATCATGGAGCTCCTGGAAACTGCGCTAAGGTACATGGAAAATAATGAGGTGATTAGTGACAGCCAGCATGGCTTCACTGAAGGCAAATTGGGACTGAGGAATTTGATGGCCTTCTGTGAGGGGGTGACAGCAGTGGTGAACTAGGGAAGGGCAGCAGATGTCAGCTACCTGGAATTGTGCAAAACATTTGACATCCTTGTCTCTAAGCCAGAGATGGAGGGATCACTCAGGTCACTCGTGTGTAAGGAATTGGCTGGATGGTCACACTCAAAGAATTGTGGTCAACAGTTCGTTGTCCAGCTGGAGACCAAGCCAGGAAAAGTGATCCTTCCCCTCAGCTCAGCCCTGGTGAGGGCAGGCCTGGAGTGCTGCGTTCAGTCCTGGGCTCCCCAGTGCCAGGCAGTTGTGCACCTGCTGGGCTGGGTTCAGCATGAATTCACACAAAGGGACCTGGACAGGCCTGAGAGATGGGCCTGTGCCCATCGTGATCAGCAAGGCCAAGTGCCAGGTGCCACGTGTGGGTTGGGATAATCCCTAGCACAAGAATAGTCTGAATGAGGAATGAGTTGACACTAACCCTGAGGAGAAAGACGTGGGGGTTTTGGGGATGGGGAAGCTCAACATGACTTGGCAACGCATGCTTGCAGCCCACGAGGCCAATTTCATCCTAGTCTAGATAAAAACATGGCCAGCAGATCGAGGGAGGTGATTCTATGTTCATTCATGCCAAGCCTGCTCCTCAGGCTCATTCAGTCACCTGCTGCCACCGGGAGTTTCCTGATGCCTGCCAGCAGTGAAACATCGTCTTTGATCTGGTACATCCATAGGGGAGCTTCTGCTTAAGCTCTCCTCTTTGCTGAGTAACCCCGGTGCAGCAGGGCTGGGGAAGGCTGCCTCGAGCTGCTGCTGTCCCTGCTGGCTCACAGGCAAGGAGTGGCCTGCGATGAATGCTACGGGCAGCAGATGGAAGCAGCAGCCTGAATTTGTGCTGTGGGCACCACTTGGAGGGACAGGAATGCCAGCAGCTAGAGCTGCTCCTGTGGAAGGAGGAGTTGGGGTGAGGCTGTGTGTGGGTGGGTGTGTGGGTGGTTCAGCAGACTTGCAGAACTGGGGCACTGCTGCAGGCGTTTCTGAAGGTGCCTTTGTATACAGCTGGAAAATTCTTTGGCAGTGGAGAACAGTGTGATAAGACTGACCTCTGTCTCCTTCCTTAGTTATACTCACTTCTGTATCACAGCTAACCTGCTCTGGCTTCATATTTTGTCCACTGCCCCAATCTGAAGATTGCCACCCTATTCTGGTACCTCCATTCCCACTCCTTACTCAGCCTTGTCCATATAAATTTCCTCAGAAGCCCGGATATGCTGTGCCCTGGTCCTGTCAGACCTGACCCACAGCATGAATCTCTATTTAGAGGCCATAACTTCCATGCTGAGCCATTGATTTACCATGCTAGAGGCTAGGTCATCACAAGCTGCTCCATCCTGATTCATTCACTGATTTCCTGGCCTGCTCCACCTTATCAGCGTGGCACTTGGCCTGTTCCATCCCCAGCCAGTCCTTCTGCATCCGCCAGCTGGACTGGTCTGGTCTGGTCTGTCAGTGTTCCACTGCCCTGGACAGGTTCAGCCTCGTGCCTTCTCCTCCTCCAGGTGCCAATTAAAATGCATAGCCCCCTGTTCTCTCCGTGAGAAAACTCGTTCTTGGGAATTCTTTTGGATGCGTCACTCTGAATTTCCTTCAAACACCTGGATGACAGAGTCTACCAGGGAGTGAGCCTGGCCTTTGAAGGCAACAAGCCATGATTCCTGTCTTGTGTTCCCTGACTGCAAACCCACCTGTATTTCACACTCCTGCAAGGATAAAGAAGTTTGTAATGGATTGGTATAGATTTGTAAAGGCTCTAAATAGACCATACAACCTTATGTATGAAACGGGCACCAATTTAATGCACCAATTTTGAGATTTATTCTTCCACGAGGAGCAGTTTACACAGGCATCTTCATTCTCCTTCAAGAGGTTCTAAGGCTTCCTGAGCCTTTGTCTTATGGTGCCAATACTCTCTCAGTATCAGTTGTTAAAAGCCAGATTTCTGAAGGTGGCATGACTTTTACTAGGGAGACAAACAAGAAGGAAACAATTGATTCCCACAGAGAGCATGGACCATAACTTTTACTTCTGCCTTGCCCTAGTCCATTCAGTTTAACAAAATGACAAAACTGACCTACACCAGCCCTTTGATTTGGTGTGTTGAACCCTAACTCAGTTCCTGACCTTGAGAAACGTTATTAGGACATTGTTATTAGGACATACAAACATGGTTCCAAAAATCAATCAACTGCCTGATCTCATTAAAAGGGGAAAAAAATTACTATTATAGATTTGTCCTCTTCTAGTGACATAGTGCCTTGGTGAGGTACATGGAACTTACTGAGATCTGAGTTAGCCCACCCAGGGTACACAGGTCCTTACCCCGTCTGTCTGTGCTCAACACTCTTCTCTAGGGAAGATGATTATGTTTTGATAGAGGATTAATAAATTAATTGATTAGTTGGTTAATTAAAAGGGTCTGAAACGGGTTTCTGGTGTTCATTTTTATAATCTGGGACTTCTTTGATCTGAAATTTTACCCTCATCAGAATTGAGATTAGCTTCTTGGCCCTAAAACAGAAGACCTTGGATCCACTCCTCAGGACTAGTCTGTCTACTCACGTTTGAAAATCGTCCAAGGTGATCGTGGATGACCTGGGAAAAAGGTTTTCTGAGAAAAAATTCCCAGTAAGGATGTTGTAGTCCTAGTCTAATTGCGGGCAGAGTGAATGTCATAGCACTGTTATCACAGTGATAAATAAGAGTGGAGAGAAAGCAATGGAACTGACATTTTACTTCATTAGAGTAAAAACAACTGGATCTGGATATCTGGTGCCCATTCACTGCCTTAAAATCAAAATTATTTACTTATTTGGGTCCTGATGGAAGAACTCAGAGATTATCTTAAAGCTATATCCTTGTGTTATCTGTATTTTTTTTCTTTCTGCTCTGACCTGGTGCTATTTGTTACTGTTTGTGCTCAATTTTAACCCATCAGGGTTTGTTCCAAGTTTGAAGACCTGAGCCCAGTCCAGTACTCCTTTGTGTTGGTCACCTATCCTACTGTTTTCCTGCCCAGATCCATCACTCTTTGCTCTCTAGTTTAGTTTGTTCTGCCCATTTTACACCCATTATCTCAATCATGTTCAAACTTATTGTTTCACTGACACCTGTAAGTCCCAACATAACAAAATACAGTTTCCTCTGGGCTAACTTATTCCACACTTGAAGAAAACAAGTAGATTTAGCGTGGATGGAAGTAAGTAAGAGTAAGAAAAAGTAAGAATGTTGTGATGGCAGTAAATTATCCATCTTATCTGAACCTGAGATTTGATAAGACCCTCTTAACATGTGAACATGGACACCTGGCTCTCATTCACTCAGGTGAAAACGTGTGTTTTCCTCTTGCAGGTAACAATAGTTAGCCATGAGTTGAGGTGTGCTGGATTCCATCAGGAAGAGCTCACCCCCTTCATGCCAAGGAAGTGACAGTACACTTCAGAGCTATCACTGCTGTGCTTCAGGAGACCTGTTCCACCTGATTTATATATCAGAAGTCCTAAAGTACAAAGACACCAAGGGATCAGCAGCAATCTGCTCCAGCTGCCAGCCTAAGCCGTAATATCCTGACACACATTCCAGTTTGTGGAAATCTGGATGCACAATTTTCCTTTGCAGAGCCTGTGTGGACAAGCACGTGGAGCTGAAAAGATCCTGGACATCTTTTCTAGGTGATGCAGCCTACTGAGGAACATAAGGAAATGACCAGTTTCATTTTTCCTCTTTTCAGCCCTGCCAGGCATCCTGATTCAGCCTTACTCCTAGGTTAGGAGCGATGGAGAGTTTGTGCACTGCTCTAACCTACCCAAGTTAACTTTCTGCTCTGGGTTCTTTCTCCCCCATTATCTCAGTGTAACTCAGTGACATATCCCAGCTCACTGTGTGACCTGGCACCATTATGTCAGGTATTTGTTCCTTCCTCTCAAGCAGAACCACTCACCAGCACCTGTACACATCCTCATTACTGGGTCCTTAGAGCTCTTCCTGTACAAGAGGTGGGAAATTCCACAGGAGTGAGTTACAACATCCACAACCCATTCCATCTCTGAGTGGAGGCCTTGGCATTGTCAACAGGCCTGATGGTGTGTGGCAGATTGTCCAGGAGGCTAAACCATTTGTTAGCCTTTAAAGACTGATTTCTTATTACCAGTGGCACTAGATTAGGGAAGCTAGTGAGGCTAAATCTCACAAGAAATCTTTACACTATCTTAAAAGTTAAATTGCACCTCAGCACAGACTCTTTGCTACGCCATCCCTTGCAGCCAGCTGTTTGACTGAACTGATAGAAAATGACATTTGCTACGGCCTCACCTGTCCTGCTGCACAGTGTTCCTGTGGCCAGTGCAGGACTCTGCTGAAGTCTGTTCTATTCGTGCAGTTGCAGTACATTTTGCCGTGACCCATCCCCATGAACTCTCTTTCCTGGCCAGGTTTAGCAAAGCATGAATTTGCATGGTGCAAGGATCAGCCAAATTTTCTTACCTTGATAAGATGAAGGCTACTAAGGCAGAGCATTTGGCAGCCCTTATTCACAGTTGCCAGCTCAGCTCTTCTCTGTGCAGTGTGCGTTCAATCCTGTCTGTGAAGGTGGTGGAAAACCTGTTTCCAGTTTCCAGAGGCATTGGTAAGGATGCTCCACGGATGAGAGGAATCTCCCAGTGCTCAGGATGTTCCAGGGGAGTGGGGCTGTGGAACCTGTGGTCTTTGTTCTCAGCTGGGGAGTGGGACCCTTGCAGTCCTGCTCCCCAAGGGGTCAAGTTGCACATGTAAAACCTGTTTGGCAGTGGCAGAGTGTGACTGAGGAATCAGGCAGCAACAGAGGATTAAAGCCCTGCAGAGGGGAAATGCTGCAAAAAGAATATTAAATTACTCCCCTCACCTAGTTCAACACTATGATTTCATTGGACCATCATCATCTACGCTTTCTAAAGTGATTCAAAAGGGCTGGTTCATACCAGAATTGACTTTCTCTGATTCTTGTAACTCAATCTGTGTCCCTTTCCATTAATTTAAAATTATTTGATTACTTTCGCCTAAGTATGCTCACTCAATTCACCAGAATGCTTCAGCTGAACTTTCACACCAATCTTTATCTGAAAACTCTTCATATCACACAGATTCCTCTTGTTTGGCTCTTTTTCAGAAACCTTTTGCTGCCCAGTCTTTGGACAAACCAGGTTTGAGCATGATGTTATCTTCTTGCTCTTTTTTTCAGATCTGGGAATCTACTCTTAAGGAATATAACTGCAATAAAGCAGATAACACCATTAAAAGACCAAATATGATTTATGGAGCAAGGAGCAAGGCATTCATAACAGATATTATGGCACATGTATAACCCAGACACATGAGAGAAAGTCCCATCCACTTCAGCCCCCTGCAGAGCCTGGTTTGGCCTTGTGTCCTAAGTGTGGGTCAGCCACGCTACCTCCTGTTCTGATTTGTTAAGGTGCATTTTTACAACATAATATTTCAATAGAAGCACTGTGATCCCTTTGACAGGGGTTCTGTAGACACTCTGAGTTACCCATCCAAGACAGGAGTAAGCAAGGATAGCAGAAGGGCTTGCTCTTGCTCCCATGGCCTGTTCAGTGGTAATGACTGCAGCTGTGTGACATGATGGGTTTGCCCCAGTTTTTTCTTGTGTACATAATTTTGAGTTATTTGTCGATTCTCATTTCTGTTGAGGGCAATAGAAAGCTTTAATGAAGTAATTCAGCTAATGATGACATCATTAAAATATTGCTGTATCTGAAGATACAGCTAATACTGAAAATGAAAGTTGAAAAACTTTAAATGTGATGTAATTTTCTTTTGATAGTCTACATACATTCAGGATTTATAGAATCACATATGTTTTTCATTAATCAGACGGTTCTATAGCTTGAATGATGAGGAAGGGGCTTTCATTTTGTCAGAAATTAAGGAGTAAATGGTTGAAGCTTGCTAGTAATGTACCATTCCAATTCTTAAATGATCATATTGTTAGGACATCTTTTTAACAAATAACATAAGACAGCAGAAGACAAGTATAATTGTACACCCTAATCTGTGGGGATTACCACCTGTAAATTCGCAAACTGACTTTATTCAGATGCCTGAATACTGCCATTTTGAGTATGTCCTTGTCAATTTTGAGATGTTCTCAGCATGGCTAGAAGCCTGTGCTTGTATACATGCAGATGAAAGGACTGTTGAAAGGCAAAAAGTTGGAAAAAAAGGTTGGTAACAGAAGAAATTTCTGGGTGTAGCAGTCTCTAGCTGCAGAAAATGTGTGCGGTCCCACAAACAGAGGGAAACTTCCTTCGCCCGTTACCCTCAGTTTGGGGGGCTGTAAAGAGGAAAGGCTTCACCCTCGCTGTTCCAGGAGCTTGCCCCTAGCTGCCCTGGAGCACGGGGCACATCCTCTTCACGCGGACGATGCTGGAGCTCAGCTCTGTGTCCCAGTAGTACTCTGGGGACAGCAGGCGCGTGGGCCTGTGCTGCAGCAGGTACGTGTTGAGCTGCCTCTCCTCGCGCCACCGAGCCTCAACGCTGCTCTCCCCGTCCTCCATCAGCCCTTCCAGACAGGCTGCTGCCAGCTTGTGCACCTCGGACACGCTGCCCCCGTAGAAGCTGGCTGTGTAGTGGAAGTCCCCGTGTCCCTCCGGGGTGGCAGCCCGTGGCTCGGGGAGGGTCTCATAGGTGTTCTCGTGGTGTGGGGTGACCTGCCAGGAGCTGATGGTTGCCACCAGGGCATCGATGATCTCCACGCCGATGTGTGCCAGGAGCTGCACGTTGATGTCCATGGAGTACAGGTAGTCCACCTCGTACTGGAACTGGCTGTGGATGTACGAGCTGATGAGGCCCATTCGGCTCGTGGAGACGTCCTGCCACCTGGAGTCGTTCTGGACAGGGATGACAAACAGGTGGTTCTCAGGGGCCATCTGAAGGTGAGAGGTCTTCTCAGGATTGTCTGTGAACAAGTAGAAATTCACTTGGTGCCCAGCAAGGAAGTACTTGTTGGCAGATCTCATGAACCCTTCTATGAACTGGACATATCTAAGAGACACAGAAAGGAAAAGAATGGGGAGAGGCTCCTGCTGCTGCAGAACGACAGCTTTGCAAATTCATTTTCTTTGTCCTTTTCCATCCATTGCTCCTTCTTACAACATTAGTGTTCTCCATTTAACACAGCTGCTGTCCTTTAAACCTTCCCCATGCTGCTGCACACTGTAGCACATTTTAGCTTTCACTGTGCACAGAACACGCGCCTTCCACCCAGTGCTGCTCTCTAATGTCACTCCATAATGTAAACACTTCCTCTCGTTCTTCCCTTTTACCTGCTCCCTGCACTCTTTCTGCAGTGGAACATTTTAACTCACTAGAGAGGATCACAGAATCAACAGAGAACCACGGAATGGTTTGGGTTGAGAGGGACCTTAAAGACCATCTTATTCCACCCCTTGCCATGGACAGAGAGATCTTCCACTGCCCCAGGCTGCCCCAAACCCCATCCAGCCTGGCCTTGGACACTGCCAGGGATCCAGGGGCAGCCACAGCTTCTCTGGGCACCCTGTGCCAGGGCCTCCCCACCCTCACAGTGAGGAATTTCTTCCTAACATCTGATCTAAATCTACCCACTTTCAGTTTAAAGCCATTCTCCCGTGTTCTATTGCTGCCTACCTTTGTAAAAAATCCCTCTCCCACTTTCCTGTAGGCCCCCTTTAGGTACAGGAGGGGGCTCTAAGGTCTTCCTGGAGCCTTGTCTGCTCCAGGCTCAACAACCCCAACCCTCTCAGCCTGTTTTCATAGGAGAGGGTCAAAATTATCAATTAAATAGTTTTGATTGCCTTGAAATACCTGAAGTGTCTATGTAACCCTAAGATGCCAGTGGACATAGAGGGAGTATAGCTCTTTACTCAGAAACTCAAAAAAGAACTTCCCCAAGAACATACAAGCTGTAACAGTGTGATTAATAATTTTACTAGAGCTAGTATTTTAACTTTAAACTCTTATAGAAACCCAATAAAATCTCAGCTTTACAGAATGTTTCTATTTTTTCATGCAGGATAGAGGGAAAGCTTGTTGTTAGAAATGTAGCAGGAGCTAGAATTTTTATCTCCAGGGGTGAAAATGCTAGTTATATTTCCAAGGATATTTTTTGTCCTTTTCAAAACAGTGTCTCGGCCAGTTGCCTTACTTTGGAAAGTGACACTCACATGCCACATTTCTCACAGTCTACAGCTGCTCATATCCAGTCTTTGGAATGTTTCTCACTTGTGCTCCATGAGCAGTATTGCAGCATGACTGGCAGGTGAGAGGTTTAACTCTTTGACAAGAAATAAACGACAAACCAATACTTTTCAACAGCGAAAGTCACCACTCCAGTGACCAAGTTCTTCTGCATGTATTGAGCATTCAGGATGTCTCTGCTGAATGTGCCTTCCCAGACAATTGGAGCCAACCACGGTGTCAACACCAGCACATCCCGTCTCCTGCAGGGGGTGAGAATGAAGGCAGTGTTCAGATGGCCCAGGAAATCTCTGAAGACAAGCACAAGCTTCTTCAGCATAGATATCTACCTCTGAGTTAATCATCCCAGCCTCCCTTTGAAATCACCAGGGGTCAGGAAAGCACTGTCAGCAAAATCTGAGGTGTGAGTCACCTTATCCTGGAGCAGACACCTGAAATAGGTGTCTCTGCTTGATTTCCCCCCCAGCTCCCAAGCTGTTTGTGGCTGTCACCCAGAGGCAGCTTTTCACAATCCATCCATTCCCTGACACAGAGCACAGCACATCCACCCCTTGTTCCCAGCCTGTCTCTTCTGGAAAGCTCTCAGCCCTCAGCTGTTCCAGATGTGCAGCTCCTCGCTGTGCTTCTGTGACAGCAGTTACACCACAGTTCTCTGATTGCACCCCAGTTCTCTGATTGCACCCCAGATTTCTGACTGCACCCTGGCTTTCTGCTCCCTCTGCTCATTACCCGTGCAATGATGGAGGCTCTGCAGCTGGGCTGTTGGTCTCCTCCTCTTTTGGAAAGAGCTCTCTCTAATTCCTTTGGGATGATGGACAGGTATTTCCCTGATGCTACCTACGCTGTTATTACTGCTTTATCTGTGACACTCAGAAGAAATCCCCTTCTCACAATGAACGTTGTTTGGAGCTCTGCTAATGAGTTCAGCCAGGCTGCTTCCCAGAGCAGATGTGGGAGGCTTGCTCTGCTCTGTGCTGAGCAGCTCCCTCAGCCTCACCTCACAGGAGACGTGCTCCAGTCCCTTCATCATCCTTTGTTAAACTCTCTCCAGTACGTCCATACCTCTTTTATTACTTTTTAAATTTTGTTTTGTTTTTTTTTCCTCGTGAAAATGGCTCTAGAATAGGCAATTCCAGAAAATCATTTATCTCAGTGGCCTAAAATGTTCCCTCCACAGGCATTTACACATTTTGTATGATGCTGACTGTTACCACTAAAAATAGTTTCAGCCAAGACCTCTTGTTTTTTAGCTTCTGAGATGAGTGATGACAGGGGGTGCAAAAAAATGAATTAAGATAAAATTAAACCAAAATATTTTCAACATTCACCATAATTTCTCAGTTTCCTTTCTGATAGTAAACAAATTAAAGGTTCTTCATCTATGCATTTCTAACGGTTTCTGGAAGAGCAGCTTTTCTAGCTAGGCATCCTTTCCTATTCATCCAGC
The DNA here is from genome assembly GCA_013397845.1 of Melanocharis versteri. Classification (NCBI taxonomy): domain Eukaryota; kingdom Metazoa; phylum Chordata; class Aves; order Passeriformes; family Melanocharitidae; genus Melanocharis; species Melanocharis versteri. Next base: position 23,381 of record VZTG01001437.1, read on the forward strand.
CTTGCTCTCAGCTGTGTCTGTGCCAGAGTCTGAGAACAGTGTGATATCATGTTAATGAAGCCACAGGAGTTACACTTACCATGGAAGCATCAGAGATGTTTCATGTAAGTCTGTTTTTCTGCAAATGAGGGAGAAATAGAAGATACATAACTACATCATGGCACAGAAGTTTCAGATTTTCTTCTTCTGAGAGCTGAGCCCCACGAGAGATCTCTAGGTGTTTCAGCAGTGCTGCCCTGTGATCCAATGTCACTGAGTTCCCAGCCAGACTCCATCACAAATGCTGTTATATTATTTATATTAGTTCACTTTTATATACAGTGTGAACTACATTTAACAGACTACTCAGCTGGGGTAAGCAGAGCTGAATGCAAATCAATCCGCTCTAAAATTCTTTTCAGTGTGTCTGTTTCTGCAGTGCATCTTTGGAAAATTCAGTTTTATTTCTACACAGTGAGAGCCTGGTCCAGTAAGGCCAAACACTCTGCACACGGTTTGTATTTTGCTGATGGGTTTATGTCCACAGGACACAGAGCAGAGGTCACTGCTCTCCATTCTCATCGTTTATGCAGGGTCCTGTAGATGGGTCACTGAATAGGAACCCACCAGTCTTGATTCCTACATTTTCCAGCAGGAAAAACAGGTTCTATAAAGTAGAAACACTTACTAAAAGTAATAGATTAAACAGGTTAATAGAGGGAAATTAAAAGAATCACATATACACAAAACCAGAAAGATATCTAGCCATATTAACTTTTCTTGGTGGGGGGGGAGTGGTGGTGGTATGAAAATACTGTCTCATACTGGAATCTTTTAAATTTCAAATTAATTACAAAAATAATGCATTGTTTTTGTCATATTGTTTCATTGGCATTGAAGTTTATTTGTCCCCTAGTCATATGTGCTAGACTCCTTAGAGCAGCATTTCTGGAGAGTTACACAACTGTGTGCATTATAAAAGGAGTGATGAAGAGGGAAAACCTAAATTAAAAAAGCAGTGGGGATAAGAAAAGTGTAATTCATAAGACAAAAAAAGAAAATAATAAATCATGGTTCAGTTAAATGAAACTAAGCATTAAAAACCCAGGAAGTTTCAGTCTGCTAAACCATCAGGTTAAACTCTTTCTTGGTTCCATATCCAGAATCTGTTAGTTCTCATCAAGTTTGTGGACAACACTAAATCAGAGGGAATAGACAACATGCCAAAGGGCCCAGATCTTTTTAATGCATCCAGAGGAAGCCTGGATGAGCTCCTTGTGCAGAGACAGCCGGGTCCTAGGTGCCCACGCCAGGTGGGGTTGAGCTGCCTTTCCATTGCATCGTTCTGGGGGAGCTGCATCAGTGGGTTCTCATTTCCCCGTGTGAAGTCTGGACTCTGAGCCTGTTCATCCAGCTCAGGGCAGCCACAGCAGAGGAGCAGAGGAGCCTTTTAGCTGGGCACTGCAGGGTGGCTTCTATCCAAATGGAAATTAGCACTTCTGGGGCCTGGATCTGCTGCTTAAGAATGAGTATTTCAGGTGAGTCTGTGCTCGTGGCCTGGAGGGACAGAGGCAGAATGAACTTACAGCACCGAGTCCTCTGCGGGGGAGGCTGCGTGCTCCTGCTCTCTGCCTGGGGAGAAAGGGTGATGGTACCTTGGACAGGATAAGACAGCAGTGAGTCAACGATAAAAACAAACATCAACCTCTCCTCCGCTTCCTTTGTGACTGAAACGATGGAACAAAGCCAACAGAACACAGATTGGTGGGATCAGTGTGGTGATGAGGATTTGCAAAGCTCAGCTGTTGCAAGACAGCTGTCCAGCCTCGTGTTATCTGAATAGCTGTTAACTCTGAGGACCTGTGAATGATTTATTTGCCCAAGACTACTCGCACCAAATGCAATGTGTCTGCTTTCCAGCAGAGCTTGCTCTCAGCTGATGCTGGACACTGGCTGTGCAGTTGCCTCTTGAAGCAGGGTGTTCACAGCACCACTCTGCTCTGGCCAGTGCGTGGGATCTCCTCTGATGTGAGCCTGATTGTATTGCCAACAAAAAAAATGTGAGCATTTGTGAGGGATGCTCTGCTGCAGAGAGAGTGCATGGATGAAAAGCTTGTCCTAATTCCTCCAACTGGAACAGATCTTCAATATTGTTCCAGCAAACTCTGAATTAACCCCACCTCCAGAGCACTGGACACACACCACGAAAGCCTTCCTGTGGCAGACGTGAGAGCCAAGGGAGACTCAAGCTAACTGTAACACAAAATAAACACAGCTAAATCCACTCCACAGAGTTTCAGCTCTGTGCAAGGGTCCTTGTGCTGGTCTGGAGCACAGAGGTGTCACTGTGAGATGCAAACATGAAGACACACACTCGGGCTCACAGGAATATACAGAGACAACGCATCATACTTTTAGAGTTTCACAGGAGAGATTAGAAGTGTCCACACCTTGCTTATTTTCATCTTTTGAATGTAAACAGGGATTTTGAATTTAGCTTTGTGTAAATGCTTACATTGTGTCTGCCTAAGTACAGTGTAGAAGAAAGCTGTCTCAGTCTGGGCAATAGAAATATATGCTAGTTGAGAATAATTACCAAAGCTTAAACACCCACCAGATTGCAGCAGTGATTCCTGCTGTCACTAGAATAGCCAGTCCATGTAATTTTGTGATTCTCATGTCGTTAGGGCTGGAAAAGAGATTGTGAAATCTGGATTGACAGCAAAGTGAAAAAAAAAAACAACAACACAAAAACAAAACAGCAGAAAATACTGTAGTTATTAAATATTGAGTAAGTCTTTTGTTTTGCAGTGCAGGTCTGGACATAATATGGAGAAAAATTAGTTTTTCTAGATAGAAAGTTTTACATCTAGGTGTTTATAATACATACTACTTCTTTACAATAGATATTCCACATCCTGAGCTCTCATTTTAAAATCGTATAGTAAACCATTTTAAATTGTTCAAACCAATAATTCTCATTTCAGATTTTCTCTGAATCAGGTTTTATTTTTTTCCCAGGCAGTGCCCTCTCTTCTCTTTCCTTTTCTTTTTCTCTTTTACTTTCTCTCTCTCTTTCTTTCTCTCTTTCCTTTGTCTTTCTTTCTCTTTCTCTCTCTCCTCTTTTTTCTCTTTCTCTCTCTTTCTCTCTCCTCTTTCTCTCTCTCCTTTGTCTTTCTTTCCCTCTCTTTCTTTCTCTCTCCTTCTCTCTCCTCTTTCTTTCTCTCTCTCCTTTGTCTTTCTTTCTCTTTCTTTCTCTCTCCTCTTTTTTCTCTTTCTTTCTCCTCTTTTTTCTCTTTCTTTCTCTCTCCTCTTTCTCTCTCCTCTTTTTTCTCTTTCT
>VZTG01001437.1:26817-44644 GCA_013397845.1 Melanocharis versteri
CTGAAAAGCCTCTGTGTTTGGCAACACCAGCATCCCCTGCTTTCAGCTGCTCCTCAGCATCTCCTCCTGCTGTAACCCCTTTCTCAGCCCAGCCCCAGCCCCAGCCCCAGCACTCACCTGGGCTTCTTTCAGTCCTCACCTGGGCTTCTTTCAGTCCTCACCTGTGCTTCTTTCAGTCCTCACCTGTGCTTCTTTCAGTCCTCACCTGTGCTTCTTTCAACCCTCACACTGCAGCAGCTCCTGTCCTCCTCTGCTCCCTGCCGTGTGCTCCCACAGCTGCTGAACCAGAACCAGAACCAGAACCAGAACCAGAACCAGAACCAGAACCNCTTTCTCTCTCTCCTCTTTTTTCTCTTTCTCTCTCTTTCTCTCTCCTCTTTCTCTCTCTCCTTTGTCTTTCTTTCTCTTTCTTTCTCTCTCCTCTTTTTTCTCTTTCTCTTTCCCTCTCTCTCCTCTTTCTTTCTCTCTTCCTCTCTCTCTCTTTCTTTGTCTCTTCCTCTCTTTCTCTCTCTCTTTTTTTCTGTCTAGCTCTCCTTTTTGACCTGGATTCCTCGGATTCCTTGGTTTTTCTCCTGTGTCTCTCACTGCTGCAGTTCTCTTTCTTTCTAAGTTGAAGGTCACAATCCTTTTCTCTAGGTCAGCTTCCCTTCTCCATCCATCCTGGGGCTGTTCACAGCTGAGGTTCAGCCACATCTTCCTTTNTGCCTCAGCCCCGTGTCAGCCCCGGGCTTGGGGCCAGAGAGGAGCCTCCACCCAGGTCTTCCCTTCCGTGGGAGTGCTGCCTCCTGAGTAATGGGGAAACAACAGGAAACCTGCAGCAGCCAGTGATTCCCTAACACTGCAACTGATGAGCAAGGAGGTGACTGCCTGGACTTCCAATAGAGACATTTTTCTATTTTGGAATGTAGGGTTTTTTTAAAAGAGTTGTCCTAGAGGCAAATATCTGTAATGTAGATGTTTCCAATCACACTGAAATGAAAGTGCTTCTTGTAGTCACAGGAGAGCAATAAACACTTTCAGGTAATTTCATAGTTAATTTAATCTTAAAGGAGACCTTTAGATTCACCAGAGCAAAAGGATGATTAAGAGAGCTACTTCACTGAGCGTTTCTCTTCATGTACTTATGGAAAATACAGTTGTCTACAAAGAATTATTCAAGACCTACATAAAGTGATGCTGTTCTGTTGGTGCCAATCTGTTACAGGATGCTATGTCCTACATGCCTAAAAATGAAGCTTACTCCTAATTTAAAATGCTAGGAGGCAGGAAGTGTACGAGAAATAATGGAAAAGGCAGGCTAAAGAAAGGGTAGGTGAATAGTAACAAGAAAATAAGGCATGAAAATGAAGGTAAGTGGTCACATATGCCAAATTATTTAAATGTTTTGAAGAGTTCTCTTGCAGCTAGCATTATTACTATTTATATCCCTGAAAGATCATTAATTTAACAGAATGCTGAGAAGCAGGAAGAGTGGGATGAGAATTAGCAGGTCACAAGTAGACTTCACAAATACCCAGCTTTTCTTAATTTCATCCTCCTGCTCTGGTCTCCAGGCATCCAAAAGTACTGTGTCCAAAATTGGTTATTTGTGACTTTAATTATGCTTGGTACGACTCTAAATTTCTGTCCACAGTTCCAGCTATTGACATGTATTTAATCAGAGCATCAATAAATACAACAAACACAAAGTCTTTCTTCAGGTATGGTGTTAATAACACTCCACCCTAAGTGATTCATCCTTCCCCCCAACCAAATTTACTTGGAATTAAACCCATAGAGTTGATTGCTACAAGCACATCACAGCATTTCACCCAGGTCTCCCCTGTGCTCTGTCTTGTATTGTTGTGAACTCTTTGAGATTTCTCTTTGAAGTAACTCCAAGTTGTATTACAGTCCAGAAAAGTGTGTTTTCAGTTCCATGAAACAGACTGTGAGTTCTGGGATCTGTAACTCTGCATGAAGCACACAGGTGTGTTTAATGGACAACTCAACATTTTCTTGGATTTAGTTAGAAATTGAATTTATTTGCTGAAATACATGCAGGCCTGCCTGAAAACTTAACAGGTCACTTCTGTAGTGCTTCACTGTTCCTTTTTCATTTGACAATACCTTGAAATAAGGCCTGAACATTCTGACTGTCTGCCTGGGTTACATTTATTTGCATTCTACTTATGAGAATCCGATTTCCAGAGATGAAGTCTGAACTTTCCCAAGCAAGGCTTTTCCAGCAGCACGAAGTTGAAGTTACTGTAGCCACACAAGGGTATTTGAGATACATCTGCTTTATTTTAATCCTCTGGAGAAGGGAGCATTTGCTCAATGCCTTGGGTATCCAGGACATCTTCACAGGTCTGGAAGACACAACCCAGAAAATACAGAGCTGGAGGCTGCGAAGATCACTCAACAGTGTTTGAAAAGACACACATCATGGAAAATGGAGCCCAAACAACTTGGTTACTTTTGAATGAGGTGAAACGCTGTCCAGACTCTTTTCTGTTGACTCTCTCCCCATTGACTTTAATGGGAGTTCAGTCGTGTAGCTGACACATGGAAATTTGCACTATTCTCACTTGTTTGGGTGTCTCCTCTCTGGGCTGTGTCTCACTCCAAGCTGTAGGCACGTGGAGGGAGCTGGATTTCCCCTCTCAGTGGTGTCTTTCACACCTACAATATTATTGATACTTAATGCTTGGGTGCTACTTTCTCTGTGGGACCTCAAGTAATTTTCAAGACCAGTGCAATGATTATTCAATGTATGGAGAAACCAAGGCAGGGATAAGTGAAGAGTTTTATTGGTCAGAGCTACCCATCATGAGCCACCAGCAAAGTACAAATGCCCTGAGTTCTAGTCTGATGCTTGTCACGTAGACAGCAGTGACTCCGGAGAAAGAAACAAAGAAGTGTGACTACAATAGCTAGTTAGCACATAAAAAAAATTGTCAAGCAAACAACCAACCACCAGCAGAGCAACGCCTTCTGTGAGGTTTAGAAGGAGGGAAATCTATTCCCTCTAATGCTGTTCTCAGTCCTCTTGGGCTTTGCAGGATAATGTACTGAGTGATATTTTACCATCCTGGGAAATCTTATGCTCAGCTGAAGTGACAGAAGCCTGCAGGAACTGTTTGTGCTCACAGCTTTTCACAAACCAGTGGCTTTCAGCCACTCGGGGAGGAACAGAAACACAAAGGAGTTTGGCTGAATGAACGAGAGAAAGAAGCATAGATACTGATCTCTTGTCCGGACAAAGAGCATTTAGTTTCTTTTTCTCTAGCTTTGTTAGAAGTCTTTCTTCTCATCTGATCTCACCTGAGCTCTGAGAATACCAACGCAAGTTGTGAGTGTCTTGGAAATGGCATTCCAAGTTCTTATCAGGAGCTGGAGTGATAGGAACGGCTTCAGACTGAAAAGGAACAGGTTTAGATCAGATATTGGAAAGAAACCTTTCCCTGGGAGGGTGGGGAGGCCCTGGCACAGGGTGCCCAGAGCAGCTGTGGCTGCCCCTGGATCCTGGCAGTGTCCAAGGCCAGGCTGGACAGGGCTTGGAGCAGCCTGGGATGGTGGAAAGTGTCCCTGCCTGTGGCAGGGGTGGGATGAGATCAACTTTAAAGTCCTTCCAACCCAAACCATTCTGGGATTCCGTGGTTCTGTGAGTAGTTTTCAAGAGAAACATGGACATGTTTCTCAAAGTGTGAGAGAGGAGAGAGAGGGATTGCTTGGAAAGGAGAACAGAGCTGGACTTAACAGATTCAAAGACTACAAATATGGAAACTTCTTATTGTACTTTATGTGCTTTTAAGAATCCTGTGACCTCTGTTGAGAGTACAAATTAAATATAATCTTTCCCTCACTCTCTCTGTGTTTTCTATGCAATAGCAGTACTACTGAACATATTGATGTGGTAAAAAAAGGCATTTATATTCCACTTTCAGTGGACTAGAATGTAAAAAACATTCACCATTATTTTTACCCTGAAAAGCTGCATTCTTGAAACATGGAAGTTATCTTTCTATGCCACCTGTTATTTGAGGACAGGTACCTGAAATGCTCCAATTAATCACCCTTTTCAGATTAAATTATTGCCAGTCAATATTCTAAGGTACTATAAGGTAGATCTGGAATTTTTAAAGCCTATATTGGAATGTGGAGCCATAATTTTTATTTCCTTTTTTGGATATCCTTTTCATCCAGGACTTTTCAATTACGGTTTGTATTCTATAGCATGCTAAATCACTTAAACTAGGTTTTTTCCTTGTACTGCTTGAATCTCTACTGGCTATACTGGAAAATGAGTTACCTGCTTTAGCTGTGAGCATTTACCACAGCTTAAATCTCATGGAAGGCTGGGAGATGGTGAAAGCCATCCTTAAAAATGAAATTGTATTTAGTATTCTGTCACTTTATTATTTGGCAGCAGTGATGTACTTGTAATGAAATATGTAAGTTATATAATTAGATTGATTCTACACAGATTATCCATATGCAAGAGAAAAATCAAATTCGAAACAGATATTTTGAAACTCAAAGACAAATAAATAATGAAATAAAAAAATGTATATTTATTTTTCTTTTTTTTATAACAATAATGGATTCTTTTTCTTAATGTTTTATATGAAAAATATTTTGTGAATAACAAATACTGAACATCATTCTAGAAAGTCAGTTGATTATTGGATCAGGAATGTGCAGGAATAGGTAAAAAAACATTGTTTGAAACCTTCCCTAAGAAGTGGAAAAGAAGAGGAATAAACATCAAGCTTCAGGTATTTTGTGATAAATCAAGATTAATTCTATCAATTAATGCAGAAGAAAAATTATGGATGGCTGCTGTAATTTCTGTAGTCTAAGACTCTACCTAAAAACTGTTATCTGGGGGGAGAAGTGGCCTATTTTAGTCAATCCATTGAAAATGAGAGAAATTTTCAGATGCACAGGTTCTTTCCCACTTTGAAAGAAAAAACCCTATCACATATATCCCTTAACCCTAGCAAGCTTTATTTAAAGTACTCTGTGTGAGAGAACAAACACTTATTTTCTTCTGCAAATATTCAAGATTAAAGGAGACAGTAAAACAGCTCAAGCCAAGTTTGCTGTGGATGAGTGCAGCCACTCAGCAACACTGTGCTTCTGTCTAGGGGGTAGCTCAAAACTGAGATCAAATACACATTTAATAACGTTGCCTCTTCCCCTTTGGCTGTGTTTTAAGTGAAGATAGGGGTAAGAAGGTCTGTGAAGAAATCAGTGAAGCCCAAACATTTTCTTGGAGCCAGGATCCGAATCACCAATCCTGCTGCAGGACACAAAAAAGATTCAGAAGCGGTTAAATAATAAAGAATGTCAATTGAATCACTGGTGTGGAATCTCTGCTTAAACTGTGTATTTGCAAGTCCAGTATGAAGAGGATGCTTGGGGGAGATAATACAAAACGTTCCCTATTTCTTTCCTGTTTCCTCCTTATACATTCCAGGTCTTCAAGGTCATCATGGTACAAGAAAATGACACCCACATCCAGGAGTTCACCCTCGTGGGATTCCCTACCACCACAGAGCTGCAGGCCCTGCTGTTTGTAGTTTTCCTGGCCGCGTATTTGCTGACTGTCACTGAGAACATCGTTATCATTTCTTTAATCACACGCAATCACCAGCTCCACAAGCCCATGTACTTTTTCCTAGGCCACCTGGCTTTCCTGGAGGCCTGCTACATTTCGGTCACTGTTCCCAAGCTGCTGCTCAGCTTTGTGGCGAAGAACAAGAACATCTCCTTGGGGGGCTGCCTGGCCCAGCTGTACTTTTTCATTGCCCTGGCGGGCACGGAGTGTGTCCTGCTGGCTGTCATGGCCTACGACCGCTGCGTGGCCGTCTGCAGCCCGCTGCGCTACACGCTGGCCATGACCCGCGGGGCCTGCGTGCGGCTGGCCGCGGCCTCCTGGCTGCTTGGCTTCCTGACGTCCGTGCTCAAGGTCTGCTTCATCTCCCAGCTCTCCTTCTGCGGCCCCGGCCTCATCAACCACTTCTACTGCGACATCAGCCCGCTGCTGAACCTCTCGTGCACGCAGCGGCGCCTCGCAGAGGTGGTGGACTTCGTCTCGGCCTTGCTGATCTTGTTGATCCCCCTCTCCGTCATCATAGCTTCTTACATCTGCATAATCGGCACCATCTTGCTCATTCCCAAGGCCCAGAACAGGAAGAAAGCCTTCTCCACCTGCGCTTCTCACCTGGCTGTGGTCGTCATTTTCTTCTCAGCCACGCTCTTCATGTACGCTCGGCCCAGGAGTATAAACTCCTGGGATCTCAACAAGCTGGTTTCCATCATTTATACCATAGTCACTCCCATGCTAAATCCATTAATTTACTGCCTGAGGAACCAGGAAGTAAAGGACACTTTATTGAAGGTCTTGTGTAGCAGGGCTGCTCTCTCCAGAGTTTCTGCCTCTGGTCACTAACTTAATGCTTGGAAGGTAATCTTCCAGCTGAATTTGTCTGAATCCCATGAAAGTCTAATAAGATTTTTACTTTTACAGAAATGGTTGTTAGGGTTTTCTTTTAACGTCAGTGATTAAGAATTCCTCCTCCCGAGTCAATCTGCAGGTTCAGTGAAAATCAGTGAATGCTAATGCTATGTGAATGGAACAGGTGTTTCTAACTGAACACATCACACATCATTCCCGAGGAGTAGAAAAGGCAATAAACGTAATTGCCTTCTGTTAATTTATTTTTTCGGTATGCATCAAAGAATGAAATTGCATTCTGACCTTGATCCAACTTAACATGAAACTAGGATTCAAGAACTTGAGGCACCAAATTAATAGTTATGTCAAATTTCTTCACAGGAATGAGGATGGGAACTTCAGTAATTCAGATAATAACAGTGATTTTAGATAACTGAGATAGAACACGAACCACCACTGAGAAGTTTCTTCTTTATTAACTTCAAATATAACTTTGGGAAGTAGCTGAGATTCAGAAAACAAACCTTTACTTTTGGGGAAGAGGGTTAATTTGCATCGTCTAATTTCCATTTCAAATGCTAAATGAGCCTCCTGATTTTTAAATGTTATTTTTCTCTGGTCCTTCTACATTACATGAGGAGATATAAGCACCAAGAGAAGAATCAGTTGTCTAAACACAGGTCTTTCCTTAAAGTAACATTCAAAGGAGAGGGCCGGGAAGAGCTTTAAGGTAATTTAACACACAGATGCAAAATTTTGCACTAGCAGGCCCGATGGTAAATGATCCTTGACTCTGTTTGTTACCCAAGACTACATCAACATTACTGTGTCCAGTTTGGCACTTCCCACTACAAGAAGGACAAAATGGACACTCCAGCAGAGAGTTACCAAATGGCAGAAGGGTGGGACCACACAGCATCCAAAGAGAGGCAGATGGAAGCAGTTTTTTAAGTCTGGAGAAGAGAATGTTGAGGAGGTGTTTAGTTGCAGTCTGCCACCACCTGAAGAGTGTTACAGACGAGATAGAGGCAATTCTTAATTGTGCACGCCTGGAAAGACAAAAGCAACAGGAACTGGTAGCAACAAATTAAATTTAGATAAGGTAGTCCGAAAAAAGAAAAAAAATCAAACAATATCAATCATTGTGATTAAGCACCATGACGCAATCCCAGAGAGGGAGTGAAATCTCTGTCCTTTGAGCTTTTCAAAGCTTGACCTGACAAGTCCCTGAAAAACCTGACCACACTGAAATCTTGGTGAGAGCAGAGTGACTTAAAAAATTCTGGAAGTGAAGTTGTATCCGTCCAACCGAAGTTTTTGTATGATTCTTTGATCTGGATGCCAAATGGAAAAGCCTGTGGCACCTCAGACTGCAGTAGAAATTGATGCTGAGGGCAGTGAATCTGTCTGTAGCTCCCCACTGAGTAGGTTTCAACACATGAGCAATATGTTCAGTGCTATCCAGGGAATGGATGCTCTCCAGTATATCCACATCACTCTTCTGCTGGGGAGCCAAGAGCTGGATGCAGCACTCCAGACGTGAATATATTTATAATCTGACTTCCCTTTTACAGCGTAACTCTCCCCATATCTCTGTTATGTCAGCTGTGGCTGGTCTAACTGGGAGCTGAAAATGCCAGAGGTACTAAAATCTCTCAGGGAAACTGTTTAAGCACTGTTCTGACCTCACATCTTCTAATGGCCTAAATAGCAGCTCCTGAGTTGTAAATCACTGTCTTTGCCCCTTTTTCTACCTCGTCACTGTTAGACCACAGCACAGCCTCCAATACCCCATATTGAACAAACCCAGCTATATCAACTTCTTTTCACGGTGCATGTGCCCTGAGTCATATCTTCACATCTTAGCAGGCTTTAGGAAGCACCTCTCTAGTTTATCCACATTTTCCTTGAATTGTGGGGATTCCAGAATTGGTCCGTGGTAGTTGGACCCTCACCAGCCCAACAGAAATGAGGTAAGAACCAACACTTGTGCTTCTCACAACACTCCTCTCCCTTCTCCATGCACTGACATGATTTTAAACTTGCCTTCTTCATGAGGTGCCCTTACATTCCTGAGCATGCACATATGGCTTTGGCCAGGAGTTAGAATTCAACCAATACACCATAAGATATGTCAAATGTCACTAGTTTCTAACATATTTGCAAGTTAAATCAAACTGTATGCTTCAACAGCCAAATAACTTCTGTAATTCCAACTCTCCTAGATGCTAAACTCCCATTATTCTCACTGTGTGAATGTAATTTTAATCATGGTTAAGTAAGATATCTGCCTCATATGAGACCAGCTGAAAGGTGATTTTACAGATAGCTGGCTCCAGGGACTGCTCCCACTTGGCTGTATGGAGGGGACCAGACCAGGTTCTGTATTCGTGCTACAAAATCCTGCAGCAGCACCTCAGCCCTGTTTGGGAGGCAGGTTACCTCATCAGGTGACAGACCAATGTTGTCTCTGATCCTCCTTTTGCTCTGAACATATTTGTACTGTGTTACACAACTCAGAAAATGCATAGCTGGGCTATTTGTGTGTCTGAAGATTGTGCACCTAACTCCAGTGTGGGTGAAACTACACTAATCCCAAATCACTCCAAAACTGATTCCCAGTTAAGGTTACTGATTTAGATTAGGGCACTGAAATATTTTTCTAGACTACCTTTTGGTAAAAGACTGCCATATCCTCTGCCTCAGGGTATGTTTTTATTTTCCTCTGCCCTATAAAAATCAGTAGACACTAGCTGGTATTTTTTCACTGTTCAGTGCCTCAGAAAAAAAATCTTCAGAGTTTCTTACTTCTAGTCTGCATGGAATCACAGAGGAAACAATAACATCCCTCCCCTTTCTGTGATTGTTTCCATTGGGAGGCTAGTTGTAATTTCTGAATCAGATCTCATGAGACGCTAAAGGTAAATAAAGTGTTGATTTATCTGTGCTGGTATAAATCACACAACTGACATATCAGTCTACACTTCATCTGCACCCTACTGACCATATTCTCCAGGACCAACTAAGGCAGTGGATTCCACTACAGAAGGTTGAGAACAGTTTTGTTTTTAATAGCACAGGCTGAGCCATTCTTATTTTTGAAGGATTAATCTGAGTTAGTTGCAAACAAACCAGACCCAGAATTATAATTTGCTTGCACTTGTGCTGTGTCTGGGATGCTCTGTGTAGCTTTCATCTCAACAGACTTCGTGTAGATGTAAGGGGGCTCAGAGCTGGATATAGGAACCTCTAGTGGGCTCCTTCAGATGTGTTTGGAGGTTTTTTTAATATCAGAATGAATATATCCTTGTGGTACTTCACATTTCTCTCACAGTTCATGGAATATACATCATATAATTTTAGAAATGTTTAGATGTAGAAACTAAAACATTGGCAATGTGAATGTCTATCTATAAGCTCATAACCTATATTTCTTTATACTGGATGGATAATACAATAACATCATTCATCTGGCTTGTTTTAGACCTTTGTCTTAGATGAGACAAGACTTGTAATGTATATTTATCTCCGTGAAATGTAAATTAAAAAGCATGCTCTAATTTGTAAAATGAAAAATTCTGAATTGAGCAGATAAATTTCACAAAATTAATTTCTAAAAACCCAGCAACAAAATGCCTGAACTTTTACAGTGTCTTTAAGTGGTGGTGTAACATATGGCTGTAAATTTAAGCCTGCGTAGTTAGGTGTCATTGTATTAATTTATTGCAGGTGGATAAGGTTCATCTTTCTTCTACAGAATGGGTGGGAGGAATGAATCCAGAGTCATGTATTTCATTCTCCTGGGTTTTCCCACCACTGCTGAACTGCAGCTGCTTCTCTTCTCTGTTTTACTTCTGGCTTATTTATTAACTGTGTTGGAAAACTTCCTTATCATTCTCATCATCCGAAATAACCACAGCCTGCAAAAACCCATGTATTTCTTCCTAGGGAATCTGTCTTTCTTAGAGATCTGGTATGTTTCTGTCATTGAGCCAAAGATGGTCGTAGATGTCCTGTCTCATGACAAACGTATCTCATTCCAGGGGTGCATGATACAGCTGTATTTCTTTGTGACTTTTGTCTGTACTGAGTATATTCTGTTAGCTGTGATGGCCTATGACCGCTTTGTGGCCATATGCAAACCTCTCAGATACCCACTCATCATGAATCACAAGTTTTGTGCTCAGCTGATAGCTGGCTGTTGGATGTGTGGTTTGACCACTTCCTCCCTCAAGCTGAGCTTTCTAGCCCGGCTCTCATTCTGCGATGTAGACAAAATCAATCATTATTTCTGTGACATTTCACCCCTGCTGAATATTTCCTGCAGTGATTCCTCTTTGGCTGAGCTAGTGGACTTCATCTTGGCTCTGCTGGTTATCATGGTGCCTCTGTGTACTGTGGTGGCCTCCTACATTTGCATCCTGTTCACCGTGTTGAAGATTCCTTCTTCTCAGGGGAGGAAAAAAGCCTTTTCCACCTGCAGCTCCCACCTGACCGTGGTGATTTTGTTCTACTCCACCACTCTTTTCACTTACGCCCACCCTAAGCTCATGTACACCTATCGTGCCAACAAGCTGGTGTCAGTGCTGTACACGGTGGTTGTGCCACTTCTGAATCCTCTCATATACTGTCTTAGGAACAAAGAGGTCAGATTTGCCATGAGAAAGACCTTTACTTGCAGAAGACACACCAAAGAAATCAACTGAAGAGTCCTGGAGAAAGGGCTCTGCTCGTGAGGATCAGCTGGCAGTGCTGATGAGCTGAGGTGAGGAGGCCCAGACCTTAATCCCTGCCAAACTCTCCTATTCATGCAAAAACTACTCATATTTATTGAACTAGACCTAAATATATCTCAGTTAGATCTATGTATGTACTATGGCTTTGACTTGAGATGTTTGGGTTTGGGGTTTTTCTGCTTGTTTTCCCCCTAAGAATCTATGCTGTCACCCCTTCTTAAAAGTTCTCTGGCTGTATGACTGCTCTGTTTTTAGAGAGGTTTGGAAATGCTGGAAAATGAACCCCAGATTTGTGTGCCCTACATAGAATAGAGTCCAGAAAACATTATAAAATGCATGTGAAAACCAGATATCTATGTGTGATTTATTTACTCCGAGATTTTGTTATTATCCCTTGAAAGAAATAGGCAGCAGAAAAGGATGGGTAATTGTAACATTCTTAGATACCTGGTGCAGGATAAAAGGAACCATCCTCTGAAGAAGAAAATATTTCTAATATGGCATTAGAGAAGGTATAATGTGAGTAGTTCATGGTATTCACATGGTGCAGCTGCATTGTCACCTGGCCTCTGTCTCAGCTTCACAACAGGACCAAGGTACCCTAAATAACCTTGTTGCACGCCAAATAATGTGTTCCATGAAGAAATTCAGACATGCCTGAAAGGATAAATCACTTCAGTATTTCCTTCAGGCTGCACGAGCCTTGGATCCGGCAGCATTCCATCAGGAATAATGATTTTGTGCAGGAGCCTGGAAACACAGCTGATGAATCTGAGCTAAACATGGATCATCTGTGAGAAAATCTGATTATCAATTAAAAATAAAATGGTGCCTCTAAGAAAACTACTCCGTGTTCAGACTATCACAGTGCTTCAGAACTTTTAATATTCTGTAATAAACAAACAAACAAATCTGTCAGCACGGTGCATCTCCATGTGACCATATTAAATCTGGGTTTGAGTTCATGACTGAGACCATGGTATCTGATATTCTCTGCTCTGTACTAGCATGCTGACTTCTCCAGTTTTGCAGATGAAACGTTTAGCTTTCCAGGGAAGAAACCTGGAAGAAACTTGTCTGTGCATACCATGCCATGTATTGCCAATTGTTTCAAACAAGACCTTTTCGAGGACTTGAACACAATGTTAAGGAGAAATGTCAAGAACATCTTGAAGTTAAGCACAGTGGGGAGCTATCACCAGAAATGCAGGGTGCTGGCTGTATTCCAGGTATTAGCAGAAAATCTGCTATGAGAAAATAGGTAATTGACACAAAATGAATATACATTACAGTATGAACCATTGGAAAGGAGCCAAAAGAAAATCCAGTAGCTCCTTAGATTTACATCAAAAATCAACAGCCACAGATACAGCTAGATATGAATTCTTCTAAAAATACCTAAAGTTTAGACATGTCTATTTAGACATCTAAGCAAACTACCCTCAGCTCCTTTGCTACTCATGGGTATGGCTTATCACCCTAGAGGATATTTATCGTATTTATCTATAACATATGCCTTTATGTTCAGCCATCTCCAAGAAAATGGGGGTCACACCTAATGGTTACTTTGGAAGAAACATCCCTTCCTCCTTTTTCCTGCAGTTTTTATTGCTGAGCATGATGCCACATGGTCTGGAATGGCTCTCTGGTCAGCTGGAGTCAGCTGCGTCCCCTCAGAGCTTCTTGTCACTCCCAGCCTGTGCCAGCACTGTTCAGCAATAACTGAAACATTCCTGTGCTCTCAATATGGTTTTCATCACAAATCCAGAATTTAGTCCCATACAAGCTACAGTGAAATGATTTAACTCTATCCAAGACAAAATCAGTACAGCATCGGGCTCACTTCATTCTTATTGCAATATATTAAAGTACTGATATATTAATAATCACCTAATCTATTTCTTCTCTTATTTCTGTTTTTCATGTATGAAGTGCAAACCATAGCATTTCAGTACTCTTTAGTGAGTTTTTCATTAAAATGTTGCAAGGTGTGAAGTTCCTTTAATACAGTGATTTGGCTACACGCATTGACTGGTTTCACAGCACTGATCTGAAGGTGATTGTTTTGAAATAATGTCTGGAAAATCCTTCCAATACACTGTGGAGAGGATTATCATCCAATTATTATGGGGTTTATGTACACTAATAATAATGTTGTTAGAAAACCTGAAACAAGGCATTCATCACCTATTCAATAGAGGTTCCTAAGTGTTGTTAGGGAAGGAGAGAACACAGAAAAGTCTTACACAAACACACATTTTTTGAGAATACAAGTCCTCTCTTGCATCTAAGTTTATTTCTGGACTTTTCCTAATAAACACTTTCACAAATTTAAGGTTGAGTGCCTTTAAAGTACTGTAAATAAGTCACCTCCCACAAGTGAAGTAGGTAAGACTACAAGTCCAATTTCAGCTTTTGAGAAACTTTCCATGTCTCTTAATCTTACTCTCCACCTCTGGGAGCTGATAAGAATGTATGCAAATGTAAGATAGTCTGGGTTTAGAAGATATTGATCTACTGTCAGTCAAAAAATTTGGGAAGCCATTATATAAAGAACAGAAAGATCTATTTCATGTAGATTTATTTAAAACCACGTGCCAAAACAAAGAAAATTTAACACAGTCTACTGTAACTAAACGTGACGCTCCTGTGCGGAGAATACACGTTTGCTTGTTGAAAAATATCCACGTCCCAGGGTGTCTGAGATACCCACACGGGAGTTGGTAGATGCTTTTTCCCTTCCTGGAGTGGTTGCTGCACTCCAGAGCAGTGTTCTCCTAGAGGCTGGACCCTCATCTGAACCATACCTCCAAGTTTCAGGTGGTGAGTGCACTTTCCCTGCCAGCCAGAGAAGAGAACACATCTAGTGAAAACTTGCTTTTGTTTAGAGAAGAGAAGCACATTGCTTGGGGAGAAGGCAACGGTGTCTGTTCTATCTCGATAATCTGGAAGGAAGCAGATTCTAATGGCTAATGAGATCTTGATTAGGTCCACAGTGTTTTGCTTAGCAGAAAGAAATCTACAAGATGCAGGAAGGGTTCTGCATAAGAAACAGTGAAAAAAGTAGGGGTAGAAGACACAGAAACAGCATTACAATTCACTGTTTGTGTTTTATTCCTTATTCTTTTATTCCTTTTATTCCTTGTGTTTTTCTTCTTTTGCAGGCCATGCAAAATGGCACAAGGGAAAAATATCTCATTTGAGGTTCAGATGTCTGCTGTGAAGGTCCACGACTCTGTAAACTGATTCCCTAGTGTTTTTATGTACACCTATTAAAGTATATACAAGCAACATGCTAAGGAGAATGCCCTTAGAACCAGTCAGATGAAAGACCAGTGTGGAATGCAGCTCCCCTCTCAGACATCTATGTTCAGGTACAATGGAGATTTCTGCACTTGAAGGTTACAATTTTCTAACAAGCTGCTTGGCTCACCCTGCTGCAGACAAGCCTCAGCCCAGGGCCCTCCTGGTGACCATTACATCACAACACACAACCCCAGCATTTAAAGTCTCATGCTCTACTCACTGGGATAGAGGAGGAATGGGATCCTTGCTGCTGTCAGAGGTGTGCAGGCCCATCTGGCCTTCACACGTAGCAGTTCTGCTGCGAGGACAGCCCTGGGCACACTGACGGCTGCAGGCAGGTGTATTCCCCAGAATTTTCACTATTTAACATTTTCTAACAGACATATGCAACATAAGCTGTCAATGGCTTCACCTCAGGTCAACTGCCAAGAATTCTGTCATATCCAAAGCTGTCATTACCCTGGTTACTAGCAGAGCCTGGTCTGGCCCTTCAAATACACCACAGAGGTGTGAAATTGTGAAGAGCTCATTTGTTTATTTTCTGCTCACTCAGACAATTCCAGCATGTCAGGGGAAGCCCAGAGCTTTCAGGAAACCCTGTTCTGTAGCATGGATCTGTGCTTGGTTTGTCTGCCCAGCACTAAAACAAAATCACCTGGTGAACAAGACTTGGGCACATGAAGTTCAAAAAGGCCAAGTGCAAGGTCCTCCATTGAGCAGGGGCAACCTCCAATATCAGTACAGGGAATTAGTGGACTGAGAGCAGCCCTCCAGAAAAAGACTTGAGGACACTGGTGGATGAAAAACTGAGCTGGCAATGAGCAGTTACAGCCCAGAAAGTCAGCATGTCCTGGACTGCCAGTCAAGTGTGGCCACTAAGCCAAAGCAGGTGATTCTCCTCCACTACTACGCTCTTGAGATGCACCTGAAGCGCTGCACCCAGCTCTGGGGCCTCCAGAACAAGAAAGACACAGAGCTGTTGGACTGAGTCCAGAGGAGGCCACCAAGGTGCTCAGAGGGCTGGAGCATCTCTGCTAAGGGGACAGCCTAAGACAGCGTGGGTTGTTCAGCCTGGAAAAGAGAAGGTTCTGGGGAGACCTTATTGCAGCCCTTCAGTATATACAGGGATACTTAGAGTGTGACAGTAAGACTTTTTAACAGGATCTGGGGTGACACATGTGGTAACAAGACAGGGTTTACAGTTCTGAACTGAAAGAAGGTAGATTTAGATTATACATAAGGAAGATTTTTTTTTCTAAAAGGGTGGTAAGACACTGGCACAGGTTGCCCAGGGAAGTTGTAGATGTTGTTGTATCACTGGAAAGGTATCAGGCCAGGCTGGATGGGGCTTTGAGCAACCTGCTCTAGTAAAATACGTTCCTGCCCAAGGTAAGGGGGTTGAACAAGGTGATCTTTGAAGGTCACTTTGAACCCAACCCCAAAACATTCCAATATTATGATTCTCACATATTTGAGCAGCAGTTTCGGGCAGTCTTTGTCCTGTGACAGAAGCAAAAGTGTGGGGCTTCCTCAGGTTCTGGTGCTGGGACTCTGTTACAGGTTGAGGCTGACTGATGGCATGTCTCTTGTTAGATGGGTACACTGCAGTTGTGAGGAGGAAGTGAGAAATGGCACGCTGGGTTTTGTCTTTCTGGGAAGTTCCATCCAGTGAAACACCACGACACAGAGGGACGTGGGGGGAAAATATAAGTTTGAGACATATCCAAAGGTCCCTTACAACTCTCTTTGTTCTGACAGTTTACACTGTAGGACCGACTAGGCTGCCCTCAGGTACAGCCATCTGCCCTTTGTGGAGGAGTTAAAAGGAGAACGTGCATACAGCACCTTCAGCTAACGTCACCATCACGAGCTACCCAGCAGAGGCTGAGCAGACCACACTGTGTTTGGAGAGCAGCTCCAGCTTGCCCACCCACCTGACAGCACGTGCCACACAGAAACCAGCTGCTCATCTCCACCTTTCATCCTGTGAAGCAAAGAGATGCGTCCTCCTGTGCAAATAACTCTTGAGTCTCTCAGATTTCCAAGCTGGCTCCTCCTAGAAACCCCATTTCTTCCTTGCTTAACCACAGGACATGACACTTTCATAGAGCTGGCGGCATGAGGGGTAAGGACAGCTGTGGGTTGCTCAGCAAAGCAAGGGAGTCACCACTCCTGGAAGTGCTCAGAAAGAGGCTGGACACGGCACTTGGTGCAATGATTTAGCTCACATGGTGGTGATCAGTCACACACGACGATCTCGGAGGTCTTTTCCAACCTTAATGATTCTGTGACTCAGTGACAGACTGGGGTCTGGGGGAAGGAGGATGGATGGATGGATGGATGGTGGATGGATGGATGGAGGGGTGGATGGAGGGGAGGATGGATGGATAGATGGATGGTGGATAGACGGATGGTGGATGGACAGGTGGATGGATGGATGGATGATGGATGGATGGATGGAATGGATGGATGATGGATGGTAGATAGATGGACGGGTGGATGGGTGAATGGACAGACAGGTGGTACAATGGCTGTGGCTGTATGTGCAGACAAGGATAGGTGATTATGTGGACTGAGCTGCAGATACGTAAGCAGAAAGCTCTCTAGCATTTGTTCCTGCTTCAGATGAGCCACCAGTGTATAGAGATCTTGCCCACAGGCTGTTGTCACCCTCTGTTCTCCATAGGACACAGGTAAAAGGAGCTGACAACACAGGCAACTCTGCATGAAGCAAAGGCTGCTCCAGCTGCCTGCAGGTGGGAAGTTGTGTCTCCAAGGTGTGTTTCGTGACATCTCAGAAGAGACATTTCAAGTCCAGTGGCAGAATTACAACCTTGAAAGAACTTCTTTTCCCATGCCCCTAAGGAGACGGGCAAGCGTGAGAGAGCAAGGAGGTTCAGGGTCAATGAAACAGCCCCTGCCTAATTTCCAACTGCACAATTTGTTTTCTGCTAGCAATATTAAAAACACTTCATTGAATAACAGAATCACAGAATCTCAGAATGGTTTGGGTTGAAAAGAGCCCTAAAGCTCATCTCGTTCCACCCCCTGCCATGGGCAGGGACACCTTCCACCAGCCCAGGCTGCTCAAGCCCTGTCCAACCTGGCCTTGGACACTTCAGGGATGCTGGGGCAGCCACAGCTTCTCTGGACATTCACTTCTGCTCTTTCAAAGAACTGATAAATTGCCCTGATGAACTCCTCGGTTTGCTGCGTCCCCGCAGCTGCCCCGCTCAGCGCAGAGGCAGGCGCAGCCCCGGGGCCCCGGGCCGTTCCCCGGTGCCCCCCTCAGCCCCGGGCCGTTCCCCGGTGTCCCCCTCAGCCCCGGGCCGTTCCCCGG